>JAVMKO010000014.1:17267500-17325000 GCA_032164245.1 Sternotherus odoratus
TTGTTGAGTGTCCAGTTGAGCTGAACGTATGGCAACAGCCTTTAAACAAAAATTCATATTCAAAAGAAAATGAGCAGGTTTTTTAATTCCTTATCTGCCCTACTGAAACAGATACTGTAGTACAATGATGTGAATTCATCAGAATGTGCATTAAGGGGCAACACTACACAAGGGTAAGGACATAAATATATTTTACAATTCTTAGCTCCCTATCATAAGAATAGTTCATGAGTGGATGTAAATTTACAACAGGTGCTTATCAAATGTGAAAATGCTTGCAAATCAGAAACAAACATTGGGACCATAAACATATTTCAAGATAGTCATGCAAAAGAATATGTTAGGTAGTAAGCATGGATGTTGTTGTTCTTTAGTTTCTACATGAGGTACCTTGAGATATTATTGCATGTAGAGAATTATAACATCTGTGAGACAGATCACTCTATGAAATTAAAACTAAAAGGGTTCAGAAATAAATTGTAATATTTTATTAAACACATAATTATGTAAAGCTATGTGTAAATGAACAAACAGTATAATGGAAGTACCATAAAGAGAATATATAGTTAATTTTGTTTTTAATTGTACTGCTTTGCTCGACCCTCTTATGAAATGCACACTATTAATCTTCTACCCTAAGGATTTTAAAATATGTTTGAAAAATATTGAACAGTGCTAATATCTTGTCCTAGATAATAAAATATTCATTGTTTTTCTAAGGAAAAAATAAGTTTTCTTCAGCACTACCAGTAATCCTTAAGTAAGTTCCAGACATAACTATGATTTGTGTGTATGTCCTAATTTTCAGCATTTTACTACACTAAAATAAAATCCAATAAAATCTTTTGAGTTTGACTGTAAGATGCACTTGTTGTACAGACAGTAATTAGCCTGTTACAGAGATATTAATTAACATGTTAGAAATGTTTTCTTTATTAATGAGAAATTCACACATTCTATTTAAATTAATTTGTATAGTTTAAAATTAATTTATTGTGGCCTTCGATGACCTCAAATCTACTAAGACAAAGCTGGAGTATTGTACTAACTGTAAAACCATTCATTAAACATTTTATGCAAATAGTGTTTGTTTATAAACAAATTAACTGCAAGGATTTTCAAAACAGGTGCTGTGTTGTGAATGCGTACTAAATGATGTGGTACTGAAAGAATTAATTAGACCTTCAGATGTAATTAGTTGCAATAATTTGCGTGATTAGCGGCTTGGTTAAGGAGTAAGACACACACATTGTAATGCATGGAAGTAGCTTTGTCTTTCATACGGTGAAGATGAGATTTCCCCATGTTTAGGAAATTTTTCAAAAAATTGCTGACATCGCTGGAGTTAATTGCGAAGTATCCTGTAGGGGGTAATGTTTTTTTTTTCCCCTTGGCTTGTTGCAAGGCATATCCACTGGAAGCAATATAGTTTGTTTGCACCTCAATGAATTTTTAAAACAGAAAGTTGTTAACCCTAGATCTTCAAGTCCCCAGAGGAAGTGATGATACTTAATATGTTCAGGGTTAAGATAGAACACAATTATTATAATCAGAATGCAGCTGGTCCTGCATTTCACAATCAGTTCTTTATACTCAAGAAATAATTATTTCCCATCCCTATTGCAGACGTACTTCTCATTTTCCACCTAAATATCAGCCAACGCAGTGAACAGTTAGACTAATTCCCTGCCATTGCAGGGACCTTGGGCTTTGGTGTACCTCTTTCTTGCCTGTTCTCAGCCTTGGGGCACATACTAATTTAGTGTCCTGTCGGCTGTAATTCTTTAGTCTTATTTTGGGTGTTGGGGTTACTGTGTGAGTGTTGTTGGCCTGTGATATACCAGAGGTCAGATGAGAACTGGTGGTCTCTCCTGGTCTTCAACTCTGTGACTGTGTGACAATGTATAATAGGAATAATCCTTTTGACATTGGTAATTGTCATAATTGATAAATTGCTTTTACGATTACTCGTCCTTACAGTTATGATGATTACATTCCTGGTTAGTGTAAATCCACAGTACCTTTGTGACTAACAAGACTGCATCAAAATAATGACTTGGTTCCCAGGGACAATATAGAGGGTAAAGTAAAGGAATATAGACAATTCCTTGATCTTAGTTGTGTTGCACATTGGTTAGTGAAGGTGGGTTGAGAGTAAACCACAAGAGATCTGTGTTATGTGAGAGCCTCCATTAGGCTGTGATTTTAATAGAAAAGGCTGAAGATCTTGTGCCTTCAAACATCAAAGAAGTGTAATAACAGGGAAATAATTCACTTTGACATAGTTTATTGTTATGAGGGTCTATTTAAACATTACTGTAAACAGTTTGGGGCAATCACAAATGCTTATTTTGAAAGAACAGAAATGTTGTCTGTGTACGGGTATACAGGTATAACAGATATAACACGGGGGGAGGCCACCCTAATAAAATGATATGAGAAAATATAGAGGAGGGACACCTTTTCAATAGAATAGTGCTATGAAACCAATGATGTCGAAGTTAAATGAGCATGAAGTGGACTATTAGTGTAACTCACTGGTGAGCGTGTGTTAGAGGTCTCTCTCTGTGCCCAGTCCACAGGGGATTTTAGTTTGTTATAGCTCCAGCTAGAAAGCCTTGGCTTTTAGATCACCTTGCTCATGATTTTAGTTTTGGATGGCCCTTGTTCACTCCCTGATGTATTGTCCAAGATGGGCGCAGTTATATTAACATTTCAGAGCTCTCTGTTGTGGAACAAAATGCTTCCAGAGAAGGTGATTCTTAGACACACTGTCTTATTGGAGACCAAGCCCAGGTGTAATTTGTTTGCGTATCTTTCCAGTCGTAAAGTCTCAACCAGACCCTCTCTGAGAGTCTGACATCAGCAGCAAGGCCCAGCAGGATAATCAGCTTATGGCTTTGGCTAAATGGTGTCCAAAGTCATATTCTACTTAGCTCAGTGACTGGGAAATATTAGTGATCGTCTACAACATGGGAGTAAAAACCAGGTTTTGTTTTGAAAAACCACTGTGCAATTTGGTTGTTCTAGAGCGAGGACACAATAGGAAGTGCATGACTTACTTTTTGCTGCAGGGAGGTTGTTTGCAATCTTTCCATCTTTGTATGAAAAGCATAGAGAAGAAATGGAATAAAATAAATATTGAAAATGACAAAACTTGAACAAAAACATCATTAACTACTGCACAGCTGCTGTGTCTCTGCTGTCTCAGGATTGCCTTTAATTACTATGGATGAAGTTGGCTATCATTGGTTCCTTGGATGCCTTACAATTGGTTTATTTTCAAAGGAGTTCTTGTTCTTTCTATATATGTTGTAATAGAATGTGCAGCTGTTAAAGTTTCAAGGAAGAAATAATTGTTGTAGTCCTGGAGAGACTGAAGATCACTTGACAGAACTAACAGGGGATCCACTTGACTGAATGTTTTTTTCTTTCTTTCTGTAGTCTGTTTAATTCAGTTCACTTTCATTTTAAGTGTGATGTTTGCAAAGCACGCTTTAAAATAGGTTTTTCTGTATTGTGTTTGAATTTGAACAAAATTAACATTTGTATGTCATCAGTAGCTGCGATGCATAGCTCAAGGCAATGAAGGATGGAAAGTCAAAGAACATGGGAAGTTTGATTAAAATGAATAAGTAATGGAAGGTTTTAAAGATGGACACTTATAGCCTGCTCACTAATTTATTTGTATTCTGTTCTTGCAGCAAAGGAAACTAATTCCATTAAAACTTTAGAAATTACATTTTAAAGATGAAAGTGAAAAATAAAATTAACTCAAATTTGGTTTAAGATAGTGTAGAACAGCTGTTCTCCAACTTTTTGTTCTGTGGCCCTCTTTATTACAGAGCGACATTCAGGTACTGTAGAAATAGATATGTTAGATAAATCTTATATGAAGATATCATCTGAACTGTATTCTTACTTATGTAGCCTTAGGTTTTATGTTTTTTTACCCTTGAGGGCATGAGTGGGATGGCAGTCTGGCCTCATGCTCTTACTGGCTGCTGTGCATGCCATACTATGTCTACTACAATTAAATATTACCCACCGACTCTTCTAGGCAGTATCTTTTTGAGTGTTTTCGGTGAAGGAGCTTCATGTTTGCTATATGTTTGTGTCTCTCCATCTCTTCACATAACACCCATCTCTTAATGTTGGTCTAATTGAGTTGCATAAATTGTGAGGCCTTCGTCTTGAACCCCCCTGATAGGCTTTCGTAGTGTTTATTTCTTGGGACCTGCACTGGCATTTTGGCGTCCACACCAGTACTCATTTTTTGGTGCACTGGTACTAGCCATGATATTCTTGATCCTTTCTGATGCATCCACATGACGCTCTCTTTGGACTTCAGCATCTAAGTTGCCTTTTTGCCAGGAGAACTGTGTGAATAACTGATTTTTTTGGCTTAGCGGGCAAATGGAATAATTAATTTAAAAATAAATTTATTCTCAGGTTGCCCCAAATCAACAGAGGCCACTGAGCAATGGTACTCAGAGTTAGTGAAGTCCGTGCTAGGGCAGACACGGGCCTATCCACTTCTGAGTTCAGTAGGGCAACTTGCTGATCAAAATTACCTTTGAAGCCAAAGTGCCAGGTGTTGATTCTTTGGGTTCTTTGACATCTTTAGTCAGTAGCAAACAATAAAGGGTCATAACCCCTCATCTGTCTTTGCATCTGCAAATCACTTAATTAAACAACGGCACTTTGATACTTGGGTTGAATATTGTTCACGGCCACTAAACTCTTCCTGCAGGATCACGGGGGGGTGGGGGGGGGCAAGCTTAGAAGGATGTTTCATTTTTACAAAATCGGGCCCTGAACTTGAAAGTTTATTTGCAGAATCTCTTCCCCCTTATAACCTTCTTTGAAGCTATTTACTTGTATGGTTTTTCCTTTGTTTTCTTGGGGGGGTGGGAGCGTTGAGAGAAGGGTTGGAGAAGGCTTGGTGAGTATTTATTTAGGCCTCGTCCTTTATAGTGTAATGTTTTATGTATTTCAGTTCCTGAAACAGACATCTAGATTGCAGGATGGGTAAGAAATAAATAATAAAATAATTTAGGTCTTAGAATTGTCCTGGGGCTTCTGAGATGGAAAAATTCTATTGCTTGTTTGTGTGGAGAAACCAAAGCTCTAGTACAGTGATGAATGTAACATGCCTAGCTGAATCCATGGTTTTTTCTTTCAGCATAAATGTTTAGTGCCAAAGAGACAATGCATCCACTAAAGGGTGGGGCATCTTAAAAATGACAGTGAGCTAGTAAAATGATTAATACCAACACCGTTCTTCAAAAACATCTTTAATATCAACCAAATATATGAGGCTTCAGCTGAAGCTCTTATCTGAAGGATTGCATCGAGGGCACTACATCATCTTTTTAGTGAAAGACAACCTTGAAGGTGGGGGTACAAGGTGGGAAAATAACTTCTGAGACTTCTTTAGTATTCTCTGAGGCATCAGCAGACTTTTCCTCCTCCACAATCCTCTCTCTTGTGGTGGTGATTCACCTTTTGAAGGATGTTATCTCTATTCATCCCTGTCTTTTCTTGGTGTATTGTAGTAAATATCCCAGGACTTCATTGTGCACTAAATAAATTCCAATGAGTTGTACAATAGGCATATATTGCTATTAATTAGCATGTTTACAATGCTGCATTTTTCGAGTGCATTCCCTTATTAATTCTCACAATAACCTTGGGAGGTGAACATGTACTTCTTATTATACCCATTTTACAGAGGGGAAATGTGGGGGACAGGTGTCCCCTCAAGTCCCTTCCAGACCATGCTTCAGGTCCTTATATTGTCTTTATCTTTCCCTCCCCCCATCTGTATCACTCAGCAGATGCCCAAGGAGTTCCTTGAAGCAAACAAACAAAAGAAAAGTCCTCTCCCCTCTTTTATCCCCATAGGGAAGAGGGTAGTTTGTGGATAAACAAAGAGAAGGGTGACCTGAAACAGTCTTTCTGGGTCAGCCCATTGGGGTCTAATCGGGGCTACCTCAAATCTAAAACAAACAGAAAACCAAACACCCCCAAAACCATACTTATAGCAGAGTTTTCACTCCAAAAAGGGAGATATACCAGAGACTCCAGGAGGTCCAGTATGGCTTTGCTATTAGTATCAATATTTTGTGGAAGGAGCTCAAATACTAAGGGCAGGTCTACAATGCAGTTTAAGTCGATATCTTATATTCCTTAGATGTGTGAAAGAGCCTCCTCACCCCCACGAGCGGCACAAGTTCTATGCAGTCCAGATCACTCTTCCATTGACAGAGGTGAAGTAATTATGCTGGCAGGAAAGTGTTTTCCCATTGGCATTGTCACGGGGCGGCACAGGCTTCCTTCCCCTAGTCCCTGTGCCCCGTGCTTAGGCTGGTCAAAGAAAGGCGTGTAGATACTTCTCTGGTGCTTCACTCGTGCTCTTTTATTTACAGTGCCTTCAAAGTCCCCACGTCCCCAACATCAGGCCCCTCACAGACCTCTCCCCAGGTCCTCTGGCCCCTCGAGGCTTGTATCCCCAGCAGAGACAGAGCTAGGTATCCCCTGTCCTCCTGCCTGGCTAGCCTCCCTGACTGCCCCTGAGTCAGGGCTTTTCTACTCCTTCCTGCTCCCTGCCCCAGCTGTGACCAATCTCTCCAGCCAGGGGCTGTGAGCTAGCCTTCATTAAGGCTTCCAGCTGGGCTTCTTGCAGGCTGCTCCCTGCATCGACCCCTGGCCCTGCTATCCACAAGCAGGGTTTAGCTTGCAGGGGCAGGGCATTCTCAGGGTTTTTACCCTTGCCCTGCCACAGAATGTCTTTGCCAGATGTGCTACAGTGGCACAGCTGCACCAATGCAGCTGTGTCAATGTAGTGCTATAGTGTAGACTTGCCCTAAGATAGATCAACACAGAACCTTACTTTTTCTATATGGACAGTGTGTATATCTAATACACTATAAAGAGTGGGCCCTTCTTTTGCTGAAACATAGCTTATGAAGTTGAATGAAAAGTCTACATTATTTATATGTATTGCAATGTTCAAATTGCAGTTCTGGTTATTGTGTACTTAACTCTCAGATAAGTTATCCTGCTTAAAGAAAAGACTTGCCGTGGACTTCTCTTACAGGAAAGTGCCAGCCTCTGTGATGCCACTTACCTGTGTTTCACTGATAGCGTGTTTACACGGAATGTATATACGTGGCACCACCTGAAATCTACCACCATGGATTAAATATCAGACACATATGTGCATATTCCTGCCCTACTGGACTCTGACATAAGAACAAGATTTTATGTTCAGAATGCTGCTGCCTTTGAACAATCATATGGAAAAATTCTGCCAGTTGAAATGAGTATATGAGAAGGGCTTTAATGCCGTTTGTTCTAGTGCCATTACAGCATTGGCATTATAAACTCTCACAGGGATCTTGTCTAAGCTAGATTTTTTTCCCCTTTCTTAATTCTTCCTAATGTGCTTAGCTCCAGTAGGAGTAGAACCGGTGAGACAACTAGCAAAGCCACATTGCTAGCCGCTGCTGGAGTTTTAACCACCGTGTCATCTTGACCTGCTTTCAGTAAGGGCAGATGGTGATGTGGTTAAAATGACAGCGGCTGTGCTGCTCTGAACTAGCACTCTCACTGTTTCTTCTACCAGTACAGCTGCCATGGTGGGAAGTTTTATCCAAATATGGCCAGCATAGTCCTTCCCAGAATGTGTGAGATTGTTGCCTCCAGCACATGTGTGAGTGGCAGCTTTGGGTGGGCCTAAGGAAGGTTAAATGCTAGATATACACTATGTACTAAGTCTCCATGTTCTTGTGAGATCACAAGATAAAAAGGGGCAGGGCATGGATGGGGAGTGGATAGGACTGAGAAGGGATGAGCTTGTGTGTGCTCCTTATAATGCTAATGAAGCACTCAGCCACTCCTGCATTTCTGAGGTCTTACTTCTGCTACCAGGAATAACTTGGCAACTGTGCAGCAGCTCTCTCAGCAACACAGGCTTTCTTTGCCTCCAGCTACCTGTCCTGCTCACCACTTTCTCACCTTGCACTTGGGTGCATACAGTACCCTGCACCTGTGCTCTGCAGGATCAAGCCCGACAGATGATGAAGTAGCCTTACTACTGATTTGTGACCTATGGCAGATGTAAACTGCTGCTGGTGAATAGCAGTGACACAGAACCCTTCCTTCAGCTTTAAAGGTGTTAGAATACAGCTGCTTTTTACATTGTTTTCAAAAAAGAGGCATCCTTGTTTTGTTTTACTTCCTTATTGTGCACAATATTGGGAGTGAGTTGCCATACTATATTTGAAGATAATTGATTCATAATGACAGCTTATATTTACACTGGGTGGGGCCTTTTATCTGAAGATCCCAAAGTGCTATGTGAATTGTGTTAACACGATATAATGCACTGCTGGGTGAATGAGCTATGTCCATGTTACGGCAAAATAGATTTTTTTCACTTTCCTGGGAAGGAGAGGGATGAAGTCTAACAACACCTGCTTATTATCTGACTGCACCGAAAGGAGGAGAGGAGACATGGGTTTAATCAGGCCACCATTTTGTTATTAGATGTCTGGGAGTACCCGGCAGATAAAAGTGCACAGTGCAGGTAACCCCATGCTTATTTCAAAATTTCCTGTGGGGCTTTTACCAGCTCCCCTTCTTTTTCCATCCAGGTACCTCCAGCAAATCCATTGCCAGGATCTTACCATCCACCCTCCCCCCACATTGTAGGAGGGTTAAGGAGGCTTTAATAATGGGGGTTGGCTCCCTGTCGTACCAATCATAGCAATTGACTACATGTAAAAGGAAGGGTTAAGGCTTCAGGGCTGTCTCCTTTAAGACCCTCATTCCTAAGGGATGAGTCAGTAACCACACTGTCCATCTTTGCAGCAGTTTTCATCTCCCTCTCTGCCCCAAGCCGTAAAGCACAGTTCCATTCATTTGGCCAGTCACCCAAATACCCCCTTGCTTAACGGTGCAGAATGGTCATTAGCAGTCCGGGACCTACCAGAGCCTCACTCCAAATCTGAGGCTTTGCAAATGAGAGAGGTGCCACTGGGAGTGCTTCTCTGGGAAAGAGCAGGCGCACAGTGAAAGTTTCTGTGCATCACACTGATGTCTGTGCATTTGGTATTCCCTCTGAAACTTCTCCCCAACGTGACTCATTCAACCCTTCGTGCCTTTTTCACCAAACATGCAGGTCTACATTTTCAAAAGTGACAGCTGGTTCTGAGTGCTTCGATTTTTGAGTTCTGACTTGAGACACCTTCAGGGAAGACTTTTTGATAAGCAAGTCCTTTTAAGATGTCTCAGGCACCCAGATTCAGACTACTTTTGGCTGTTGAAGTCGCCATTAAAAACCTCACAGTTACATAGTGATATCTGAGATAATGCAATTATTTCCCATACGCGCCTTATCCACATACTGGGGGATTGGTTCAACTCAGATGCAGAAGATTCAGTTTTGATTGGATAATGAAAAGCTGACTCTTTCTGCAACATCAGGGTTTCCCTTGGAGATCTTCTGTCCAAGTAAGTCCTTACTAGATCCAACCATGAAAAGATGAGATCTGAAGGAGACCAAGCTGGAGGTGGTATGGCTTCAGGCTGTAGCAGTAAAGTATTTAAGATTACTTTTTTACTAATGTGGTTGTTTTTGATGTACATTTTTGACCTAATTTTCTACATGGAAGAGTATTTAAAAAACTATTGCTTGACAAAATAACCACAGGCTTTTCCTACATATGCCAAATGAAACCTATATTAGGACATTTTAAAATTTCTTCTATATAATTAATTTTTGGACAGTGCTTCTAGAAAGTAATATGATTAATATACATTTGGTATTTATATGCAACCTGATTAATCCCTTTGATTACACTGGGATTGCAAGAGTTATAAGTCAACACAGAATTTTGCCCACTGTAATGATAATATTCTAGTTAAGTTCTTATACCAAACCCACTGCCATGGTAACTGAGCACCTTATGTCCTAGTGGAATTAATAATGCCCAATATTAAAGTGTATATGTTCTGCGGATAAACATTTTATTTTTGTACCATTTTTATATTGCTATAAATATTTTGTACCTCAGAAATAGTGTTGAGATCATAATTTTTATGAGCTAAATTTGCTTTGGGTGATAGGCAAATTATAGGCTACAATATGTGATCAAACAGCAATATGGAAAGCTTAAATAGAATGCGCCCCAAGGACAGAGGCTGGTTAAAACTATGGGGGATAGAATAAATGGAAGTTTTAGTAAAGCTATCTCTGATTCCAACAGATAAATTATGCTCTGCCTTTTTTGTATCTCTTTGGGACTGTACTACATAAATTATGACCAAATATAATTTAGGCTATCAGCCTATATTTCTGAACATCCATCTTGTACATTTTAAGTACAAAATTACCATTTTGCAGAAGTATAAAATTGAGACAAATTTTTTTTCATCTGTGCATTTAACTTCTGCATACTTTATAGCAGCTAAAGGGTTAGAGAGGACCTCATTACTATCCAGAGGGTGATGTTAGCCAGATGACTGTATAACTGTATTAAGATCTACATAAACGTGAATAAAGTTCAAGGGACAGTGGGATGTAGAATTATGTATTCTTTTATAATGGAGCTGTACTGTGACTTAAAATCACAAGTCTTATGCTTTTCTGAATAAAAATAACTGTTTGTAAATCCAAACTTCTTACTGATTAAAAATTAGTTTTAAAACTAAAATTTAAAATGCCTTTTAAAATATGGTTGCAGCTAAATTGTATATATTTTGAAATGCATGAAGTCCACGAGAGTACAGGCCTTCAGCACATCATATGAGTTCCCAAGATTCACTTGATCTCTAGTGTTTGTGTATATATGGGAATAAAACAATGATGCTAAAGAACCCTATTTGCCATTACTTAAGCACCACATGCTGTATCACTGATTTGTGTGTAAATTTAAATGAGAAAGCTGTTTAATTCATTTCTCCATTTAAAAATTGTGATGTTGGTATGATACTTGGCTTTCAAAAATTAGGATTCATCTTATGGCTGTTTCCATATGGTTCGGCCTATGCGTATATCTTCCAAAGGCAATGGAATGTGGAAAGAGGATGAAACTTCCTCTTCGAGCAACGTGCTTTCATAAATTATTTTTTTGATTAAAGGACCACAATTTGAAGCTGACCCAAGATAGCTTTAAATAATATGCCAAGTACTTACATTGTATATTGCTAGAAGAGCTTTTTGATTCATACTAATGGGGAACAATCCTTCTAGGCTTCACGTAACCTTTTCCACACAACCACAACAAGAAACATTTAACATTCCCACACATGCACAAAATGAGTACACCTGCAAAATGCAAGGGGGTCAAATGCATGACCCAGTGGGTGTTTGCATAAGGAAGTTGATTAGCTTAGTTCAGAATTCACTTTGACTTTGAGAGTTCAGTTCAAACTTGTATGTCCTGTAGTCACATTTTCCACTGAAAATAGCGAGAGAGAAAAAATCGAATGTAAAGGTGCAGTTAAAAATGAAGCAGAGAGAAAGCAAAAGGAAATTCATACAAAGACTAAAAAGGAAAAAGGAATAAAATATAACAAAAGCCCATATATTTCTCTGCTACATGTATCCAATCCATTTCCTGGAGGTTCCACATGTGTATAGGGTTGACCATTAAGGTGTGTACCTCATCTAGGTAATATTCCATTTAAAACAACTAGCATTCCTCTATATTCCTGGCTTTTCAGTAGTCTCTATGGTAAGTATAAGCTAATTACTTATTAAGCTTTTTAATGGCAATCACTGTAACTGGTGCACAATTAGTTTAGTACAGCGGTTCTCAAACTGTTTTAATGGGGTCCCCAGGATTGTGTTAGACTTGCTGGGGCCCAGGGCCAAAGCCCGAGCCCCCCCACCTGGGTCCCGAGGGCATCAGCCCTAGGTAGCAGGGTTCAGGCTTCAGCTTCAGCCCTGGGCAGCGGGTGTCGGGTTACAGGCCCTCTGCCCAGGGCTGAAGACCTTGCGCTTTGGCTTTACTTCCTTCTCCTGCCTGGGGCGGTGGGGCTTGGGCTTTGGCCCCCTGACCCGGGGCAGCAGGACTCAGGTGGGCTCAGGCTTTGGTCCCCGCATGGGGGTGTGTAGTAGTTTTTGTTGTCAGAAGGGGGGGAGTTTGAGAACCTCTGGTTGGTATACAAGGCACCTACAAATGCTTATCACCTTAGAATTTGTGGGGAAAAGGTGTTTCCCATTTTTCCCCACCTAGAAAAGGTGTTTTAAAGTGGGAGAAAGGACTTTTTTCTCAATTAATTTTTTTTCACATTTCTCCAGTTTAAAAAAGTAAATAAATAAGTGTGAGTGGTTCCCCACATTTTTTTAAGTTTTTTTTTTTTTTTTTTTAAAAAGCAACTTTCCCCAGCCTTTTCCAGTAGGGAATAAAGTAACAAGGGAAGAGTGTTTCCCCTCCATTTTTTGCCTCCCCACTTTTTTTTTTCCAGTGGACCAGTTACTTAAGAGATCCATGCTACATGACAGTTGTGATCTCAGTTATTTATGAGATCATCTTCTCTGGCCGCAGCGGAGATCCTTTTTTGGTTTATGTGAGATATTAGCAACACCTGTAATTATACAAAATGTCTACCACAATATAGTTTCCATCAGCGGAGGAACAGTTACTTTCTATTTTTGCTACAGTCTCTACTGCTGTTTCTAGAGCTGATGATTCACATGCTTTAACAATTCAGATGTACAAGGCTACCTTCTAAAAGCTCTATTTTAGGTCATACTGCTTGTGGTTGGGATGGTGGTGGAAGAAGAGAATCTTGGTTACATTACATTTTTACAAGCGCTTCTTGTAAGTAATCAATCAAACGTGGACTTTTGAAACAATACTATACATGCCAGAATCAGGACTAGGGCTCTGCTCTGATAGAGTTAACTTTTGCTGGAGTCATTACTGAATGATTTCATGTTCTCCTGTATAGCTTAGAGACTGTTCAGCTCAGGATGTGTAACATTTATCTGTCTAAAATTAAAAGGAAATGAAAGAGAGATTTATTAGCGCTTGTTTCTTGGAGATGGTGCTCCATGTTCGGATTTGTTGGTTGATTGAGGATAAAAGGCTTGCATTATGATGTTGCACTGTACCAGTCAGCTATTACCAGAAGTGCTGCCCTGAAGCTGCTGACTTAAGGACTGATGTATTAAGGAAAGATAGTTCCCCATAGTTAAAGTTTCAACCAGCTTCCCTTATAGAGCTCTAATTTATCATCATAATTTTGGTTGGGAAAATTGTTTAGACATGAATATTGCCATATTTGCTCTGAAGGTTAAGGAGAAAATTTGAAGAGAATTGGTCAAATGAATTTTGAGTTAGAGGCTGAGAAGCAGGCCATTAGTAGATAGTGGTGCTAAGCTATCAGCCACACTTGTAAACAGTGGGTAATCTGGCCTTGCTGAAGTGAGGATATGAGGGTGTGCATGGAGGCAAGCATAGGGGGATGGAGAAAAGGTGTGTGTGTGTGTGTCTTCGCTTGGAACCCTGGGGCTTCCTGAAAGTTCTGGCTTCTAGGTGGGTGTTACAACCAATCACACAAACTGAAAGGGTGGGCAATGGAGAGAAAAAGTAAGCCAGGGAAATTTCCCATACAAAAACCTTCATTTCAAAAACAATTTCAGGTTCCTAACTGCTAACACAACCAAAGGATTTAAAACAAAGAAATGAGTAGTTAAGGATGTCATACATTTTGCATTGCCCATGTAATATCTTCTCAAGTACAAAGCAATACATATTTCATCATAACACAACATCCCAACTCTGACCCACAATAAATATTAATCTTTCATCAGTAATCTCAAAATAAAAGCCTAAAAGGCCTTCTGAAAAAGAAACCTAAACTATAACACATATGGATCAGTCTCAAATGCAAGTCCTTATGCATACATGACTATCATACAGTGATAGTTATATGCTTTTGCTAGTCAACTACAGACACAACATTATTCTTAAGAAACAGGAATCATAAATAATTTCTAAATTCTACTGTCATTTGCTGAATACATAAACTGATTTTTCTTGCTTAATGGTATCTCTTAAGGTAACAAAAATAATAGATTAAAAAAGAAAATGGTCAGAGTTAAGGTGGTTGTGTCGTACAAGAAAATATTTATTTAATTATTTGACAAGAATAATGGTACACTTTCTCTGCTGCCGCAGTCGTCTTATGTTGTTCTGGGTCTGAAAAAGTGATGTGAAAAGTCCCAGATAATACCCCAGTCTAAGGGGGCTCGAACGATTCTCACCCACCTAAAAGCCACAGTGTAGGTCAGGGGCTGCATGTGGGAGGCATTATGGCCAGAGTGTGTTGAAGTCTTGTATTTCCCTTTGACAGATGATCCATTAGAGACCATTGCCGTCAGTTGCCTGAAATTTATTTCAGGGGGCAAGAATTCAAGAGGCACAAAGATATGGGTTGAACCCCTTCCTTCAATCCCCATGGATTGGGAATGGAGTACAGGGCCAATCTATATAAGATGTTTGATGGCCTTATGATTATTCATTACCTTGCTTTTAAGTGCTTGGGTTTTGTAACTGATATACTCATTCTGTTGTCCTTTGGCAAGCTTAAATAGTTCTTTAACCAAAGTTTTTATTTTGGAATACATAGAATGCATTCCTAGATGCTTAAATGTAGATATTTGAGTGCTAGAGCTGAAGAGAGATTACTTGTGGCATTTTCCTTTATTTCCTTTGTCTTTAAATTAGGTTTCAATTTCCCCAATCAGTTTATGGTTAAACAAAGTTTCCCTTGGATTAATTCTCCAACTGGTCACCAAAAATAACTGAAGATGTTAACCATGTGATTATTAAATTCCAGTTATTTGAGATAAACAGAATATCTACAGCATTCTTTAGGGGCAAAATATCTATACCAAATAATGTATATGTTGAATGTAGCCCTTTTCTAGTTGTGAATTGTCTGCAAACAGTTAATTAATTTCATGATTATATTTATTTGCATTTATTTAACAGATTAATTTTGTGTTCTATTTGCTGTATGAATATCTCTCTGCCTCTCTGGATTGCATATGGACTATTTGGGAGTGTTTGGTGTCCACAATTTATAACTGATCTGTGTGATTCTGACCCAGATCATATGGTATTGTTTGTTTCCTGATTGGATCACTCTGACATTTATAAACAGGAGGCAGACCTAAATTACTCACTGGGGCTTTCTTTGATTTTGATTTGATTTTGCAAGAGCTTGAGAGAAATGTGACAGAACAGAATCCATCCAAGGAAATATTAAAAGTTTAAAAATGTTTTCTTTCCATTTTTTCACTTTATTATATTTTTTGCAGGTGCAGTTTTGTGCCCAGAAATAATTCATTTGTATTTTTCTGCCAGCAACTAATTTAAGTACCTTATTTCTCACTCACTCCCCCCAGTACTTCCAATTAAGTGCAGATGCAGAAATTCAAGGACAAAATTGAGCTTGCAAAAATGGAAATCAGGTTGCATCTTGAATACAAATCTTGCCCATAATATTTGTAACAGTTGAAATAATGACTTCTTTAAAAATTCACTTGTTTGACCATAAACTGAAATATAAATCCAAAACAGTTATAATTTTCCAGGTTATAAAAATACTTTCAAATATGTTAACTGGACTTATTAGCCTTTGATTTGTGTTTGAAAAATATTTGGTAAAATGCTGTAGGCCAGATCCTCAACTAGGGTATGTCAGCCTAGCTCCATTGACATCAGTACAGCTATGCTAGTTCTAGCAGCTAAGGACCTGGCCCTGTGAGTTATGTTTTGTATTGCCATTTCTGCTTAGCAGTAACATCTGTTTTTTAAAGATACCAATCACAGAACATGTCTATAGTCATCTGACATCTTTTATTTATCCTCTTTCTTGCTTTATAAACATCTTGTCTATAAATCCATCTATTCCCCTATCACTACTTAAAATTACTGATATTCTCATATAACACCATTCGTTCTTTCTGCAGCACGATACAGCTTTGTAGTAAAACATATTACTATGTATACACAGTGATTTTATAATAGGACTTACAGTGCTATGTGGTACAAAGTAAGTAAATTACAGTTTAAGACTTTTGCAATGTGAAGGGCAACGTGTCATGAAGAAATAGGCTGTGTAATCCCCAAAGAGAAAACAGTCACAGTTGGAGTTATACCCACAGGAGACTGTGAAAATGGTAGAGCATCCTAAAAAATCTATATGTGTTCAACTCCTGTGTTTATTAATTGTTCCTACCAGAGTGCATCTCTACTCATGTTCATTGGTTTTTGCATACACAATGGGAAACCTGACTTCTTGTGCTGCCATGAAGGAGTCTAGTGCTTTTGTTCTGCCATGTTATGACACCTGAGCACATGGTTTGTTGTGCTGCCAAAAGGTAGATTTAGGACTTTACTGCTTTATGTTTGAGCTGGGGAGACTGATCTAATCACTGAAGTGATGCTTAGTTTTCAGAAAAGAGCTATAATAAATGTATCTGATGTATCTGGCATTCGCTTCAGAGAAATCTGGAAACCTGGATAGCCTATCCAGCTCCAAATATGATACAGAGCATGAGGCAATGAGATGGAAAGATTACTGTAATCAGCAAAGTCGTTTCAGTGAGTGGCAATACCATGTTAGTGATCTTTTCTTTTACTTAATTTATATCCATGTTGGTGGAACAGAGAGAAGTTCTCTAATGGAAAATAAAGTAAGAAGCATTAAAACAGAGTTAAACTACTATTTGAAGACGCAACTCATCTGAAAATTCTCAGGAGCATCATTTGATGCCTTTGGAATCTCATCTGTTTACCTACTCACACGTGTATGCACACGTTTAATATTTTGTAGTAAAACTAAAAGCTTTAAAAAAGTGGCAATTTTGCTTCATGCGTCTAAAATTGTTTTAGGGCTTTTTAGTTGCAGTGTTAAAGAAACGAAGTATTAAAAATGGGGGCACTGAGACTGAAGATTATTAAAATATCACCCCCTCCCGTTTGCCTTTCTTGTTTGTTCCCTACACAGAACAATGACCTCTCATAAGCCATTACTTTCTTACTTTTCTAAGGGTTACTATGTTGCCTTGATTCTTCCCCTGATTATCTTGAAGCCTGTCAAGCTCGAAAGCTCTCCCCTCTCTTGCTCTTTCTTCCTAATAGACATGAAACAGTCCAGTCAATAATATTTTACTTGTCTTCCCACTGCGTGTCTCTTCCTCTGATCAGTTTAGGCGGGTTTGACTGCAAAAAGTCAGAAGGGAGGTTAAGATCTGAAAGTTCAGCCAAATGTTATCAGCCACGGAGATGTTGCTAAGGGAAAGGCCTTACAGCCCTCAAGACCGGAGCCAATAATAGCTGCATATAACTGATAACATCAACAGCTGTCAAAGATCCAGGCATTTGTGGTTCGTCTGTAAACTCAAACACCTGTATTCAGTCAAGCTTTGATTGTTATCCCCTCTTTTCCTGTCATTTTGATTCGTTCCTTGAAGGTGCTGCCAGGATATTCTAAGCTGCTAGTTGATTTATAAAGTGAAAGAGCCCTTCGAAAGTTTGGCACAGTTTGAAAAATTGACTGAGGCACTCATTCATAGGGTGACAAGTTACTTTGACATTGATATTGACAGTATTCTTTTAATTATGTTTTAGGCCATGTAAGTAAGGGTTCAGATTCATGAAAGCATGGGTTAAATGTACTTTAACAGCTTCAACATGTGTCACTTAAAAGAACATTATGTACTTGTTTAAGATATTTTTTGTGATGAATTAGATCAAAGTGACTAATAAACATTGTTCTTGAAAGCTCTTCAGAACACAGTATATACATGTTTGAGATATTTAAAAGATAGAGTTTCAAGGATCAAATTGTAAAATAAACTAAAATATCTTAAATGGACAGATGATACTCTGTTGTCTCACCACAATAAATTAATATGCAGATCAGAAAGAGCAGATTCCTTTTGATTTTTTATGACTCTCTTAGTGGAGAGTCCATGGTAAGGGATGCACCAATGGTGCTATGTTACCAATAATTTATAGAACTTTCCTAAATGCTACATTCTACAAAACTGCAAAATGTGCAGCTTAAATCAGTGAAGATCTGGAATATACTAAGCAATACTGAAAGCTTTGCTAACAGCCTTTAACATGTACATTAATATTTTGAATAAATGGAATAGGTGGGGCTGGAGTATCACCTGACATAAATTGGCTTACCTCTGTTGACTTCATCTGGCTCATGGTCTTTAATGAAACTGAAGTCACTAGGAAGTATGGCTACACTCGGGAGTTTGCTATCAGGCTATATATTACAAACAAACAGGGCACTTTTATGTTAAAAACCCTTTTATTGCTATGTGCTTCTTTTCAACATTTCATTATTTGAAATTTAATTCCCAGATGTCCCTACTCTATATAGTTTTGAAGATGTCCAAATGAATAGCATTTTAAAGTAATTGATTAAATATACATGTAGTTTATACTGTGCATTACATATGAAATAAAAACAAAATATGCTATAGTAATGTAGCCAACTGGTGGAAAATGTCTTTGGACTGAAACATATCCTTTATAAAGAAATTTTACCAACTAAAGTGATAGAATGTAAGTATAAACACATAGCAAATTTGCAGCTATGGGGCCTGTTCTTAGCTCTGACTCAATCAGGCTCGTCAGGCCTGTAGTTTTATAAGAGAAATCCTTTGCAGAAACAGCTAAGGCTCATAGATGACTAAGCATTGGATTAGATGTCCATAGGACTTTACTGTGCCAATGGGAGTCACGGATCAGCGTTCACATCACACTCCCCATCAGTACCTGCCCTGGGCCAGGGAAGCTAATGATCGAACCAGTGGCCCAAATTTGGTGATGAATCCTGGTCTTGTGCCATCTGAGGCATGTTGCACATAGGCTAAGAAGAAGACTGTGCCAACAATCATTATGACCTGTCGACAAGGTACATTAGTTCTGACTACAGGGATGTAAATTTTAATAGGTGCCATTATATTGTAAACCAACAGACCTATGTAGACCCTGCTGGTGCGCACTAAATGTTCCCTAGTGCACATTAATGTAGTTTTGTTTGAAATGGGACAACAGTAACACATACTAGGAAATTTTTAGTGCATGTCAGCAGGATCCATGGGGACCAATTAAAGTGTAATGTGTTAGTGCACACCAGAACTCACGTCCATTTAGTGTGGATTAATGTACTGGGTAGACAAGCCCAAATGGTGTAAAACGGTGCTCACAATTTACAGCTGGAAATACAGAGATCAGTTGTTTATTACTATTTATTCGTTGAGTGGCAGCTGTGTTCTTGGAGAAAAGACATGGGGTGGATTTCTCTGGCCATGCCACATCAGAGTCAATGAGAATTTTGCCATTGATGTCACTAGGGCTGGAATTAAAGTCATGCTCTCTACTCTGATTAAAACCTGTGATTGAATCCTATGTATAACTAAACAAGTCTCTCTTATTCTGAATTTTAATTATATATAATACAGTAATGTGTCCTGCCACTTTAGCTGCAAATATAAGCTGAATGATACTACCATGTGAACATTGCCTAAATACCTTACCTCTATGTGTAATGTCAAGTGACAGTGTCAACTCTTCAGAGCTATTTAGTGATATGTCCATCCATCTTTTCTATAGTATTTACCAGTTCTGTTAATGCAAGATTGCAGCTTAGCTACTGTTTCCCCTTCCATCCTCAGGGGAAAAAGTCTCGAGGCAAGCCCACCCAGGATGCTTGGAGGTCCTGAAGCTGACATCCCAGCAATGAGTCAATCTCTTGCAATTTCTGGCTGTAGCAGGAGGTTGGAATAATTGTGAGCCAGAATATGAAGAATATATACTTTTTTTTAAACTTGGTCTATTCTCTTTGATATCTTTTTTTTGAAGGCTTCTCTTTTCTGGAAAAGAATATATGATGCAATTCTTCCAAAAAGCTTACTCAAAAGTTTCTTGCAACTGATGCTTTTAAAAGTAACTTTATTTTCAAGAGAGAACATAATAGGAAGTTTAAAACTTTGCATTAAAAGCAGTCCTTTCATGATTAAGAAAGATGGCAATGGAAAGTAACAGACAAATATTTTAGCAGAGTATCCCACAACTTCACAAATCTCCTGTATTTAAAGCAAAAGCTGGAATTGCAAACTGACACACAGTCTTTAATTCATTGTGTACTGTAGATCTGTCTTAGCTGTCTGTCAAGTTACTGTCCACGAGATAATATTTAATATTCATGCACATCAACTAAGGAATGAGTTTTGACTCTCTATCATCATTATTTTAATAGCGTCTATATTTTTGTTTTTCTATATTGGGCCTTAAAATCTTACTTTGTCATTGTGTAACTCCTTTTGTTTCTATTTGACAGTATTGGCAAAAATATAAAAAGACAAACAAATGTGTAACAGTGTTCTTATGATTATGTAAATACTTATTTAGATATTTGTAACCCTATTTATTCACAAGATCATAATTTAGGTAATTATAGGCATTATTTATAATGTTTTGGACTTGGATCCCAGTTCAGCACACATTAAGTATACTGACATGCTTTAAGTTAGGCATTTACTAAAGTGACTTGCTAAATCAGGGCCTTTGTTGATGCAGAAATGTTACCCTCTTGGCCTACAGGAATCCTGCTGATCAGTAGGTGGAGGGAAATGTTTTGCAGCACACTTTGTAGATCCTCTGTAACAAAGTGCAGTGTCAGATAGTGCTTGATATTCCCATTAAACCAAAGACCACATCTCATGGGACAATAGGGAAGGTCCTTCATGGATCAATAACTGGTTAAAAGATAGGAAACAAAGGGTAGGAATAAATGCTCAGTTTTCAGAAGGGAGGGGGGTAAATAGTGGTGTCCCCCAGAGGTCCGTACTGGAACCAGTATTGTTCAGCATATTTATAAGTGATCTGGAAAAAGGGTTACACAGTGAGATGGCAAAATTTGCAGACGATAAAAAACTACTCAAGATAGTTAAGTCTGAAGCAGGCTGCAAAGAGTTACAAAGGGATCTCACAAAACTCAGTGACTGGGCAACAAAGTGGCAGGTGAAATTCAATGTTGATGAATGCACATTGGAAAACATAATCCCAACTATACATGTAAAATGATGGGATCTAAATTAACTGTTACTGCTTGAGAAAGAGATCTTAACATCATTGTGGATAGTTTTCTGAAAACATCCACTCCATGTGCAGCAGCAGCAAAACAACAACAACAACAAAAAAACCCTAACAATGTTGAAGAATATCTAGGCATTAGGAACCATTAGGAAAAAGATGATAAAGCAGAAAATATCATATTGTTCTATATAAATCTATGATAGGCCTACATCTTGAATACTGTGTGCAGTTGTGGTTGTCCCATTTCAAAAAAAGATAGAGTGAAATTGGAAAAGGTACAGAAAAGGACAACAAAAATTATTAGGGGTATGGAACATCTTCCAAATGAGGAGAGATTAATAAGACGGGCCCTATTCAGTTTGGAAAAGAGACGACTGGAGGGGATGGGGATATGATTGAGGTCTATAAATTCATGATTGGTGTGGAGAAAGTAAGTAAGAAAGTGTTGTTTACTCCTTCTCATAACATAAGAACTCGGGGGATGGGGGGTCACCAAATGAATTAATAGGCAGCAGATTTAAAACAAAGAAAATGAAATGTTTCTTACACAATGCACAGTCAACCTGTGGAACTGTTTGCCAGCAGATGTTGTGAAGACCAAGACTATAATAAGGTTCAGATAAATTCCTGGAGGGTAGAGGCTAGAAGCCAGGATAGGCAGGGATGCAAAATCTTGCTCTGAAGTGTTCCTTGCCTCTGTTTGCCAGAAGCTGGAAATAGGTGGCAGAGGGTGGATTACTTGATGATTACCTGTTCTGTTCATTCCCTCTGAATCATCTGGCATTGGCCACTGTCAGAAGACCGAATACTGGGCTAGATGGACCTTTGGTCTGACCCAGTATGGTAGTTGTTATTTTCATTGGGGACATGGGGCCTGATTCAAAGACTGTTGAAGTCAATAGGTCTTTCCACTGGTTTTCATGGGCTTTGAATCAGATCCCAGTGTACAAAGCAACATGTTTATTATCAGTCCCCCTTAGCTTTCTCATAAACTATAGAAAGATTCTGGATGACTTTTGTTGAAGAAGGAGAAATCAAGAAGCTTCCAATCTCTCTCCTCTACCCTTTTGTGTACCAGCCCATCAGAGGATAGAATTGAACCCATTTATATTTGTAATATTCTGAGAGAGTTCAAGAAGGATTGTTGGAAGAAGCTCTTTGTGGTATGGCCCACTGCACTACATCAGTCAGTGTTGAGAAGCGTATCATGCTATTGTCCAGCTATACCTAAAGAAGGACAGGAGACATTTGATGCGGCTTCAACCAGGCCACAAATTTGATTAGATGTCCGGAATTACATAGCAGATAAAAGCATCTGTGGAGGTAACTCCATGTTCATTCAATATCTACCCAATAGGCTTCCACCAGTACCCTCTTTTTCCATCTAGGTCCACCAGCCAGACCATTGCTGTGACTTTACCATCCCCCGCCCTCTCAAATGAGGGTCAAGTTGGGCTATAAGAAAAGGCTTTAAATAGCTCTCAGAGCCCCGCCGCAGCCTCCCCAGGGCTCCAGCAGCCTCCACGGGGACGGGAGCCCTGTTGCCGGAACCTTAGAAGCGGTGGCAGGGCTCCGAGAGCTATATAAAGAGCTCGTCATGCCGCTACAGCCCCCGGCCCTTTAAACTGCCCCCAGAGCCCTGCTGCAGCTTCCCCGGGCTCTGGCAGCAATTTAAAGGGCCTGGGGCTCCAGCCGCTGCTGGGAGCCCCAGGCCCTTTAAATTGTGCCCGGTGAAGCTGATCCACCCCGGTACGGCGCATCGGCTGTTGCCAGTACACCGTACTTGCCAGTACACCGTACCGGCTTATTTTCACCTCTTGGGAAGACAACCCCCTCTCCAAGCACTTCTCCTTGGCCAATCTGGTGGTGAGGGAAGAATTCCTTCCCTGCCCTCCTAGAAAGGAGCAGCTTGCATAATGCCCGCAGCAGGTCTTGATGAAACCTGGTATTTGCCACCTCAAGGGAGGAGAGGGTGGATGCTGCTTCACCTGGTCTGAGGAAGAGGGACTTTTCCTGTAAGGCTTGTTCCTTTTCAGTTGCACAGCCCTTCCGGTCCCTGGGGATGAGTATGCTCCGCCATGCTTCACCACTCCCCACTTTGAAGCAGCTTCTGAGCCACTTCCTCCACACCCCGCCCCCCGTTAAAGTGCTATTTCCCCTCCCCAGCAAGTCAGACAAGGTCTCCTCCCACCCAGCTAAAAGGTATGGTGCAGTCAGTCATTATTAGAAATAAGTATATGCAAAAATATTATAGGAAAATTTAGTGTATTATCAATTTTCAAATCTTCAGAATTTTTTAATTGTTTTACGATTGCATTTTAAATGGTAACATGCTAATCTCATTATTGTAACACTGAAAATGAACATTCTCAAATAGAGGATAGTTTCTATGTGTTCTTTAAAATATTGTAACAGTCCTCTGAAAAATGCTTTGTTATCATGGAGTTTCAGAAGCATAAAATAATATTGCCCAGGAGAGAGAACCAAATTTTTGTCTTCAAAGCATTGAAAGAGATACCAGCACAGAATTATTAGTTTTCTTATCTTTCTGCCCCCACTAGAAATTAAAGCAATTTTTTTGACATTCAATGACAATATATCAGAGGAACTTGTAGCACTGGTTTGTTTACAGTTAAATTTTGGAGTGTGCAGAGACATCATCTTATGTTTTTTATCGTCTCCAGGAGAATGCAGAACAAGACAGGCATACAGCAGGGATTAAGAGGCATAGTGGAAAAACAGAAAACTGGGATTAAGATAAACAGAAGGCATATTGGGCCAGATCACCTTTTTCTCTTTCTAGATGGTTTTTAGCCTTATGTCATTATGTCTTTTTTTGTAAGTGGTATTAGTGTGATGAATTGGGTTTATAATTTGATATGCATTTTCTATTCAAGACATTTTGTGACAGTTAATTTAAAAAAGAAAAGAAAAGAAAGCTAGTACTACAATTGCCAAAAAGATGTTCAAATTATTTGTTATTTTGCATTATTATTCTACTTAGCCACTTGCCTGTTGCAAGAACGATCAAAGCAATTCTAGGTCCCTCTGTTAAAACATTGGATTGGGAACCCAATTTTACAATCTTCTTTTCCCCCATCCTATTCCCCAGACACCTGTACCATGCCACCTAATTGCTAGAGGCATATTTTTTTTGGGGGGGAGGGAATAGTTAGTTTTACAACAAAGTGGGCAGTGCAGAATATGTGTTGAGAGAGTAGGTTAGTATGTCCGTTTGTGGGTGGAGTTAGAGATCATTACAGAAAGTTGTAAAATGGCTATAAAGTATATAGAAGGATCTCTGTTAAGGTAGAGACTTTAGAGTGCAAAAACCAAGAGATTTCTAAAAAGTTATTGTGAAAACTTTAACTAAACTTTTCAAAATTGCTTCTGGGAGGAATCCCAATTTGACAGATTTCAGCCCCAATTGGAATGTTCAAGGAAATTGTAATCCATTTTACCTGAAATGTTGCTAGTTCAGGTATACATTATAGTAACCGTGGCATTATCATCACTATTCAGCAAAGCATTTAAGCACATGCTTCAAGCCATCTGAAATCAAGACATTGGTCCTTCAAACTGCTCTGTGTGGATACATTCCTATGCTTCTGTGCTGGAGCCTCTGAGGCCATGGATGGGCAGAGGGATCCATTTATAGAGGATCTTACAGAATCAAAGTCTTGATATGTTCAAAGTGCTATACAAACACTAACTAGCTAATCTGTACCACAACACTCAAGATCGGGAAGTATTAGTGTTTGTTTTTTCTAGATTGGGGAAATTGAGGCAGAGAACTAAAGTGACTATCCCAAGGCCACTAAGCAAGTTCCTGGTACAACTGAGATTAATTCCATGAATTCCTTTCTCCTGATCCTCTGCTTATTTCTCTAAATAAATTGTAATTTATTTGAAAAGGTTTTTTGTTTTAAGGCTCTAAACAAGATGTCAATTGAATTGTGCAGAAGTATTTTCACATTACCCACGCTTAAACATCTCTTGAAGTATATGTGCAGTACCTGCTAAATGGGAATTATGTGTGGGCATCAAGGGGAGAAAACATCTCTGTCATTCTGTTTTAAAAATAGAATTATAGTGTCACCTAATTTGTTGTTTTTCTTGTTTATTACACAAGAAAAAGGGAGATTGCATGACAAAAGTTAATATATCAATCTTCTCTTATTACAAAGGTTTATGTATGCAGAGTATTAACAGCAAAATGTCATCCAGCTCTCCTTAAATTTACAGACATCTGGATTTCCCTTTGTTGTGACCACAGTGGTAGATAACGAGGCAGTGCTCTTAAGAAATAAGAGTGAACACTGTCATTCACAGCTTTTACAGCACAGAGAAACTCTAAACCATTATCTTTGGCAAGCCAATGGACTCTTAAACTAAAGCTCTGTTTTTATCCAAATGATCCTCTCTGATGAAATACATGGAGAAGAATATTATATTAATCTTAAAAATTATTCTGATCCCACAATATTTAAATGACTGTAGATGGTGGTTAAAACAACCTAAATGTGAATCCTTCTGCAATTTTAATTCAAAGATGTCAATGCTGCAATTTGCAGTGATTATAGTTAAGGGCAGTCAGGTTTGTCTCTTACTATAAAGTAGGATATAATTTATATTTTAGGACTATTTGAAACATGTAGGGCTGTTAGATTAAAATAAAATACATTTTGACCTGTTATTCAATTGTAATGAGAAACTTGCATTTTGTGAGTGCCTTTAATCCAAAAGATTCTCAATGCTTTACAAACTCACTGATTGTAAAAACAATAGTTAGTACGCTGGAAACACTTTGTTCATCACTGAAGTGCAGCCATCTCTGGTGTGAAAAGCAACAAATTGCAAACATCACACAACACCAGTACACAATAGCCTAAGAACGGGAAGTGAAGAAGAACATTCATATCTAAAAGGAAATACAATGGGACTTTTGACCGACAGAATGTAATTATGTTAGCTGGAATTTGATCACAACAACAGGGTTCATGATTCTGGTAGATGCAAAAACTACCATAGCATTTTCAGTGACCACAAATAGTTTTATGATTCTTCTAGGTGACACTCTACAGCTGAGTGCTCCTACCTCCATGATGAAAAATTATTAAATACTGCAGCATACCAATTCACCAGCCATACTTCTTGCAACACCTAACTATTGTCTAAAGGTCTTCCATTAAGAGATTTGATAAGATCATAGCTTATCACTGGTGAGACATAAGGTAAAAATCCGAAATTATGCAACCTCAAATAGGCAGTGAAACAAGATTGACCTGACCTTAGGCTTGAGTGAGTGGAGTGGAGAGGAATGATCCCCTCAGTCATAGAGGATCATGACTTTTGAAGCCAAGAGAGAAGGAAACCATAGTGGACATATTAGTAGTCCTGGCCTCTGACAAGGCATGATGGGAAATAATTGGTATGTATCAACATTACCTTTTCGCAAGATGGAGGATAGACTTGGAGGAAGACAGGCTGTTCTAATGGTCTCTCCTGAAAGGTGCAGGCAGCTGCTGGCAAGTAATACCTTTTATTTTGCAATCCCTTGCTTTTTCTTTGTAATGATCTTTGAACATGCCTTACTATCTTGTATGGCAGGCTGTGATAGACATTAGGCAGGGGAACTTTCTGTTCACTGACCACGGATATGCCTTTTGTTTGACCAGCAACAGAGTTTATTAATGAACAAACAACATATAAATACTGTCAGATCTGAAAATGTCTTATTTGGAATCAGAAGGTTGATGTAGGTTTGGATGCGTGTTTCAATTTTCCTCTAAAATACAAAAAATGCTTCAAGAGCCCTCCTGTAGAGAAATCTCTGCTGAGGTCCTCCAAACTTCTTGTTTTGTTTTGTTTCAAATAACTATTGAAAAATTTCCTTGGAGGCTTTGAATGTACAAAGCATTCATTTACAGAGACAGGCTTCCTGTGTGACTGGCAGTTATTTTGTTAGGGTCAATGCCTTTTCTTACTCAGGGCTTTCCACTGTTCAGACATAAATTGAGGAAGAAAAATCCCTGGAGGCTTTTGGTCCATTGTCCCATTGCCTGTACTTCCTTGAAGCTAGATGCCTAAATTTGCTTAGCACATGTGGAAGGAAGGGGCAGTATTAGTTTTCCTGGAGTTTCTCTCATAGGAAAAGCACCCTATATTCCTGGTCCTAGTGCAACTGGTTATGGTGGTTGCTTACTGAGGGAATTCTTTCAAAATAACAACAGACAGCAGTTCCATGAATGGATTTCAACCCAGTCCAAATGTTTGTATTTGAAGGGGAAGGAGCATGGGATAATTGCACAATGAGATGTGTAGAAGGGAGATTCTGGTTGGTTAGCCACAGGCAGAGAATCAGAGCAAAAGTGAATGTCACTGGGATTCTGATCCACCGCCTTACACATGTAAATACACCAGACAAGTGGGTGGATAGAACACTTACACTATATGTGGGTGGCTAGGACACAACATATAATGGGGAGAGGTAAATAGTGGTGTCCCCCAGGAGTCTGATTTAGTTGGGGATTGGTCCTGCTTTGGGCAGGGGGGTTGATTAGATGGCCTCCTGAAGTCCTTTCCAACCCTGATGGTCTATGATTCTATGACATACAGGCTTCTTGGAGCTCAATTTACAGGCAAACAAGTAGGAGAGATCCAACATTGTTATCTGAAATCAAGGCTCATCCTTAGAACTAGGTCCTTCCTTCCTTCTTGCCGCCTCTTAAAGAAAAACACATTAATGCAGCTTTCTTTCCTGCTGCTCAAGTGAGAGAAGGTTAATATTGCAATAAACCAGTATTCCCTGCAATCTGAAATTCTCACTTGTAGGGGCCAGATTCTCCATTGCCCTGCACCTTGTGAATTCATTTGCACTAATGCAAGGTGAATGTCCAACACTTTCCTTCTGATCTGATAGTGTTTTCCCCTACTTTACACTCTCATTGTACTGGTGTCAATGACCACGTGATATGCGACAATGCCAAACATGATGCAGTAGAACTGAGCTCTAGAATTTCATCTAGCCATGAGCAAGGGCTAGTGCATAGCTGCACTACTATAATTCTTTGAGGGGTCAATAAGCATGTGGAAAAGGGGGATCCAGTGGAAATAGTGGATTTTCAGAAAGCCTTTGACAAGGTCTCCCACCAAAGGCTCTTAAGCAAAGTAAGCTGTCATGGGATAAGAGGGAAGGTTCTCTTAAGGATTAGTAGCTGGTTAAAAGATAGGAAACAAAGGCTAGGACTAAATGGTCAGTTTTCAGGATGGGGAGAGGTAAATAGTGGTATCCCTGAGGGGTCTATACTGGACCCAGTCCTATTCAAAATATTCATAAATGATCTGGAAAAAGGGGTAAACAGTGAGGTGGCAAAATTTGGAGATGATACAAAATTACAAAAGATAGTTAAGACCCAGGCAGACTGTGAAGAGCTACAAAAGGATCTCACAAAACTGAGTGACTGGGCAACAAAATAGCAGATGAAATTCAATGTTGATAAATGCAAAATAATGCACATTGGAAAACATAATCCTGACTATACATATAAAATGATGGGGTCTAAATTAGCTGTTACCACTCAAGAAATAGATCTTGGAGTCATTGTGGATAGTTCTCTAAAAACATCCACTCAGTGTGCAGCGGCAGTCAACAAAGCGAACAGAATGTTGGGAATCATTAAGAAAGGGATAGCTAATAAGACAGAAAATATCATATTTCCTTTATATAAATCCATGGTATGCCCACATATTGAATATTGTGTGTAGTTGTGGCTGCCCCATCTCAAAAATATGCATTAAAATTGAAATAGGTTAAAAAAAGGGAAACAAAAATGATTAGGGGTATGGAACAGCTTCTGTATGAGGAGAGATTAATAAGACTAGGACTTTTCATCTTGGAAAAGAGATGAATAAGGGAGGATCTGATACAGGTCTATAAAATCATGACTGGTGTGGAGAAACTAAAAAAGAAAGTATTATTTACTCTTTCTCATAACATAAGAACTAGGGAGTCACCAGATGACATTAATAGGTAGCAGGTTTAAAACAAACAAAAGGAAATATTTCTTCACACAACTCAGTCAACCTGTGGAACTGTTTGCCAGAGGATGTTGGGAAGGCCAAGAACATAACAGGGTTCAAAAAGAACAAGATAAATTCATGGAGGATAGGTCTATCAATGGGTATTAATCAGGATGGGTAGGGATGGTGTCCCTAGCCTCTGTTTGCCAGAAGCTGGGAACGGGTGGCGGCGGATGGATCACTTGATGATGACCTGGTTTGTTCATTCCCTCTGGGGCACCTGACATTGGCCACTGTTGGAAGACCTGATATTGGGCTAGAAGGAACTTTGGTCTGACCCACTATGGCTGTTTTTATGTTCTAACTTTAGCAGGAGCCGAAGGAAAGAACTCTGTAATTTAGAGTCAAAAATTCACAATTTCTATCATCTTCCCTTTGGCCCCAGAGGAAGGTCTTTACAGGATGCAGCTTACTTCCCTTTGTGTAAACTGGCCCAAACATGCTGGAAGCCAGTATGGGGAAGAAGGGGATTGGAGTCAAAGCGTTGCCCACCCCGTCGTCTCTGTCCATTCACCTGTATGTGAGAGTTTATAGTGGCTCTATGGAACTTGCTCTTTCCCGTGTCTAGTTGTTTGATCTGTGTAAACCTTGTGCAGGGTACAGGGTCTTAGGCTCCTTCCTCCCACTCCACTGCTTGGTCACATAGATCTAGATTACAATCTAACTGTAAGAGTTTTTCATGCCAGCTAGAGGAACAGCTCCATTGTTTCAAATCTACACCCATCTTCATTTTCACAGGATCACTTCTGTTTCCTAAACCTGCCACTCATGCTTGAGCGCTATGATTTGAGGCTCAGAGTGACCATTTTGATTTTACAAAAATAAATGTCAGCAGGGTAACTTCTGTCCAAGTAAGAATGTAGTTTCAGACTCTTACTCCGCCATTATATTTAAAAAATCAACGCCATGTATTCAAGGCAGCAGAGGTTTTATTTTGTTATACCTTTCCTTGGCTGCACTACAAACTATATGTCTGTAAGATAAAAGTACAACTATTCACCTAATAAAGGGAGTTATCAGAAACACATTTTTCAATATATATAATTGAAATTGTAAATTAGAATGTAAGGAAAGAGTGGACACATGCTTTTGTTTGAAATTAAATCATAGTTTTAGGACATATGCTTTGTATGTAGTTAATCTTTGCAGTTGGCTACCGTTATTTAACACTGTAATTTGTAAGCATAAGACTGTATTTAATCAAATAAACATTTTTGCTTCTCTGCAAAACTTATTTTTTCACATTCATCATTATGGGCATTAATAAATTGTAATTATACTGTGCTAAAGCCATGTGACTCTGCAAAGAGAGAGATTGTTAAAGTGTCAAACTTAACTTGAAAATGTGCCCTGTTCAATATTATGTATAAAACTGAAGCTCTTTTAAAAATGGAGCTGTGTTACCATATCTGAGGTTTATCCCCTAACAATTTAGGGGTGATATCTTTTGCTTTTCACACCAAACAAAAATGTACGGTGCACCTCGTCTTTCTTTAAAGTTGTTCCAAGAAAAGTAAATCCTGCCCTGAAACCTATACCTCCAAGATAAATGATACATGCTTGTTCCAAATCCAAAATGCACATTGGTCGCACTTGCACAATGTCACTAGGAAACAACACTTTTTAGCGATTCTGGAGTACTGGTTAATGATGGGTGTTTTAATTCTATTAGAAAAAAACATTGTTGCCTCTATTCTGTATCACATGAACTCTTCACAGCCCAACAAATAAATGTGGGTTTTTTTTAAAATTGCTATTCACATAGTGTAAACCTTTGTGTATCAGTCCAGCACTATCCAGTGCAAACAAAATATGATAACTGAAGGTAGAACTAAAATAGTCACATTTCAGGTAAAGAAATGTATTTAGCTTGGAGTTTACTAGAGTGAAATCAAAACTAGATGCATACATGAAATAAAGCTTCAACCCCCTTGTTTTCTTAGTAGCATATAAGGCTGTTCCAGCCTAACGTGTTACAGCATTAGAGTGATTCCTTTAGTAATTAATAGCATTTAGGTTCCAGCATCGTCAGTTTTGATTAAGCAAACATTAAATTTATTCATTCTGCAAACACTTACTCTATAAGAACTATTGAGGGGAGAAAGGGTTTGGATGGACAGAGGGACGCATCTTCATTGGATTGCTAGCCACCTCAGAGTAGTTAACAGTCAGATCAATATAGCTCCTAGAGCTATAATAAAATGGCTTCGACAAGCTCATCTGTGGCTGAGAACACAGTACACACATTGATTTCCCGGCCTGATATAACCCATTTACCTATTCAGCTAGTCCGTTAAGGAAGGTGTAAGGCTACAAAGGCCCAAGGGAGCAATGATGTCTGTAAGTAGGTTAGCAAATACTTGGAAATGTCTTAATCTCCTTTACTGTTACTACTTCAAGGAGATACATTTCTTAAAAAGAAAAGGATTCTACGTAATGTCTTACTCTTTTGTAACGGATTTAATTTGGGCAACACATGATATTAGGTCCAACTTCTGTCCTGTTTTATGCTTCCAACATTCTGCTGGGTTGGAACGTTTCAACATTTGTGATCGCAATAACTATATTGACTTATTATACTGCCAACTTTGAAATGTACATGTTATAAAAATATGCCAAGTCAAAACTCAACCACTATCTGTCATCCTCCACTCATTCACTCACACAGATTGCTTTCTTGAATCTGATAGAGAAAGAGGAGCTAGAGATGGATATTTAGACGTAGGGACAGATGAATCAACACTGCATCGACCGAAACCAAGTAATAGCTCTCTTTTTATTTATTTCTTTATCATAGGCTTTCTGCAGTCTGTGGATAAAACACAGAACTGGCAATTGGGAGACATGGTGTATAGTCCCATTTGTGCCATGAACTTTGGCCCTGATCCTGCAAACAGCTCTGCCTGGGTTGGTTGAAAGAGCAAATAGGAAAAAAAACCCTCATGCTGGTTGGTAGTTGATAAATGCTGACTTTGAGCATTCTGCTCTCCTGTGCAGGCTAAAGCTAGCTCCTTTTAAAAGTGCTACAAAATCTACTAATGAGAGAGTGCTATACAAGACCTAGGTTTTATTGTTATTATTATTATTATTTATTATTTATTTTAATTAACTAATTAATGAGGATGTAAACAGTCTCATCAGTCTTTTTTTCAGTTGGGGAGGGAATTGGTCCATTTTTATTCTTATAATTTTTCTTCTAAATAAAATTTTAAAGAGTCAATATCCTTATTGTCTAGTGTTCCTGTCCTCTCTTTTTTAACTATTGTCCCATATAGGATGTGAAAATTAAGAGCAAGAACAGATTTTTATAAGATCGTGTCTCAGATTATAGTATTTCTGATATTTTTGTATTTTGACAAAACTCTCATTTGTTCATTCATTATGCCTGAACTCTTTTTAAAATTATTTTTGTTTTTTTCCATCCTTTAGTAGCGTGTATTATTTCCTCTATGATTCTATATACCCGGGAGCCCCACTGAGCACATGGATACTCAGTCCATTCATGAGGAAAGATATATTGAAAAAGACAGAGTGGTAAAGCTGCTGATAGGTGGTTATTAGATTCAGATAAACTGTAATCTTAAGTCATCTTATGAGCATACTAATTACACAATGACATTACCTACACACAGTGCCTTTGCTTTGTTAACATGTTAGGCAAAGTCCTTTATTAACATTGCAAGAAAGGACTTTCTTTCATTAAATGGTTATGCAAAACTATAATTATACTTGCCTGTGAAAAATGGTGAAGTTATGAAAGGCTTGCTTCTTGAGGGCTTTACATTTTTTTCCCTTGCAGATTATAATCATTCTCTTTCCATGGAGTGAGGGTGACACAGTTTAAAGTAAGAAATTTGTTTCCATCTAAGGTTTAGATTTCAGTAATCTCTTTATCTTTCTGCTAAGATAACGGTCTTATCTGTGTTATTGTAATATTAAAATAAAAAGCTTCTTTGTGATAACTCAGAAAGTACACTTAATTTTGAATTGAAATGTGGATGCTGTCACTTACGAGCAAATTATCACTAAATGACTCAAATTATAATTGCATTTTATATAAACAGAAAATATTTTGGATGTAATAATCTCCAATCATTTCAACTGATGTATTATTAGAGGAATCTACTTTTGTCCCCCTCATCCACCTTTGTGTTACCAAATTATTATTGTAATGAAGCTTACACTAGACAGTTCTGCCCTTGGATACACAGGCAAGACTCCTATTGAGGCAGAATTTAACCTATTATGGGTTTAGATGTTCAAAGGAAGAATAGCAGGTCAGTTTTTCATCACAACATTATGACTCCTCAAGCTCTGTCCATGTCCTTTGAAGTGAAGTGAGTGATGACAATCCAGCTCTGATTTTTGTGGCCATCTCTATTACAAACCAAGCACATCCTGCACACCAAGGACTCTTCAAGGATTCAGGTGGGCATTTGTAGTTGCCCAGTCCTGAAGTAAGGTCGTATATAAATTCACTGTATTACTGTGGTGATGATGTATGGGCGAGTTGGATGGTATCAGAGCTGTAAGGAAACTCAACTCTTTCCTCCACACACATGGTGAATTCAAACTGTAGTGGTGACGGAATCACATTCAGCTGAGCTGTGTGAAGAAAAATAAGAGTTTATTTTTGCCAGTTAATTTAATGCACTTTCTGCATCCTTGATGTAAGTTTTGCACAATTTCTGTTTTTCACATTTTTTTTCAAGTCAGCTCTAAATCCACCAATACAGACACTCAAAGGAAGAGGTGCAGTATTAGGTGTGAGGATGCGAAAATGGTGAGGGTCCTCCCCTTGGCATCATTTGTACAGGGTTCTGCATATTGCAGCATAGTCTGAAGCTTGGGAGTGTGGATCCATGTCCGGAGGGGCAGCCAAGGGTCTATATACTCTGTTTCTACATCTATTGGTATTATTGGAGTCTGTCCTGGGTCCTGTTCCCCCATATCTTCTTCACCTTGTCTGGACAGCTTAGTACAGGAATGGGCAGCTTGACACTTGTATTAACACCAGGAACAATTTGCCCCTGTTCATGAAATGATAGTCTGTTACCCTATTAAATTAATTATTTGTGCCCTGTTTCTATAACCATAATCAGAATAAAATGCCAACCCCCATATTAACATGCCCAAACTGCAGGTAAAAATAGGGCATAAGCCAACCTCACTATTGTAGAAGCTACATGGAATGGCACTTCATGTACTGGCTTCAGCATGATAAAGTTCTACACACAAGTCTAGCAAGGAGGAAAGCTCAAAGGGTAAGAGTTTGGATGCTTATCAGAATTGGGCCTCATGGTCTTCTATTCTCTCATCCCCCTCCTAAATGACAGACTTTGCAATAGTCTGAAGAACACCCATATCTAGTGTTGCCTTCTTGAAGGGAAGGTCTGTTCACCTCTCTCATAACTTTGGTGAATGGGGCCACTCTCAGTTTCAGTATTTTCATAGGATTTATGAAAAGGTTTGTGGAGTAACAAGCAAAGAAAGGATAGGAAACTAACTAGGAAAGCTCAAACTTTGGTGTGTAGCAGGACACCGCATTTGACATCTTGTCCTACAAACTGATAGAGGCACAGACCAACATTTTCAAAGCAGTGTGCTTGATTGTACACCTACATCCACTTTTAGGTATCTAAATAAAAATTTAATAGGTGCTGTGGATGTTCACCACATCTGAAAATCTGACTATGAGTTTCAAAATTTTGCTATAATTTTTGTCTAAAAAAGAAAAGTTTTATGTCTACTACTGACATAAGCAAGAAAAACTTGTGTGATAAGATAGTGCTTGGTAGGCTCAATGCATTTTTTGCACAAATGCAAAGCTCTCAGAAATGTGAAGTATGCTGGCAAGTAGGAGCCTGGCAGAAGCCCAGTCAGAAAGAGAAAGAAGCCTTTGACCAACATGATAATTGAAATTGTTTCCTATGTACCATTATGACATTGGTTTCACGTTGGTGTCCATACAGTTTCAGGGTACAGTTCAGGTCAGTTGGACTGCAAACAACCCTAAAACACAGAGCAAGCAAATAAAATACGTTTTGTATATTTTGTATGAAGAGTATACATGATATGATTTTCTAGAGAGAAAGTAGTGAAATATGAAACGACAGTGGGAGAAGCCAAAAGAGAATAGGGAAGTGATGAAGAGCTAGTGGAAGTGAGGAAATATGGCTGAGTTGGAGGGTGGGAGCAGACTAGAAAGATGTCATGTTGTTCAGTGTAGATAGAACTGAGCATTCCAGGAATATAATTTTAACAGAGAAAATAATATTGATACGGTGAAATTTGAAAGCATTAATTGGAGACTTGCTTATATATATTAGGTTACCATGAGCAGTAACTGACAGTGAAATCAAGAGCACAATGGCCAGGCATTAATAATGACACAGGTGAGTTATGCAAGAAGTACCATAATTGTTGTCTTGAAGTCTGGCCAGTAAAGCCTGAACCAATGAATAGAAATTAATATCTTGATGCACCATGGCACTGTTTAACAGCAGATCTCATAGAGCCATCACCTCTTATAAAAGGTTTCTCATTCCTTTTACACTGTCACAATAAGTATTTAGTTTGCAGACTAGAACAATCAGGCTGGATCATGTTTTTCACAACATGTGGATAATGGTCTCCATTGTCAGTGGCAATAGACCACAATTTATTTCAAGTGAGTTCAAAGACAGTCTGAGACAAAATGGGATATGACATAGAACACTGATACTGTTGTGGCCTCAAGCAAATGTAGAAGTTGTACACCAAAACAGTACAGTGCTAAAGGCAACTAGAATAGCACAAGCACAAAGACTAATAGTCTGGAAGCAAAAACTAGGAATATTCCTCATAGTTTATGGAAGAACAACTCATTCTGTACTGGGGTGAGCATTGCTGAGCTCTGGCACTATACTCCTTGGAAAAGAGATCACTACTAAAAAGAGAGAAATTGCGGAGAAAAGTAGAGATCCTTCTGATTTCAGATAGAAACAATGGAGGTATGTGGATCAAAGAACACAAGCTGAAGTTTTTGGCTCTAGTGCCTAACTCTAACCACAAGGCTATATTGCCTTTCTAAATTGAATGGTAGTACAATCGTATGTAAGGAAAAATAGATTGTATATTAGAAATAAAATGAATGAGAAAGTGAATCTAAAATACATAAATGAGGGGAAAATGAAAAAACTGTTGTATTGGTTCAATCCAAGAAGCCATACTCTGGTGTGGTAACTTGTTTCTCAACCTTCTGGTTTAGATGAAGAGTTGTCCCAAATTTTTAGAATTGTGTGCATAAGGTCAAAAGTAGCCAGTGAGGTATATTAACTGGTCATTTTCACATTCAGTTGCTGAAAGTATATGTACAAGTAAGATACCTTAACGGCCATGTGTATGTTCCTTGGTGTTTGCAGAACACTATGTAGACAGTGCTGCTCTTTCCATTATCAGGCTGATAGTCGGGGGAAGCTCTGAGTTTTGCAAGATCTGTACGGAGTAAATCATGTGGGGCCCCATGCAGTTTCCTCAATATGACCTGGTCCCAACAGCTCTCTATATTGATGACCCCCTTTCCTCCACATTAGTTCCTGCTTGTCTGTTACCCTCATCTGGCTCAGGTTCACTTGAATGTTTTACAGACCTTTCAGGCAGAACTGTTTTAGTGTTGAGTTTGTAACATAACTCAAAACGAGGCTATTTTCCTGTGGTTTTGGGTTTCACTGTGAACACTTTGCACAGCTCCTTGCCAGTCATTGACTTACATTGCAAATATAAGCTGTTTGACTTTTGCTTGAATAGTACCCATCACATAAGCCAAGACATTCTTTTAATAAGTGAGACTAATAAATAAGGAAAAAGGAATGGAGTCAGAGGGACCAGGGCCTTGCCGTCAGTCTGACTCAATTCAAGCAATTACCTAAGTAATGCAGCAATAAACAAAGAGAAATCAAATGGATTCTTCACTTCAGAATATAAAAAATGTTTTGTTTCTTTCAGCCTTGACTTCTAAGGCCACAACCACACACAGAGCCAGGGCAGGAATCGCACCTCACACTTCATAGAACAAGTCTTATATACTGGCTGGGAAATAAAACGTCTTACTTGAAAATAAGAGAAAAGGAATCTGAAAATTAATAGCCAGGAAAATACATTTACTTTGTTGTTTTTTCTTTTTTTTTTAAAGAACAACATAGAAAACATAAAAGCAATGGCTGTGCAGCAAAAACAGCGTAATAAGCAATTGTATGGGTAACAAAAACCAACCCCCCCGAAATATAGTAGAATGGTGAACGTTAGCATGTATAGGAGTACTTAGTGTTAGTCTATAAGGGTGCCACAAATACTCCTGTTCTTTTTACGGATATATACTAAAACAGCTGCTACTCTGAAATCTTTAGCATGTATGAGCCCAGTGTAGGGACAAGGCTGGCATGTTAATTCTTGTCATAGTAATTTAGGCATAGTGGAGGCTTAAAATAGTTATCATGGAAACTGTTTAAAACTCTGATTCAGCAAGTCCCATAAACATGCACTTAATATTAAGTATAGGAATAGCATCATTGACTTAGTGAGACTATTCATGCTTAAAGTTAGGCACAAGCTTAATGACCTTGCTGAAATGGGAATAGCATTATCCCTATATCACCCACCAATTGGGGGGAAACGGTCTTGTAGACTGTGTAAATATGAAGCAAATAACATTTTTATTTTTTAACTAATAGTTTTATTTTTCTGGTATGCATCCTCTGTATAAAAGTAAGGTGGCAAACCAAATATTTAAAGCAAAGAAATATAGATTGTCTCCTTTGGGAACTTGATGGGTACATTGTATGGTATATAGTTTATTAATTATTGTCTTCCTGCTTGTGCCCTGTCTTTGTTGAAAGAAGGAAATCCAGTTGTGGTTAAACAGTCTCTTTTCTCTTCTAACTCCATCACACAGTCATGGACCTGCTGTATATGAGACAACGTAATAAAGGTAATGATAGAAGGTGAACACCCTAGAGATTCCTGTCTGTACCTTTGCAGTAAATATTACAAGTGGAACACACTACATTATCTGGGGATACCATGGAATAATCCCTGGAAAAGTTTGCTTTAAAAGGTTTAATTAAGGATGTTTGTGTAGTTCTTATTAAGCCAGCTTCTCGGTAACTGTATGGAGAGAGAGCTTTCACACTCATAGAGATGTCATGCTGCACTTCATTGCATTATTATGGGGCTGCCTGAAAACTCTGAGCTGCTATTAGAATAGAAAACATGTAATACATTATTTGGTTTGAAACCATAAATGTGATTTTTGTTTGTCATGCTTTGCTCTGCATGGTCTCAAGATACTTCGCTGTTTAAGTCAAATTTCAGATCCTTATGGCATACTGTAGAAATGTTACAGTTGTTCTTTTCTTATCTACATAAACAACATAACTTTGTCAGAAAATTGAAAATGTGCACTTTGTCCCATCAGCTAAAATGTGCTGTCAGATAATGCTTTCTTTTCTCCATTGCATCAGATGAATGATGTAAATGGTTTTTGGCTTTGGAGTTTTTTGCAAGGCACTAGAGTAAATGATCAGAGTAGTAACATTTTTAACCTTATCTATCATACTGAAACATTTTTTCTGCCTCCAATAAAACATGTCAGAGTCGATTAAGGGCATTCTTCAATGAGGTATAATTCACAGATTTTAGTAGCGAATCCAAGAGCACTGAAGTATTAAAGAGGCTGTGAATACTTAATTACGGATATGTTGCCATCCTACCTTTTACTGAATTCCCTTAACACTTTGGTGCTCTGTATCTGAAAATGCTCTTTTCCTCTGATGGTGAAGTAAAAGGAAAAGCCAGGTACAGTGGCAGAGCATATGTCACATTGTATCTAGTGACAGTGCTGTGAAAGATACTGCTGTTCTAGTATATTCAGCCGTGCTTATCTGGTACATGAGTGCACATTACTTTCCATGGGCTTGGATCACTTTGGACAGTATCATTAAATGCCACGTCATTACCTGTTATGGAGTAGTGCTTTTGCTTGAAGTGCCTCCTGGGATACATGCAACAGTGGAAAGAATGATGGGTAAAGATGGAACCAGCATTAAATTTTCAATGGAAACACTATTGACTTTGACTTTTCAGAAGCCTTATCTGTTAGATGGTGTTTGTCACAGAACCTGTAAAGCTGTGGATGTTCGTCAGTTGAAAGTTGCAGTCAGTTGAACGATATGGACAGGTGAAGGCTCCAGAGGGATCAGCTGGGCTAGCATTGAGCTGGAGGGGGTAAATTGAAGGTTTATTTATCCAATTCACTGTCAAGGTCAGCTTGCTGGAGAGCTGTCCTATGTGTGCTTACAAAATGCCAAAATCCTGGCAAATTGTCTGAAAGAGCCTCCAAATCACTGACCTTTGTGCAACTCACATCAACATGCCAACGTCTTTTAACAGTCTCCTTAGAGTGCATTAAATGGTTTGTAAAATCAAGCTTTTAATGCCAACAGAAGTAACTTTTTATTTTCAGCAATAAGGACAAAATAAAAATTAGCTAGTGATGATAAAATAAAGCATACAGAATAGTTAAGCTGTTGTTTCTTCTGAAATATGATTTTTAACTTTTGTTGTTTTTCAGAGCATATTTTAGGGAGGTTGTTCAATCTCTCCCTCCTCCATTTAAAATATCTGAACTCAAGCAAGAATTATTTTTAAGCTGCTTTTTTCTGTCTTTCAATATAGTGTGCATTTCAGCTGTCTTCCTGGTAGTAAGTGGCAGTTTTCTGTGTCTCTCTATTAAAATTTTAGTCTTCAGCTTTGTCTTTACTGCCTCAGGTAAGTCACTTGAGATCACAAACTAAACAGAGTTTGATTTGTGGTTTTTATTAGTTTTATGAGGGGGTTTTGTATCTAATTTCAGTGCGTGCAAAGTTATTTTATCATTGCTGCGATTCTTACACCAGGGCCTGTGTTAGGGACAGGTTAGCCTTGTTACTTGTGATAATGAAACAGCGCCCCTGGAACTCTTCATAACAAATCTCCCCCACCCCCCTTTTAAAAAAATCTCTTTCCCCATATCTTGGCCTTTATTTAATGAGCCCCCATCTTTTTTACACTACACCTTGAAGACTAAAAAATTCTTTTTGCATGTGTTGGATCTCTACATTATACTTGTAAGCACATTGCTTCCAATTTGATGATAAAAGTTGTTATTTTCAGGGTCCATGTGTCCATCAGTTTAAAGGCCATTTAACATCCCCTTTCTTATTTTTAAATTTGACTAATGCAGGGTTAATAAATCCCTACTGACCTTTAACTGAAACTATCTGAAATGGCACTGTTATAAATTCAAACTGAATGTGATTTTTTCAGTCCTCATTTTCATGGGTCCTGCTCCTATTGAGGTGAATGAGAATTTGCCATTGATGTCAAATGGTGCATTGACATGTCTCATGTTAGCTTAGTATTTTAACTGCTTAATAAAAAGACAAGCTGGGCATTATGTATAGCTTCCATGGGTTGGAGTTTTTATTTTGGAATAAGGTGGTTCCCAAGCAGGTGGGATTTTCTACTTCTTCTGTACTGCGGCTTCTGTCTTTTTCAATCTTTCAATTCAGTTCTTGTTTCCTGAATCAAGTAGCAGAACTTGTGCTGGCTTTGAAGACCAGCATCATTATTGTTAATAATATCTAACTCCTAGTATAGGATTTTTTTTATCAGTAGATCTCAAATGCTCAGTATCATTATCCCCTTTTATTGCTGGGGAAATTCAAGGGCAAAGAGGTGATGTGACTTCCCCGAAGTCACTCAGCAGGCCAGCGGCAGAGTGGGGAATAGAATCCATGGTCTAGGAATGGATGGGAGCAAAAATAAGATCCAGGTCTTTTGTTGGAAACCGCATTTGAAACTCTCTTAATGTTTAAAACTAAAGGGATAATTCTCTTGTCTTTCTTTCAACTCTAAACAGATTTTCTACCTACATTGAAATGTATTTGGGTGTCTCAACAGATCTGGTTACTTAGCGAAGTGTAAATATAAGTGTTTGCTCATGAACTTCTTTGTGTATTATTAAAAAGGGCAAAGTAAAATGATGTTGGAGCCTTTGAAGTCTCTTGTTATCTATTGCACAAATGTACTTTTTAGTATATATGTTAATTTTGAATACACATTAGTCCTACTGAAGATTTATGGCTATTGTAAATCATTATTTGGTGATTTTTGGAGCCATTATAGACTATCATGTGAGTCTTTTTGTGGTTCACAGATCACTGACTTGATAGAATGTTGTTATTATTTAATATTTATGTTATAATATTGCCCAGGCTCCCCAAACAGAATTGATGCCCTGTTATGCTAGGCGTTGTACAAACATAGATGTAGACATGGTCCATGCCTCAAAGAGCTTAGAGCTGTTGTAGTTGCGGGGACTAGAGGTCATTTGAAATCAAGTTAAACAAAGTCTTAATAAACTTCTGAAAAGTTTTGATATGTTGACTTTAATGTAGGAAAGCCCAAGTCAAGACAGGGACTGTGGATTCCAATAGTGTAGCAAACTTGATTTTATCTTTATTAGCAACTTCCCATTCAGACAGCAAGAAGTCAAAAACACATTACAATACAATGCATAAAGGTACACATCACACATAATCAATTAGACATTGGTTTATGGTGAAATAACAGTATTTTTAGCCACAAAGTTAGTAGATTTAAGCAAGCAAAGGCTTTGTATTACCCAAGTAACGTAATTGTTCCAGCAATCATCTTTTTCAATATGTGGATTACCTTCTCTTCTCCAAACAACAAGAATTCGGATTACAGTTTTGAAGTCCATATGTTCCACAAAAGAAATCATGGACATTAATATTAAATGTTATCCAAGGCAATTGCTGTGCTTGAGTGTGCAAGTGTGCGTATTTTGGGTTGGGTTGTTCTTAGCCTCTCCAAAGGCTCTTCACTGGCAGGCAGCAAAGGGAGGCAGAATGAAAACACAAGACTGCCATGTTTTCTTCTCCTTCTCTGCTTGGTTCTCTCCTGTCTGCCTGGTCTGGTCTTTAGGTACTAAGTTGACTGGCTTCCCCTTTGTTCACTGAAACTAATCAATCGACAACTCCTGCATGTATGAATAATCCTCTAAATGTGTGGGAAAATCTCTCTAACCTAAGTGTCATCCTGCTTCTCACCAGCATACTGAGTTATAAATACTCAGCCTTTGCTAAACAGATTAGGAGAGGAATTTTCCTATTTCCCAAGCTATATTATTTATCAGTTATTTTGATTTATACTAAACTGTCAAAAGAGTGACCGTCCCAAGCTCTTGGTTCCCTTACCACTTATTTAAAGTATAAAATTATGTAAACTTACTCCTTCAGTTATTCTACACAATACCTGACAGCAACAGCAAACACTTTAAATATAACACAATTCCTTCCCAGTCCAGTCCCTCATAAATTCTCCGTGCTGCCTAAATGCGGGGGAGAAGAGATGGGCCCTGAATGTCCTGAAAGAGTGACGTTTGGGAGTGAACTCAAGTGGTGAGGGCATCCTGAGCACAACTCCTTAGCAGCCCCCTTTCCCTTATGAGAACTGCTTCCACTGCTCTCAAGTAATTTGCCAGCTTTGTCACTCATTGCTGTAGGCTACCTGGATTTGCAAGCATCAGGCTTAGGCTGCAGACACAGGTTGCAAATCCATTTGCTGGCCACGTGAGACTGCTGTAGTGTGTAGTTTCAAGCAGCCAAGGTGGTGTGTCTGCTTCGCCTACAGCACAGTGAGGAGCCTGGGTTGGGTTTGGGATATAGGATTGCCATCTTTTGAGGTACAAAAAACTGCATGGACATCCAGGATGATTCTAGCCCATAAAATGAGACCGCCACCTCAAGAAAAGGGATGATCCTGGGAAAACCTGGACAGGCGGCAACCCTCCTGGCGGGGAAGAGGGCAGTTGTGATGCAGAAGGAGTGAGCAGTGATTGAGGTGTGCTGATGGCGGAACCTACAGCTGTTCTACTTTGCTCTGGCTGCCCATGGACCCTGAAGGAACCATCCCATCACCCTGAGATAGGATGACCAGATAGCAACTGTGAAAAAATAGGACAGGAGGTGGGGGGGGGAGGGTAATAGGCACCTATACATGAAAAAGTCGCAAAAACCGGATTGTCTCTTTAAAAATGGGACATCTGGTCACCCTACCCTGAGAGCACAAAGCCACTCCAACCACACCCTCTTATTTTCCAAGCTATGATGGCTTCTAGGTGATGTAAAAACTGCTAGGCCAGCCCTGTTTCACCAGGGATTCCCCACTCCAGGGATGTCTTCAGGCTGCTGGACCAGGGCAAAGCAATCACATTGGACATGTGGATTCAGCCCTTAAGTGTTTTCTCTGGGCTAAGATTTAGCCTAGAGAAGAAAACAAATGTTCCCTTATACTTAGATTGAACAGGCTTCCCCATCCGACTTACTCTTCTGCTTCCTCTGCTTAGTTACTTCCTCAGAACTCAATCCTGTGCCCATTGAGGACAGAGACAAAGCATCCATTGATTTAAAAACAATTAGTTATTGTCTATCATTTAAGAAAATATCCCTGATGCAACTCTGTTTTCAAATAGCAGATAATTGATTAAATAGAGGCTAGCACACTATGCTCACATCGAAGATTTCTGTATTCTTCAGTAACCAGGAGCATTTTGTTACCTATTGCACCAGTTGTTTCATCTTTGAATGCTGAAAATGATTTTGAGTATTTTGGCATGTGATAATGATTGAGTGTACCCCTTGCTCCTTTTGTTTGAGAGTCTTCAGAGGATTCAATAACATATGATGTAAGCGCAATAGCTTTTAGAACATAAGAGGCAGTAGTAATAGGGGTCATCATGAACATGCTGAGGTATCTGTCCTAATAATGTGCTATAAAATTAATCTGTACTTATGCAGTAGTTGCTGATGGAGTCTGCTATGTTGACGAGCAATTCAGTGTTGAATGTTCAGTCTATATTGGGATTGGTGCAGTTCATTTCTATGGTCAGATGAAAGGAGCCTCTCCCTCGACAAGATAACAGCATTTTGAGCAGCCGTTCTGCAATACCAAGAATGTACATACCAATAAATAAGAGATAAATACATATTTTAAAATAGGATCTTTGTGTTAAATCATAAATATGTATGATGAAATGTCAAGGATCTTAGTTTCTCTGGTGGAGCTCTTGTTCAGATATTGTTCTTAAGATCCCTATTAGATAGTTTTATCTATTAAATGGAAATAGGGATCTTGAGAATAATATCTGAACAAGAGTTCCACCAGAGAAACCAAGATTCTTTGACCGTTAGTCATTTTGCAGCAGCAAAGCCTAAAGGAAATTACTAAAGAATTATGCCATGTATGGAGACTGAATTCATATTTGCTATTAAGAACCAATCACTAAAGAAGTACTCTAAATGAATACTCAAAACCTGTTTACAAAACCTGCTGAAGATATTTGCATTCATTCTTTAATATCAGTAGAGAAATATTTTTAAAGCAATCACTGATGTCATTAGTAATAAATATGCTGTATTATATAATTATCCAGATGCAATAGCCTGCCCTAAAAGAGGTGAACTAATATAAGTTTTGAAATATTGGAATAATACAAAAGTAACACAAGGAAACCCCTCATCTCTCCAAGATATCAATAGCATAATACCAACATATTATATGATGTTTCTCATATGATTCAAGGAAACCCCTCATTCATACCCCTCATTCAAGGAAACCTCTCATATGATTCAAGGAAACCCCTCATCTCTCCAAGATATCAATAGCATAATGCCAACATATTATATGACGTTTCTCATATGATTCAATTATTAACAATTATTTTAATGTTGGTATTAAATCTTATGTCTTGTTGAATCAGTAGTGGTTTTCTTTCCATGTCACTGGGTGACATTCTCATGTGATTCAGATATTTGTTTAATAAACAATTTAAATATTACAGTAATATTGTCTAACCTGGAGAGAAACAACCTAATTTGTTAGTGTTTAACAATGTGTTACTTGAAGGAAACTTGTTGGATTCGTTATGGAATATGGAGTTTTTCATCTCTGGGACCTAGAAACAGCTAATCTGTGCATTTTCCTGTTGCAAGTACCAAATTCCACAGTCGTTCATGCAAAACAGGCAGCTATGTGTCCGTACATGGACACAAGTGTCCATGGTAAAATTTTGAGGTCCGTGGTAATTTTTCAAAAAATGGAATGACTGAATGACATAACTCCCACAAGATTGACTAAATATGCTGACGCCTGGTCCTGAAATGTATAGTTACCTGTTTGGCACATGAAAATGAGTTTTTGATGGTACATGAAGTTTTATGGGTGCACTCATTTCCTCATTCTTTGAAAATTTGGTCCTAGGTCACCTGTTAGAATCTGGCTCAGGTTAGTAGGACCAGAAATATGACAATTGTTAACCACTGATGATTGATGAGGCCATGAGTGGTAGATTGGTGGTCTTGATCCAATTTTACTGCGCACTTGTATTCATCACGAAACTCACTATTACAGTTAGCACAAATTTTCCTCTATGTTGAGATAACAATAACTGTCTCGTTAGACTATTTTGTATTATGGTGAAGTGGATGGGAGAAATCCAGGTCCTAAGATGTGTAGATAAGTAGGATATACCTTAGGAGATATTTCATGAGTTATGAAATGACAAATATCTACATGCTTTGAAAAACTATATGTATTTTATGACAATCTCAAAAGAAAATATTATAACTTTATGCTCAACTGTGATGCTGTCAAGACAAAACTTAACGGGTTCCTCGCTAAACTTTAATTGTGCTATATTTATTGTACACAAAATATTAAAGAAATCATATCCTCTCAACACAGAATAGTGATATAGAAATAGTTTAAATGTGCAGAAATAAATTAAAGTTGAACTTTATTTCAGGACATCAGCCTGATCACTTTTGGTAGCATAGGGTCTGATTGCTGTTTTGAAATGCCCATTCTCGAAAACTGATTGGCAGACCTGGGGAGAAACACTGAACAGTGCTGTGTAAATCAAACATGTTTTCTTTACATGGGTCTACATACTTACCACAGACATTAAGGTAATTTTGAAATGAGGCATTTGATTAGGTCCATTGCAGTGGTACTATATAGATTCAACTCTCTTCTGCACTTGCTCATTTCAAAATTTTCTGTCCCCTTTATTCTTGTGTTAACTCTGTTGCTGTAAGCAAGTATAGTCGTGTGTTACTTTATATTAGTAAATCACTGAGGACCACTAAAAATGTAAGAATACTATCTAAATAAAGAAGATATATATTTTTGGCTTATTTATGGAAACATTTTCCATTTGCACTTTGAGGCCTCTTGAAATTTTGTACATACATGTGCAACATGTGTTGCATATTATTATAATAACTAATTAATTAAGGAAACAAGGAAGAAATGGAAAGTAAAAAGCTGACAATGAAAGACACATACCAGTCACCATTTTGACCACGCTATATGTTGAAGACCTCCTCCCAATTTGGTTTTGTTTGTTTGAGTACCTGCTTTTCTAGATAGTCTTGCACCAAGAAAGTTACAATGTGTAACTGTAGGATTGCAGAGGTATAGTTCTTAATAACGTTTCAGAAAGACAGTAGATAAGTGAAATGTTATTTCACAAAGTCTACTACATTGTGTGGGATATTTCTGCTTGACAGAAGTGTTTATCTAACATATCCACACCACGTATAGTGAAAGAAAATGGAGTAGTAGACCTTTATCAAAATTATTCTAATGGAAGGACATAATATGTTGTATCCCAAGTCTAATGCTTCTTCATGGCAAACTTCTGAATAACCATCATACCCTTAATCTCTAACTAAGACACATTTTCCTGTAGTGTGTTAGGAAATGAGCACCTGAATGTATGGAACATGGATTTAGCCTTTTTGAATCATGCAACCCGAACTGAATGAAATAAGGGGAGGAGAGAATGAAAGGGTATTAGCAAAACAGGCAGCATTAATATTCATGATCAGAGGTATATGAAAAATGTTTCTCATTCAGCAACATTCAATATATTTGTTTTGGGGTAAGATGGAAGAAATATTAATCAGATTTACAATATGAAAGACTCTGGGCTATATAAGAATAGCTTATTGTTGCCTCTGTATGGCTGGTATTAAGTCTATCCACTTCTGTGGTCTAGAAAGCCATATCTCATAAAATGATGGTCCAATACTTTTGGAGACAAGATATTCTATCTACAGCATATGTCAGAAATAGTGACATAAGACAGAAACTCTCATAATACTAGACGTGAACCAAAAGGAATGTGTCTTGTTAACAACTTAGAAGAGATTCAATTCTCAGTGTAACTGCTTTTCTAGCAGCTGCATGTAGAAAGGATAAAAATAACAAAATATAACCACAATGTATTTTCATGATGAACTGATAGTTTATAATGATAGTCTCCTCAAAATTAATTTTTACTTGGGCTGAGCACAAACCTAAAGTGTTTGATTCATACCAATTTTTGGCAAATGAACTGCTCAGTTTACCCCACGTTTTTGTAGCCCTGAGTGTTGCTTCTATCCTCCCTCCCAACAGTTGTTGCCTTCCCCTTTGCCTGGTGCCCTTCCCACTCCCCATCTTCAGGGAGTGGCCAGCTGGCTCCATCCTCCTTTAGCCTCCTTCATTTTGCACTAAAGTTAAATCTATTCAGTAACAGATTAACTCTGATTCTGTGCACATTGGAAACAGGGCCTTATGTTCCAAATGATCCTTTCCAGAGAACGAGGTCCTACCATGAATATCCAAAATTGTGGCACTGAAATCTACTTCTACTTTTTTTAGGAAAAGGGTAAAAATCCATAGCCCATGTTTTCTGCTATGAATAGGGCCACAACCTACACTAAGTTTTCTAGCACTGCTGCAGCAGCGTTCAGGACCCTGAACTTTGATGAATAAAAAATTAGCTGAGTTTCTATGAGTAAATCCCAGCCTTCGCTAATGAGACTGCCAGTAAATGTTTTGTGACATGATTTTTCCATGCCATATTTTCATTTATTTTTAATATTTTATCCTATAAGAAATGAACAGATGGAAAGTCTCTGAGTCCAGAGAAGGATGGATTTGTAATTAACTATTTGGAGAGTGCTTTTAAAAGGTGGATGATTGAAAAATGTTTTTCATGGTCCATTTGAGACCCAGAAGGGGGAGAGAACTGAGATTGTGTGTACGCTTTATAAATTTTTTTTGTAAATATCTGAGTCTTTTCAGGGAGCTTGAAGGAAGTAGTCAAGAGCCCAGTTATGGTCACTGGAGTCTCTGAGCTAGATTCTCTCCTGTCCTGGTTATGGATCAGCTCTGAAGAGCAGATTTGGGTTGTTCTAGGTTATGCCATTGACACATAGGGTCTTCAATGAACCCTCTAGCTGTGGAAGATAGTACTGCACTCCTTCTATCCCTCCCATTCCTTTACTCCTCCAACACACCACCTATGCACGGGATGCAGACAGGTGTTTGTGTCAGGTTGTGGCTATGACAGTTTTTTACCAGTAGGGAGTTCCTCTACACTAGGGCAAAACCTTGCAGGTCATTTGTGCCCAGACTGTGGTGCAAAGAATCCAGATCTCATTTAAGACAGTTGATCGTTTTTAGTGCTTCACCAATCATACAGTTTCACAAGCACAAGGGGAGGAATGTTACTGAGTCCTTGACAGAAGTATTTTAAATCACTGTATCAAGGTGGCCATTCTGGGAGCCACACAATCTTATTATCAGTCCTCCCAACAAAGAAGAGTGTGGTGGAGGCTCTGAAGTTAATGGGAAGAACAAAGAGAGAAGACAGTTCTCTTGCTCGCACACATGCACTCTGTGTGGGGATGCTGTCAATTCCTGAGAAAAAGAGGTCTGGTTAAGATCTCTAGTCAGGGTGTCTGCGAGTCTTAGGTTTATCTTTTATCTCTCTGTATAACAAAAGTTTTCCATAAACAACATCTACTAGAGCATTTCAGAAACCCAGTTACTGTATAATCCCACTTTATTTCATGTTTCCTCCACTCTGATTTTTGCCTCATTAAATGTTAATAAATTCTATCATTATAATTATCTTTGATAGCATATTTAAGGGTATGTGGACATATATGGAATGTCTCTTGGGGAGAGGATACTCTAAAGACAATGCATCTGGTATGGTCAGAGCTGTCTGACCTCATTAACCTGGCAGAGGATTTGACAGAGATCCAGCATGTAGTAAAACCCCTGTTTCCTTCCAAGACTGGCTGTAGTTTTGAATTGATGTAACTGGATGTTTGTTAGAATCAAATATGGGCAAGCACTGAACAGACCTGGCAAAGGGAGAAGTTTGTCGTCGGTGCCATTATTGATTACTGTTTTAGTGATGTGGAGATCTGTCCAGTTAGAGCTTGAGTTAAGAGCTTCCAATTTGTTTCCCAAGAGTCCTTACCTAGTACAACACTGGGTTGGATTTGAATTGCTGACCCTATGGTGAAAGGTTCCAAAACTGCTGTGCAGAGAGATAACTACTGACTTCAGATACTTGTGGAGGCGCAACATAGTATCTACATCTGAGTTAAGATTGATTTTATATTTTGTATTTATGGTATATTCAGGAGAAGCAGAATTATTGTATCCTAAGGATACTCTTAGGAATAATGTTTGGAAAATGTTGCTATAGTATATAGCTCTTGACATGCTGATGACCCGACACTGCGTACATGTGTTTCAATTAAGTAACTGATGATGATTGAAGAAGACCAAGAATTGTTGAATTGAAAAAGAAGAAATACACAACTGGAAGGAAGACAGATGAAATTATTGTGTTCCTGAGAAAGAATGATCCAGATAAGAGTTAATCTGCATATATGTGCATTTGATTATCCTTTACCCACCCCTTCTCTCTATCTAAACCCTTCCTCTCCGGGAGGCTGCTTATCACCATTGGCCACACCTGTGCCTACTATTCCTGATATCTTTGCCATAATCTGGGTCCTGGTGTATGAATTTATTAGCACCAAAGTTGCTGTGAACATTCTTTGCTCATTTACACATTCTAAGTTTAAACCTTCATCAAGAGAAGAAAGTGATCAAAAAAATTAATTTAAGGCAAACTAGTCTAATAACAATAATACTTAAAAAGCATAAGTAGGATCGATCTATTTCTTGGGGAGTGACATCTGCCAAATGGATCAATGTTCTGCCTTCACCTTTTCTCTGAGGTATATGAAATAAATTATTGTTCAAAAAGCTTCCCCATTTTTAAAAAGATGATCTCACTGGTAATGAAGACAAGTATGTTATCAGTCTAATTTTGAATCAAAGTCAAATGGATAGAATTTGGAACTTCAAGACATCCTTTAAAAGTGTAAAAGAAAGCATGCTAAGCAATTTAAATGTTGTTAAGAAATTTCAAGTATATTTGGCTGAAGTTTTGCTTAACTTTGGCGCCCAAGATGAAATGATGTGATCATTTAAAACATTTATCTAGAGCTTCAAAAAAGAAAAAAAAGTTAGAAAAGCATTTTTTTTAGTATTTGAAGGCAATTATATCTTTATTGACCCTCTGCTTTCACCACCCTTCCTCCATGTCAAGTACTTGCTTATTATTATCAACATGACATCTCCTTTCTTTGAAAGGTTGTCCGTCACACTTTGAAACACTTCTCTCCATGGTTACATTTTCTAATCAGTTCACATGATTGAGCTTACATCAAGTAATGCTTTACTTAATTCCTTTCCGTTTGTATGGTATGATTCTTGGAGGGACTCTCGTCAAAATTTTGGAGGGCCCTGTCAGTTTGAAAAGAACATGACCTTTAAATTGTATCAGTATGTTTGCTGGTGCATAAGGGAAAGGAAAAGGTTCATAGTGATGGAAAACCACTCTAAAAATGAAAAGTAATTCACTCAGAGGCAACATTCATAGGAATTTAATTTGTTTATATTTAACTGGTAAAATAAGGTGAGAATAAGGAGTATACGTTCTTTGAATCAGCTGTAGGCAATCCCTACTTTTGGTCCAGAACATGTTATCTATTGATTTTGCTTTCCAATCTTTGTAACAATAGGTAAAGCAATGTTACTTCATTAATATCATTTTGGTTAAAGGTTTATCTGCCTCTGTACAATGGTCAGCCATTTCACTGGTTACACTTATGTTTACTGTGTACATGGACATGCTATAAATACCCAGATAGAGTGATTCATTATGGTAATTCATGCAAAGTGTTATTGATGAGCAATGTAACAAAGTTAGGATACTTTTTGTAATCAAACTTATGAAAAAGAAGAAGAAATGCTTTTGTATTGAAAATGCACATATCCTGAACATGAGTAAGCCCATCTGGTGGACTAGTTTTTATGACTAAAGTTCCAGCACTATTAAACCCTATTGGTTTGTATTATATTGCCTATCCTCAATAATACCAAAGAAAGACAGTGCTTTGGGGATGTTGGGGTTGCGGGGGGGGGGGGGGGGGGGGGGGGAGGGAAACAAACACACCAGACTGATCAGATCAATCTACTGCCTGGGAAAATTCCTTTCTGGCCCCAAATTAGCATTTACCTGGTTCAAAGCACACTGGGCACCCAGTCAAGCAGCACACCTGTGAAGAGCAGACCCTCCCCTCACTCCAACACTGGGGTTCTAGTGAGGGGTTTCTTCTATGACCCCTTAACTCTAAGCTGCTTCTCAGCCTAAGTTAAAGCTTTTTCCCCCCAACACCCCCACTTTACCAGTTAGGGATTGGGGACCATGCTGCCACCATTCAAGTGAATCTCCAAGACCCTGGAGGGGGGCACCTGAGCTTCCCAACTCCCCTTCCCTCTCTGCCTGAGAGATCGGGACACTTAACGCTGCTTCACTCTTCCCTGATTAGCCTTGGGCAAAGCACACGCAGCACCACGACTCACTCCTTGTGAGCCTGCCAGATCCAATGCTTAGATCACTTTACTAGAATTACCAGACAATTTTATAGGTATAAAAAGTTTAATAAAGAAAAGAACAAGCATACAATTACAATGCAACTCCACAGATATAGAGCTCTCTAACCCCTCCCTCTGAAAGGCTAGAAGAATAATCCACACTCCCTGATCGGAGATAACAAACTGGTTCAGCTTATTTGGACTAACCTTTTCACCTCCCACCTGGTTCTTACCTACTTTCCCAGACCTGCCTCTAAACATTTCCACTGCTTGCATCCGACGAAGTGGGTATTAGCCCACGAAAGCTCATGCTTCAAAACTTTATAGTTAGTCTTTAAGGTGCCACAAGATTTTGTTTCCTCTGAAAGGCTAGTGACACCCTAAAATCAGGTACAAAAATTTAGGAAATCAATCTGTACTCACAGTCAGAATAATTTTGGAAATAGAAAGGTGCCCATCCCTCCCAAAGCAGGGAGAGAGGAGAAAAGAATTTTCATAGCTGAAAAAGAGGTCGAGTTATCCCAAAAGCTCCGGGGACACTGAACTTGACTTCCTGGTTCTTCCTCGAGGTGGGCTCTCTATGTCATCCCCCCCTTCCCTCAGTTAACCCCTAACAGGTAAACCAACTCTCTAAGACACTTTACACTTATGACAACACCAATAATGCCCATTAGACCAAGTGGAGAGGGCCTGGTGAAATGGTTTAGAGAGCCAGTATGTCTTCCTTTAGAGGGAAATTTGGGGAGGAGCAGAGGAATTATAACACATGCTTGAGTTCTGTTCTTCTCCTTTACTGTTCTCCCTCTGCATAACTAGGACCCCAGGGCCCAAACCCTGCCTGACCTAGACAGGCTACAGTGGTATCCATTTCCTACTGGCCCAATTGGATGGCAAAGAACAGATAACTAGGGTCAATCTCAGGTTCAAATGTACACAGCCAAGCAGTGTCTCTCTACAGGAAAAAAACTTGTGTGATCCTTGGTCTTCATGCTGGAAAAAAATGCCATTTCTAAAAATGTATATTTATCAGATCTTCATGGCATCCATAGTTAAAATAATGAAGTCTTGAAAAGCAACTGTGGATGGGCCTGGAGTTGATTTTAGCAGTTTGTTTTCCAGCCCTTAGGTGTGGTAACTTTTATCTTTGAGGGATTGCAGTAATACACATGGTAGAGTTGTATGTACACATGTAATAGCTACATCAGATTTCCATATGCACAAATCAGGCATTCAGACTGCAAATGGATGTTAGATACTGCAGAGATGGATGAATTGTATATTATAAGTTTGTATATGTAATATTATATATGGACACTGTATGCAAAACTTTCATTTTAATATTTTATTGCATTTAATATTTCATAACCTGTTCATTTAACTCTATTAATTCCAATGTAACTTAACATATAGTAATTTAACATATGCTAATATAAGATTAAAATGTTAGTTTCAGGGTACTGTGTATGTGAGAATGCAGCACAATGGAAGCCACATTTGGTACCCTGTACAATGTGTATCAGTTTTATAAATACAGGCCATACACTTTTATTTCTAGCATGTCATTGGCTTATGCTTGAACTTAAGTGGCATGTATTCTATATTCCACAATGTTATTCAACCCATCCTCTAGAATCTAGATGATAGTAACCCTAAAATGTTGGAGGGTTCAGTTTCATAATATCTGGACAACATGTAGTCCTAAGAATAAACACTGAATCCCTGATCTTTCATAACCCAGAAAATTGTGCTTCAGAAAGTAAAAAAACATTGTGGGTTGTTGGTAACAAAATAAATAGGGAGCCTGGCATGTATTTGGAAGTCAAAATTAAGCATATAGCAAGAAACAAGTGTTTGGGTCACAGCAAAGGTCTATCTAGCCTAGTATCCTGTCTTTCTACAGTGGCCAATGCCAGTTGCCCCAGAGGGAATGAACAGAACAGGTAATCATCCATCCCCTGTCACCCATTCCCAGCTTCTGGGAAAACAGTCTAGGGACACTATACCTGCCCATCCTGGCTATTTGTCATTGATGGGCCTATCCTCCATGGACTTACCTAGTTCTTTTTTGAACCCAGTTACAGTCTTGGCCTTCAAAATATCCTCTGGCAAGGAGTTCCACAGGTTAACTGTGCATTGTGTGAAATAATACTTGCTTTCATTTGCTTTAAACCTGCTGCCTATTAATTTCATTTGGCGGCCCCTAGTTCTTGTGTTATAAGAAGAAATAACCTTCCTTATTTACTCATATTGCCAGATATTGGTATTGATCCGTAGAATGCTCATATGAACCCTATAAATTTCTAAGTTAGACAGTTCCACACTAAAAAATCTTCTTTATTTATTTTTTTCAAGGGCAGATTTGGTACAAGTTCCTTTGCTCTCTTCACATGCTGAGATACGGCCAATATTTTTCTTTATTCTTCTTTCTTCAAAAGGGCAGAGCTTGGTCCACGTGTATCACTTCAGTTCTTGTGTGATCACCTCACCATATTCTCTTTTTCTGACTTCCACTGATGACTAACCTGGTCTCCTTCTCCTCCAAAGTGTGTATTAAATCTGTCTTAAACTTTAAAATTCCCCAGCAGCTTAGGGGCTCACACTGTAATTTTTTTGTCAGTTTCTCTCTTTATGGTGAGAAACTGAATGAGTTTAGGTCAGAGGTGGGCAAACTGCGACCCGCAGCCCACATGCGGCCTGCGAGCCATTTTTATCTTGCCTGCGAGCTCCTGGGGCCCTGCGCTCCTGGGCCTGGCTGAGCGTGGTGCGGCAAGCTGCGGATCCCCGCGCTCCCAGGCTGGGGTGTCAGGCAGGTGGAGCATGGCTGCGAGTCACGGGGCCCTACACTCCTGGGCTGGGGCACCTGACAGGTGGACTGCAGTCATCCGTAGGGCACTGCGCTCAGGCTGGAGCGTCCAGCTGAATGCAGTAAGTAAAGCGGGGGGCTAATTGGTGGGGTTGGGGGTGGTGGTTAGCATGGGAGGGTCTCGGGAGGGGGAAGTCACGGAAAAGCAGGGGGCTTGGATGGGGGTGGGGTCCCAGGGGTGGTGGTTAGGGTGGGATGGGGGTCTCGGGAGAGGGCAGTCAGGGAAGAAAGAGAGGGTGGGGCCCAGATAGGGGGTGGGTTCCTGGTGGGGCAGTTAGAGTGGGAAGGTCTCTGGAGGGGGTGATCAAGGGACAAGGAGCGGTTGGGGGAGGGGTTTGGATGGGTCAGGGATTCTGAGGGGGTCATTCGTGGGTCAGAAAGAGGGTGGGGGTCAGATAAGGGGCAGGCCAGGCTGTATGGGGAAGCACAGCCTTCCCTACCTGGCCCTCCACATAATTGCGACCCTCAATATGGCCCTCGGACTAAAACGTTTGCCCACCCCTGGTTTAGGTTCACCAGAAAGAAAACGTGTCAGAAAAAGGTAGATTTTAATATACTGTGTGTTTTCAAATGCAGAGTAATAGTGTGTAATCTGGCAGTTTTGCAAACCCTATTGACTTTGATGGGAGTTCTGCATATGGAACCAATGCAGCATTGAGCCCATTAGTAGTATCATAGGCGACTTATATGTGGACACATTGTGGAGCCCTGATTTAGTCCTGCTAAATTCAGTGAGGGCTTTGCCTGAGAAAGGACGGGCCATTCTGAGCAATATTCTGAGTCTTGTGCTATACTGTACATAAAAGATTGCCATGTCTTAAATATACTGATAGTCATAAATACTGCATTCTAATAAATTACGGAGCAGACTTTTTAACAGATTTGTTTTACCTTTCATGAAAGGCTAATGTTGATTTTGTTTTTGTTTCATCGTATTGTCTTTCACTTTAAAATTACAGCTTTACTACAGTAAGCTAATTTCATAATACTGTATTAACTTAATATTACATAAATTACATTTGTCAGATTGCATTGTTATGGATGTACGAAGCCCAAATTTACTACCAAAGCTCTCCAAACACATGTATTCATAATTTGCTACAATGAACCGTATGCCACAATATAGCATTAAGAAATTGCACATTCTAATGCCAGGCACAAATCCTGGTGCTCTTTTTCTGCAACTGTTCTAGGTACAAATAGAAACAATATATTTCTAGCCTTTTTCCTTGGTTGCAATTATGAGCAAAAAATTGTAACGCCGTAACAATAATTTAACACCTGCACTTTTATTTGTCTGACTAATTTTTTTAAGATGCATGTTGCCTTTGCATTCTTGACAATGTGCACAGTGATTGTAGCAGTTGCTAGCTACATTTTTTTCCCTGCCAGACTATTACAACTTTAGGCCTGATAGGGAAAGGTACTTAGAAACTGGCTTAAAGAATACAGATGCAGCCTTCCTTTTTCAGTAAAATTGAATCATCCTAAGAGATTTAATTGTGGCTGGCTACATTTTTACATGCTGTGCCTGCCACTTACAAGGTGTAGGTTCTCCGATGTAACCTAGCTTATTCATTTCATTCAAACAAAGAGCAGAAAGGCTCTCTGTTAAGGAAAGGGGAGAGCTTGTGCAATTGTGGAACATCTATAGGTTTTTAAACACACACTGTCTAATCAGCCTCTGACAGATCCATTGTAAATCAAAGGTCTGGTAAGTGGGGATGCCAGAAATGTTTGATCTCATTCCAAGCCTTGAAACAACTTGCTTATTTTTTCTGCAGTTTGGCTCCTCACTAAAATAAAACATTGAGAGATGAATGTTCTGACAGGTCATTGTGTGTCAAACTGTCACTCTGTAATGGTTACATATTTCAGCTGGATTGAGGTGGTGGTTGTTGGGGGAGGTCTGAGAGAAAGAAAGAGAGGGAGAGAAAGAGACAAAGAATAACAAGATTTCTGCTCCTTCCTTATGGCTGATCTTCATTTAAACCAAACACTTGTCATGTTCAGGGGAAGTTTTATAAATTTTTAATGATATTGGGTACAACTGGTGCTTTGAAATTTGCTGTACTTTAATTTTTTCTTCGTTAGCAAAGGTTCGCTAATGCATTGAAGTGCTAAGAGCGTGTCCTAGGGATGCCATGATAATTGTGTTGTTAATAATATTGTGGCACTAGTAATGTTCTCCTGGTAATCAAGCCATGAGATTTTTTTTTAATATATTCAGTTATTACACTGCATCTCGTACAAATCATGTCAATTACAATTGCCAGTCTATGACAGTTAAAATAATTGTATACGTTTTCTAGAATTTTCCATTGGCTTGGCTAATCAAGCTAAAAAAAATCAACACATTATTTGCATTAATTTTGTTTCTAGTCTATTTCCACTTCTAAATCATTTGTCCATCTACTTCAAAAGGCAGAACAGTAAGTATTTTAATAATAAATATACAAACACATTCCCACTGTAACATAATATAAACATACTTTTAGAGT
>JAVMKO010000014.1:17330000-17445000 GCA_032164245.1 Sternotherus odoratus
TCTTCTGAGTTTCCATCACTGCCATGAACCTGAACCATAGAAATTCACCCAGCTTGGCCTAACTTTTTTTGGAAGCCCGGATTTACCACCCTGTGACTGCAAAGGACATTACATAGCTAGGGAGCATCCTGGAATAACGTGTGAAGATGCTTGTGGGAAAAGCAGTCTGTTAGCTTGAATGAAGGGTAACATGAGAAATATACCTGCTTATGACAGCAGTAACTCTGCCAGTTCGCAGGACAATACAAGGGAAATTTACTCTGAGTGATATTCATATTGTGTCCCATCTCTCGGGTTATTTAACTGATTCCGCGGAGATTCACAATGGGGGCTGCCAGGTTCAGCTGTCAGCTGTCGCAACAATGCTGGGTGCAGAAAGAACAGGTCAGTACCGGTTTCAGATTTAGAGTCTCCTCTATACTTCAGAGAGATTTGATTAATCCACCGGATGCTGCATTTAGTCTCAGGAGCTCTCCATGATGCACTAGTTCTCTGGGCCATGGAAGAAGTTGAGCAATCTCTGTGACCTCTCATAGCAGAATTGGACTGAGCACAAAAGAGTGTAGATTCGAGAATCAGAGCTGCATGCGAGGTACTGCAGAAAGTTCTTTGCTACTGAACTACGGTATTTAAATTCCATTACAAGGTTGATTTCCTGTTGGGAACACTTCCTGATTTGCAGGAGAATCCATAGTGCTTCTTTTCTTGCCCTCTCAAAGGGAAGAATTTAAAAAAAGAAAAAGAAAAAAAAAACACCATGGCCAATCAAATATCTACAGTTTTTTTGTGAAAAAAATGTGTCTTTTATGGAAAAAACTGTCTTCTCAGTCCAGTAATTCAAGTATGTTGTCATGATAACTCTGGTCTTAAAAGGGCATATAAGGTCGGACAAGTGGTTTCCTAGCTGGGAGCAAGGGGCATGATGGGCATACAGAGTCTACTAACTAATCTGAGACTTGGATAAAATACTATGATAATTTGAAGATGCTTAGGTTTAGGCTCTTTATTTCTGAACATGTGCATGGAGACTTGTATGTTGCATGTTCATAGTTAACTCTATTTCTTGACTTTTGAGATCATGGTTTCTTAACCTTAACATTGCCTTTCTGCATGGAATTTCCGTGATTATTTTAAAAATAAAGGAAACGGGTGGTATTTTCCATATTAACTTTAGAATAGTTCCATTTTTCAAATGAATGTTGCATTAATACTTTTTCTTTCTTGGAAATCTTCATAAATTATTTGGTAGAAAATGTAAATTAACTTATAACTCTGTCAGTTGACCTATAATAATGTTTATAGGTAAATTTCTATTTTACAATGTTTAACATATAATGAATTTCATAAAGACCTAAAACAAGTGGAGATTGGGTCCACTGTTCTCAAACTCAAGATCTTCAGATTCACAACTAGCAATTAAATCTAACATAAAATCCTATTATAAACATGTAAAAATGTTCTGTGTTCATAACTGTAAAACCGCTGAAGTGATTTTCTTCAAACTTGGGTTGCTCCTGAGATCTCAGTGAGCTCTACAAAACAATCCAAGTTTGATCAATTTTTGTCAGTCATTTAACTGGGCCTGGGTAAAATGTGCGATTAACTTGTATATGTTTTTGCACATACAAAACTCAAAAAACTCAAATGGATTTTTCTGAAACTTTCTTTAAAATAATTATGAATGTCAGTTACTGACTATGGAAAATTTCACCCCAAAAGGGATTTTGACAAAGTTATCCTGAAAAGGGGGATTTAATGTGTTTCCTGCTGGGACTAGATCCAAACTCATCTAATATCTTCCATTGGTGTTAGACAAGGAAGTTGCGCTACACTAGGGCAAACTGAGGTAGGCAGGTAGCAGAATGGATACAGGCAGAGTATGGCAGGGAGTAGAAAGGATTGTACTCCTGATCATCCAAATAGCATGTGGGACATGGTTTTTATTGAGATTATCGAGAGTTCAAGTAATCAAGAGGTTGGGAGCCATTCAGCAGTGGGGTGGCATTCCCTGTGGCCAAGTGCTCCTCCTCCTCCTTGCAGTCCTGTCTGGGGTCTCTGCTCTATTATCCAAACCTCCGCATTTATCTGAATCCCTTCTTTGCCCTCCAGCATGAAATACATGCTGCAGAGGGCACATATATTATGTACCTCACGCTGCGAGACTAAGAAGTCTTCTTCAGAAATGATTAAAGAAAAATATGAGTAATGAGTTGGAATAATTTTCCAATTGTTGCAACGACACCCTTGCTGCTCTCAAATGAGAGCTGCAGCTAAACTGAAATGAGGGCTGCCATGAGGACGGGTTGCAGATTTGGTCTATCCAACTCTTGCTTTTTTGGCTCAAACTTTACTTTCTTTGCCAGTTGTTTCTCAAGTGAGCCTTGGAATTGAAATATTGGTGTGGGACGGGGTGGACTAGGCCCTGACATCCCCTGCTGGAAGCCTTGCATCCTTGCTACACCCCAGCCCAGAAAAGGAGAAGCCAATCTAACCCCAGAAGGCTCATATAAAAGGAGTGCAGGGCCAGAATGAGTTCATTCTGCTGACAGGGACATCGGGAGCAAGAGGTGCCCCCAGTTGGCTGCAGGGACTGAAAAGCCTGGACAGATCAGTTGCTGGCAGGAACCTGGGAAGTGAGGAAGGAGCTTCTGGCTGGCTGCAGGAACTCAACTAAAACAGGATGCGGGGAAAATGTGGAGCAGCAATCAGTAAAAGGATGCAGCACAAGGCTGCTATACTTAAAGGGTCCCTGGATTGGGTCCTGGAGCTGTGGGTGTGACCAGGTTCCTCCTACCCCCACAAACCATGGGGGAAGTGGCTACTCTCTAAGAAAGCGAATTAGAAATTTGGCAGTTCAGGGGAGGGGGCCACACTGGGACTGACTCAGTGGGGACTTGTGGTCAGCAAACTGAGTCCAAGTGAGTCCAAGATGGATGGCTCATCCGGAAGGCTACTGCCACTGAAGACCCCAAGTAGATGCAAGAAGTCCCTAGGGAAGACACCATCGGGGCACTGCTCAGTACCAGCGTAGGAACCTTGCAACCTAGCCAGACCAACCAAGGGTTCCATGATGGTCCCTGTTGGACGGTTAAAGACCTAGTCCAAGGAGGGCAACAGAAAGACGCACCAACTGAGGGGGTACTGTGATAGGCTCCTGTTGAACTAATTAAGGGTCTGAGCCCAGGGAGGGCTGCAGAGTCTTGGGGACATTTTTGACTGTGCACCCCAGAAAGTGTGTGTTTGTATGAACATGGATCGTTGATTCGGCCAGAGGGCTGTGTCACCGAAGAGCTGCCTGACAAGTGCAGCGGCTGATAGGGGGCACCATAAGCAGAGAAAAACTACAGGCACACACTCAACCGGGGGGTGCATACATGAGGTGAGTGCACCCAATTACATGGTGTTACTCTAACGACTCTTCAGTTAGATTGGAAAATATCCTTTTTGCCAGCCATAGGTTAATGCAACTTTCACTCTGTTGTGAACTGAAGAGAAGTTTCTGTACATTAAGTAACTTCTGTGTTTTTGAAATTTTTTCTTCTCTTCTACACGGGAGAATGACAAGATTATCAATTGCTAATGCCAAAATTGTGTCCTCATTTACATTGTTGTCACCTGATTGGCTTTAGTGTTTGTAATACAAGGCTTTAATGTCATAAAGAAATACATTTTTCAAATAGAATTAATTAAAAAAATATTTACATTGTTAGGAACAAATGCTAAAAGAAAGAAACAATATCCCATGAACAAAAATGTGCATGCCTGTATATTTATATATACATAGAAGTTCTGGTACCTGCAACTGATGGAGTTTCCTATACTGATGCCTATTTTCTTTATTCTCTTGTCTCTTCTTTTTAAAAAGGTGTGCATACATTGGGATGCATCAGCATACTCTCTTGCATATGTCTAAACACTGCATTCCAATATCTGAAGGTTATTTCATTCACTTCATTTGACTTGTAGTCTAGGAAATACTGCTAGGAAAAATGCAATTCCTTTGGGCTTGTTGAATAAAAGTATTGAACAATAAAATCAGAGGGTTGGAGAACAGGAAATAAAAGGAGTATAAGTGGCTTTAACTTGTAAAGACTTAGCCTCTAGATTTCACTAGTTCTTCCTATGGTTTCTGCAGTTTCTTACCTAAGAGCTATGCCACCAGAAAAAAGGCATCATTCTTTGTGGTTTTTAACAGAATACCCTCCTATCCGATTAGGATAACTGTACATTCTCTTTCTGTGGATGTCACTCCTTGGCAGACAGATTGACCATTAAAATGAACAGTAATGTATTAATATAATGGCCAAAGCAATGTAGTATGCTTCTCTTCTAAAGAAACTTGTAATATAATGGGTGAATCTTAGGAAAATATGCTGCATCAACTAATAGTAATATAATCCCAGATGGGTAGTCAAACAGCTGGAAGTGCCCACCACCACTATACTAAATGACAAATTTGGAGGATCAACTAGACACAGAAAAACTGTGTGTTTACCACAGCAGAAAATATACTTTTATAGTTATATTTTACACCCAAATGTTACTCTTTGAGAGCCATCATATTTTATGAAAACTTTTATTAACATTTCAGAATGACCTTACCCCTCGTTGTGTTTCTATCAGTCCCAAGAGCCATAACCTATTTAAAATATTTTTATCTTTATAAACACAATAAAGTAAGCTGTCTTGAACATAGATTTGTAGATCTCATTAGAGATACTTTTTAAAAAGGTACTCTGTCTCTTGGGAAGATAATGACAGGTTGTAATCTTGGCATGCAAAGTTTACAGAGAGGAACAGTTTGTTAAAATAGATTGTTTAATCTTTCAAGCATTGTTTCAGAGGGGTGTGCTTTTTAATTGTACTTGGACATAACCTGAGAGACAGAGGAAGCCAATGGTAGCTGAAAACTGATACCAGTGGCCATATCAGATACATGGTATTTCAGTTTTTTTAAAAAAAGCTAAATATGTTTGATTTGAAGTGTTATCAAAGTTGTGTAAGAAAAATGGCATTTTTAAACCGATTTAAGTGAACATTTGTCTGTCTCATAAATGAGGTATTTTCCCTAGGGTAGTCAACAGCTTTGGTGGCACCAGATGGGGGTAATTTTTCAGATGTACTCTTTCCAATGGGCCAGTGTCCTAAGGCTTTCCTTTAAATGGCCTTTTTATGCAGTAAGATAATGGGCAGTTTGTGCATTGCTAAATCAGCCCTATTTTGTTAGGAATGTTACAGTCAGGGGCACTTACAATTTGTCAGAGGAAATGCAGAACATCTCTACAGGAGTCTGTTTAAGAGGACATCATTTCTCGATAAGCTCTTGCTTAGGTCAACATGCAGCACTGCTCTTACACTATTCCCCTGTTGCTTCTGCCACACGGGAATGCTCTGATTTATTAGGATTACACAAGTCATGTCCTCCGCCTGACTGAATCCACAATGTGAAAATTTTCTTTCTTTTTCCTTTATCAAAATGAAATGTAGAAGGTTACTTTAAAGCCTTCATAAAGTATTTCTAAGAGGAGCATTTCAATGAAAGAAAATACCCATATATTATACAATGACTTTTGTATAGCTGTGTTTTAGAAATGCATCATCCCAAACCGTTCGAATCAAGACTGCAGCCATTGTGAAAAGTGCTGCTGTTTAAGAGAACGTGCTATTTAAAAATATATATTAAACTGCTGTACAATGCTAGTGATGTGTATGGATAAAGTGACAAGATTATGGATTCTGTAAATGTGATACAAACACTTGACAAACAAACTGATAAAATTACTAGATTTTGACCCGTGAGTAAAAACAAAACAAAAAAAAGCCTACAGAACCGAAACCCCCCACAATCTAGCACCCAAAGTGAGAAGCAATGCTGATTGCCATAAAATGTATGTCTTGTCAACTTTTTAATTACATTTTAAATTGAATCCAGATTTCTCCTATAAAGCTGGCTTAATAAAAGGCGATTCTTTACTGAAATCTGTTTTAAAAGCTGTGTTGTGTTCATTTTATGTGTGGTAAAGGTGCTAGCACTTTGTCATTTAAGCTGCCTTTCCTAAAGAAATTTTTGGTTTGTTTCAGCACTGCAGTATTTTAAACTGAGACGAATGCAGTCAAGGACTTTGTAATGAAAGCAAGAAATCTTTGAAAGGTTTTAGTAGTTTTGTGTATTAGAAGAGGATTATAGTGTAAATAGAGCTGCAGGAAACATTTTGAACAGGGAGAATTTATCCACATTTTTACTCTGCTTAAGGATGTTACGTTGTAAATAAGTAGCACAACACAGTGGAATTCAGCTCAATGAAACAAAGTATTCTGAGCATAACACCTCAAAGATGTAGGGCCTAATTTTTCTGAAATGCTGAGGAACCACAATTCTCAGTGAAGTCAACTGATAAGGCTCAGCTGATAAGACCTAATGTGGAGCCATTTTGTAGGCAACACAGGATAGATACAAATGTGAAGGTGATAGACAGAGAAAAGATGAAGAAAGAATTCAAGAAGACAAAAGAATAATAATAAACTAAGAGAAGAAAAGGCCACAAATTAGCATTTAGGCCTAGAAAAATTCTGTACATTGGAATAAATTGCACAAAAAGCTCATAGTCAAAGTATAATCTACTATGAAAACTTTAAAATACTATTGGTAGTATTTATATAAAGGTGCTTAAAAATAAATTTAGGAGATTGGTATTGGAATGTGTAACTTTGCACTTTTAGGACAATGGTGTAGATTTGATAAGTAGTTATTATCTAATGACTCTTAATTATGAAATGAGTATGGTAGTCTGTATTAGTTTTTCATGGACAGTGCAAACATAATACTATCATGATGAGCATCATTTTTGCATTCCTTGTGAGAAGCCTCAGAACAGATAGCAAGGACTGAATGAGCATACACAAGACAATGCTCAAAGTCATGAGCAGAGAGGGTTTGATTTTAATTGAATACACAGCCCCAAGTTTAAGCTTCTGTAAATAAATAAATGAATAAAACAAATTAATGAATATCCATTTTTTTGCCCCCATATTTGCTAAGAAAATCTTCCAAATGTGATTTGATGCCCTGCCATCCTTCCAAGTGTGCATATGCCCCTGAAAAAATACCACAATTAAATTTCATTGAATGTGAGCTCTGAACCTAACAGTGGCAAATTAAATGACAAAATAGAATCCCAGAACTGGAAGGGACCTCGAGAGGTCATCTAGTCCAGTCCCCTGCACTCAAGGCAGGACTAAGTATTATTAAATAGTTCTGTTTCACCTCGAATCCCCTTTGGGGAAACACCTGTCAATTCTAGAATTGTGTCCAGAGCTCTCGTAGAGTACCAGCAGTTTTTGCATTCTCTTTTGGAAAGGGCATGCGTGATAAGCAAGTCCTAGGGCTATCTGTGACATCTCTTTTTCGTGTCTAAGTGAAGGACTTCAGTTTCCCAGGCTGTTTGTCTGTTTTTTAGAAAAAATTCTTGTTGGGCAAATTTAAATCTGAAAAAATATGAATTTTAGTCAATGAGGGCAAGATGTAACTTTACTCTTTTCCTTGTTACATCTTTAAGTTTAATTTGACTTTGTAAACTTTAGTTTCTAGTATGCCTTTCACTATTAAATATATTCTTGGTAATAAATCAAGGAACTTGGCTAGGTATGAAAAGTATTAAAAATAAACAAATAAATGGTAAACAAATGCTAGCTTTTAGTGGGTGGGTTGTCCTCTCTAGGTGTCTTCTCTTTGATTACAAACTTAAGTTGTAACGTTATTTCCAGTGACCCAAGAACTATGCCGGTTAATGGAGTAAAGCATTCAGACAATAAGAGGCTGTTTTCAGTCACTGATCTTCGCCAAAGTGTCCCATAATATATTATCTCAACTCTGAATTGTTAGGTTATGGAGAGAAAAAGAGAAGATGTAGTGGAATTACACAGTGCAAGTGAAGAACAAAAGCCTCCGCTGCCAAAAAGAGAGAGAACAGTAGAGCATTTAGATTCATTTTCAACAAAGAACTTGACACAACTGGGCTAATTATAAAAATATGTTGAAAAGATAATGGCAAGTGAGTAATGCCAAGATTATTCTGGTTTAAATCAAAATAAATATCCATCTGCATTATTAGGAAAAACTGAATGGTTCCAAATGGTACAAAATGTCCAAAGATTGGGCGTCAGCATTAACAAATGCTATAATAATACAGGTAATAATAGTGCTATAATATAATATTATAATAGTGCTATGATATAATATAATATTATAATAGTGCTATAATATAATATAATAATGCTATAATAGTACAGGTAAGAGTGAATGATATAAAAAACGTTCGGCCAAATTGCAGTGGTCTTGGAAGGGCAGATAAAGCAGGAGATGGATGGTCAAAAAGTTGTCAGACCACACCCTGCCTTAGGTTGAGCATATACCTAAGAGCAGAACTTGGCTGCTAAGGATTTTGTTTTTTTGAACCCGTTGCATGTTATCCAAAATATTTTGCTAAGCTATCTCTGGCCTACACTACCACTTAAGTAGATGTAAATGTGTGAAAAAGACACCTCCCTGAGCAACGTAAGTTACATTGACCTAAGCGCTTTCCACACAAGCACTATGTCTGTGGGAGGTGGAGTAATTATGCTGATGGAAGAGCGCTCACCCATAGGTGTAGTACGTCTTCACTGGACTTGCTACAGCGGTGCAGCTGTACATCAGCTCTTTCCTACATCAAGAATCTGATCCAAAGGCAATTCTTGATGTAGGAGAGAGTGCAGGGAGTGTCAGTGAGCTAATTCTAGCTCCCTAATTCTTTTGCTCATCCCTAACCCTGCTGTCACTTAGAATTGCTGACAGGCAGTTATGAGAGCTACCACTAGTGCATGGTCCTTCTGTCGAGCCTTCACCAGTGGATGTAGTGGGGCTCTGCTGTGCTCTATCCTTAGTCCTGATGAACCCTCTGCACCAATAGGGTGCTGGGTCATTAGTGGGGCTCGGAACACAGAGGGTGTTTCCCTGTGCCAAAGGAATAGTCTGCTGGGTATTTGCAGCCAGTTTCTGACCCCTATTCACTGCCTGTATGGCACTAAGGGGCTGGATCTTGTTAGAGAATCCAGCTCTATCTGAGTACTATGAGATAGAGACCAAAACTCGATCAGTAGGTAGACTGCCCAGCAACACACTGAGGGAGAGAGTAGATACCATGAGTAAACAGTACTTATCAGACATAATCTGAGGTAACAGAAACACTTAAGTACAGAATTGGAGTCTTCAGATATTGCTGTTTTCTAAGGGATCCAAACTTCCATTTATATAGAAGTTCCTATTCTTTCTGGCTGCAGAGAATAGCTACAATGCTGCACTCGCGCTGCAATGGTGCAGCCAGATATGCTAAATCTAACATAGTAGTAAAAAGAACAACCCCCCTCATCTAAATGATGTATTGAAATGCCATTTTGACCATTGATTATAATGTTTGTACTTCTAAGTCAGTTTGTCCATGTCTAAAGCACTTCAGTGCTGTTCATTGAAATGACATACTTATTCTTAAAGTGTTTTAATTTCACTGTAGGCATATGCAAGCAAAAGGATACAAAATAGGAAAGTCAAAGCAAAAATCAAATTGTCATCTACACATCATCTGCATTAATAACATTGCCAACTTTTGTTTAACACACATGGGAGCCTAGTGTGAAATTACCAAGAAAGATAGTAAATTGGGCATATGCTTTAAATCTTTGTTTTACAGCATATAAAAATAAGAGAATTAGCTTCTTACATGTACGGTTGGCATACATTGCTAGTGAAAACTATACAACTGAGATTTACAATTAAAGAAAGGAAAGTGTGTGCAGCAAGGGAGAAATATGCTGGTTAGAAGGGGGCTGGCAAATAAAGAGAATAAACCTTCAGGTAAGTAAGAGAGAAAATGTTCTGAAGTGTTGCAGGAGGCAAGCTAAAGTGAAAGCAATGCTTTTCTCAGATCTGGACTAAGGCAGTCTAGCAAGAGTACACATGGACGTGTGTGCCCACGCACCCACATCCTTATCTCCCAAGCACAGGGCCCTCACCATCACAAGTTTCTGCATAGTCTTGGGGTGGTGGCAGCAACCTGGACTCCCCTACTCATAGCTCTCCGTTGGGATGGCAGGAAGTCTCCATACATACTCGGGTGACCGGACAGCAAGTGTGAAAAATTGAGACGGCGGTGGGGGGAGTAATAGGAGCCTACATAAAAAAGACCCCAAAATTGGAGCTGTCTTTATAAAATTGGGACATCTGGTCACCCTAATGCCTACAGACTCTACAGCTGGGATGGCAGGGGCTGAGACTTCCCTTCTCAGACCACCCAAGTTGAAGTAGCAGTGTTCGGAGTCCCTGGCTAAATTAACTGCACAGAGTCAGCCAGAGCCTCTCTTCCTCTGGCTGTTTGAGGAGTACCAGCAGCTAGTTTTGCTTACCCCTTCCCCCAACAGCTGCTCTAAATGCCATGGTGTTTGCTGGACCTCCAAACTCCTGATTACATGAAGATAATCAATAGCAGTCTATCCCCATTCCACGTGTTTACCAGAGCCTCTGTGTGGACCTTTTGTGTTGCAGACCCTGCTCCACGTTCTAAGCTGTATGTAATGATGTTGCTGATGGTTTTGAAATGATACAGGGAAGCCAGCTGCTTCAACCCTGGAAGATGCCACGCCCTGCCACCAACTTCTGGGGGCTACCTGTACTGCTTCAGAGGCATTGGGGACAACCTGGAAAGTCTTCTGGAGTCAGGAAGTTCCTCACTGCACAGCAGGGGTCTAGAAGTCCTGAGAGCCATGAGTCCAACTGAGGATCACAGGATGGCCAGACTTCTGGCTGTGCAGTGGGGATCCTGCAAACCCTGAGTGCCTAGTCACAAGCCCCGGTTTTCAGGGCTTTGATACTCTCTGCTGCAGAACTGGGAGCTTAGACCTGCTAGAGCCAGTGCTCAATGGGAGGGAGCTGAAAGCCCCCACTTCTAAGGCAGTCTGCAAAGCTGCAGACCAGGAGAGCCCAGGCTCCCCCAGCAACCTCTGAGGTGAGGTGGCAGGAAGCCAGGCAGGTCCAATGGAAACCTGCCTGTTTTTCCTGGAAGTTTGCTGAAAATGATTATGCTTCTGGGAAACATTTTAGTTTTGATGACTTGGAATTTTCTGACAAATGTTTCTTTGGAAAATTCTTGACCAGCTCTGGTTTTATCCCATACTAGCAAAAATACCCAGCGTTGCTCGGGGTATTTGTAATTGGAAACTGGGATGTAAAAAGACTACAATGTTTTTTATTAATACAAATTTTGTTCAGAAGTCTCATTTTGTCTAATTAATTTCATTCTCTTGCATGTAGATGTGGGGGGAGGGGGGAGAGAGCTGAGCAAGTGTCGGGGCCGTTGAAGGGGGGAGCGGGGAGAGAGCTGAGCAAGTGTGGGGGGTGTTGGAGAGGGGTATTATTACATCATAACTATGTCACAGAGAACAGCAGGTGTTAACCTGCTGCCCAGCTGATGTGAATGGGCTTTAAAGAATTTCACCCCTAGGGGGTGTAAGAGGTGAGATTTGAAAAAATTTCAATTCTTACCCTGATTAGGACCCTACAGCCTATAACTGTACCAAATTTCAAGTCTCTAGCTCAAATGGTGTGGAAGGAGTAAGGGAACATATATACACACACCATTTGACTTTTATATATATAGATTGACAACTCTTTGAATTAACTAGTGAATGATCACACTTTATCCATAATTAAGCTAGGTAGAAACAATACTTTTTTCCCTGTAGAATTATTTATGGGCTACTTAGTACTCATATTTCAGATGTTCCCCATCTGTATTCTTCATAAACATTCCTACAAACCTAGTGATAAAGTGAGATTTTTATTTGAATGCTCTAGAGAGTTTGAGAGTTTCAGGGAGAAATTTCTGAAGAATTTGCCAGAGCTTTCTGCATATTTCCATTCTTCTGGCCAACCTTTATTTAAAACATTTATAAGTTGAATCTTGAGGACCTGAGAGGTCATCTCCCTCTCTCTGTCAAGTGTCTTACTATGGTCTTTCAACCTTGAAAATTAATCTGTCCTGGCAAAGGCACTATTTTGTGGGCACTCAGCATTCAGTGATATTCACCCTGCAGAACCAGAATCCCCTGTAACGTTGGCAGAATGTAGAGGCTGCAGGACTGTAACACTCCCTACATTTGAACCTACATTTGAAGTTCTGGCTTCAGTTAAATCAATGGGGGTTCTATTTTTGACTGGATTTGGGGCACAGTTTCACCCCGGTTGACTTGGAGGTAGGACATTCCCCAGGGAAGGCTCACAGTGCTGAAATTATCTTCCTCTGTCTCATGGCATATTGGTCTGTTAGCTTCAAGCAGGGCATAAGGGGATTTGGAGTGTGTCTATGGGGGAGAGGGAAATAGGAGCTTGGATTAAAAAGTGTCCTGCAAGGAAAACACTAAGAACAGCCAAGCTTGGGAAATGAGCTTAGGCTAGAGTTTGTTGATTGTTGTTAAAATCACAAAGAGAGCCAAACCAAAGGAAGGAGGACCCTAAGTTTGGACCCTATTTTGTGTATGCATCATTAGGATCAGGGGGAGAATGACATCTCCTTGTAAATATATTCTCTTTCAGCTGTATCTCTTTAAATTTGCATGTGTTACCTGGCCTTAAAATACAAACCCAGTCTAGGAATTGAACAGTTTTGGATAAGGCTCCACCTGTCTTTCTTCTGCAGATTTGTGTAGATTTTTCTAAAATTCACTACCATCTTCATGTTGGTTTATTATATTGTTCACTATACTATGCACTCAGATGAGCACAATAAGAGGTATTAGACCAGGGGAATGGAGAGTAAGATAAAGATAGCCTTCTTATTCTATAAGAAGTGGAAGTTAAAGCAATGGTGAAGAAATGAAAACTGATTCAGAAAGATAACATTGTAGCTTACATCATGGAGGACAAGAGAGTGTCTTAGAGGTAAAAGAACTGACATAATTTCACAGCATGCACTAGTGAGCGATGAGAATCCAAGGGAAGCAAGATGGCATGTGAGAAACAAGCTTTCATTGATCACCACACGCCATGATAGCTCTGTCTAGGAAACCATTAACAATGGTGAGAAAAGAATACAATATTTGACAACTATTGTTTTGTTTTAAGAAGTACACATTAAAAATACATCTAAAATACAAGACACAAAGAAGCTACATAATGTTATTAAGCTTCTTGTAGATGTGCATCTCCGGTGTGCTTTTGAAGAAAACTTGCAAATCCGTAGGTTTTGAATTTCCAAGTTTAACTGCTCTTCACTTTTCTTGTTCTGTTTTTTTAAAAAACTATGCAGAACTATTAAGTTGCTGAAGACCAAAATAGAAGGCAGAGCTTTATAAATATTTTGCATATTTGTTTTAATTTGTTGAAAATAATACAAAATATGCTCACAGTTGGCATCCAAAATGCAAATATTAGGGATCCCAGTCCCTGGATGCATTATGATTTTCAACAGTGTGGTGTAGCGTTTTGCAGGAATTAGTGTGATATTATTTTATAGCTCAGTATAGCATTAACAATAGCTACTTCATTGCACCTTATGAAGGTAAACTCAGCCACAATGTATTAGTTTCTACAAACATTCCAAAGAATGATCACTTTGTGTGTATGCAGAAAAAAAGAAAAGAAAGTAAATTTTTAATATAATTAACCATATTTGGTTTGGAAATGTATTTTTTCCACACCCACATACACTCAAATTCAGTGGAGAGATCAAAGTATGTATAGGGGCTTTTAGCTCTAAAACATAATCCTTTCATGTTCTAATGAGGGTTAAATGGAGAGCTTTTAAGTGGAGAAAATCTGCAGTCCATGTGAAAGGTTTGATAGTACTATATAACCAGCAAAAGCTTAAATGTGCCTGACTGTTTTTATGGAAAACAGTAAATTAGTCTTTCCTTTACCTTTGACAGGTGAGAAGCAGTTCTTGCATGACCAGTGGCTATCACCATACATCTGCTACCACACAGGTGAGACTTTCAGCTTCAAAATGATGACTGGTAAGAAAAACAAGATGTCTTTCCTGGTTATAAATTTAACTCTTCTATGATTAGCCTGGGCCAATTAGGACACCCCTGGGGTTCAGACTATGTCTCAAGTACAAGCTGAAAGCCTGATTAGCTGAGGTCTCTTGATACTTGTTCCTGGTAGTAAATGCTGGCACATATAGTATTGATTTTCATTTAGATATCTTAATGTTTCCAGACAATCCTAGCAGATGTGGGCTGAACTCAGATCTACGAGAGAGCTGGGCTGCAATCTGCAAGCATTTTTCTTGCCATTTTGTTTCATTTTTCCTAAACTTAACTGATTTGGAATCAGGAGATATAAATGAAAAATGCAGAGTTTGCCTATCAATCACGGCATGTACAAACATTGCTACTGCCCTTTTCTAACATCCTATTACCACCGGGTAGTTGGCTAGTCAAACAGGAATAAAAATTACACTGCAAACATCATAAGTTAGGCTTGATTTGTTGAGCAAGAAGCCTGACAATTCTGTAAGAGTTATATACCTCAGCCTCGCTGAAAATCAGCCTTGTTATGGCTCTGGTACGTCTATAAAGATTGTTCATTTCATATAAAACAGCTACCTGCACTGAAAGGCCTGAAAGGAAGAATGATGCTGGTTATAAATATAGAGGAAAATCTATTTGTCTGCCCCTTCGTGCTGTTAGCAAGTCACACGATGCAGCCCTTGTGTTGTTCCTAGGCAGCAGGGGGAGTTTTCCATGGCCACCTTTTGCTTTCATCTTCTGGCCTGGACTGAAGCACATCATCTCTCTTTGTCATATGAGATAAAGCAATGAAGTGTGACCAGTGCCACTGCATTGCACTCTGCCCACCAGGAGCACGTTAATGATAATGAAAAACTATACTGCACCACATTTAAACTAAATGTGAGCGTAAGGCTGTCTGTCGGCAGACTGGTATAACAGTTAATGTCATAAAAGATAAATAGAAATTATTAGAATTGGTTTGGAAGGGATTTTTTTATAGAGCAGGGTTGTATTCCTTTAAAGATACATTATCAGACTGTTAAATCTAATTTCAGGCTACTGGGCAATTAAAATGATTAACACTCTTTACTCATATAGTTCGATTCATTAAAGTTTTAAACACCCTTTACACACTATTTATGTTGAAAATAGAGAAATAACATGTGAAAATGTCTTGGATCATTAATCATTCAAATTTGCTATATAACCACTTTTGAAAAACCTTAAAACCATAGTGTGTATTTACAAACCTCAAAGGCATGCTTGAAAGAAAGAACAAAATCAAATCCTACCCCCACTGCATTCGACAGACCTTTTGTAGCTCCAAGACCCTTGTCTGTGTTTGCAAAGAAAACCACCTGGAAAATTCCCCCAAAAGATTGTTTAGGAAGCTATTCCTCCCAGGGGCTAGTCTACTTCTTAGCTGTCTTCATCTGGGGGCTTATTCTTTTCTTGGTACTCCGTGATTTAGGCATGGAGCTCCCATTAAAGATAATAGGAGCTCCAAGTATAAATCGTTGTGCACTGAAATGAAAATATATTCTAGGTATGGCACTTAGTTTTCAAGTGTGTCACATGGAATTTAGTATTATCTACTGACAAACCAGTTTATTAGATGGATATAAGAAGAGATCTTCAGGCTAGTAAATGCTGCCATTAGTTAGAGGTAAAACACCCACTACCCTTCTGTGTTGGCATTTTCAACAACCTCCAAAACACCGTGGGAACATAATCATGAAAGTATGTGACAAGACGATTAAAACCGTGTATTAATGCTGGTCTTTTGAACATACTCACTCTAAAGAAAGCCAACATTTTATAAAGGGGTGAAAACATTTAATTCAGATCTTCATTACCTAGTGAAAAGATCTGGATCAATATTTTTAAAGAAACAAATACTACAAATGAGTGTGCTACCCTGAACTAAGGCTAGCTGAAAACATTGGAATATAGTGGCTTGTAATGAGGTGCCCGATGGTTTGACACACCTATCCTTGTCAGCAGTCAACCATATGGCCATAACTCATTGGGCTGTGAACCTGATGAGATTCCCCTGGTCAAGCAGGTAAATATTTGGATATGTGTGGTTTACATGTAAACACTATAGGAAGCAATGCTTGTGGTTCAATAGGTGGCGCTCTTGCCTCTGATCATTACTAAGTGATATGATTCTATGTCTCCTTGTTAGGTATGCTGCTGGAGGCATCATCTCTCAGATGAGGTATAAAACAGAGGTCCTGAACAAATGTGGTCATTACATATTTCATGGCACACTTCATAAGAGTTAAGGTAATTATGTTCAGCCTGCCTAAATTCCTCCTGCAGTTCTAGCTGGTGATGGTTTGCTTGACCTCTTGTTCTAAAGAGCCACGTGATTTTGCTCTGTGTTGTCGAACATGCAGAGGTAGCTATATTTCACTGGTTGATGGTGTGATCCTAGTGGAAGCTTTGTAGTTGTAAAGTGTTTTAGGACTCTTCACTTTGAAAATGTTATTTGGAGTAAATGTAAGATTGTTATTAAGTGGGCATTCTGTTTATAAAGCAGGTGTCCATTCATGTGTCCTGTCCTCCTTCCAGTCAAGCCTAGAAGATGAAAGGTCAACTAGCATTAGGGGATCCAAACAGTAATACTGAAGGGAGGTAATATTTCACCCATCCTATTTGCCATTTCCCCTCTTTATTCCATTACTCTTATCCTCAATGTAAGACATAAGAACTGGCTCACTGTTCAAAAACAAGCCATGATATTTTTACGGTTCCATGTGTGGTATCTGATGCAGTTCTAACATTAGACGATAAAGGAAACTGTCAGCCTCTATCAATGAGGATGTTTCTAATGCTGCTCCATCACTCACTTCAAGAGCAACACGAGCAAAGCCTTTCCCCCAAGAGACTGACAGTTGCATCACCTCTGCAATACTCTAAGCTTCTGCTGACTTAGGGAACAGAAATCCCAAAGGTAGTCTTGAATTCAAGCCAGTCCACCAAGTAAATGTGCATAAATGTTTAGTCACGTGGGCAGGGTACGGGGGGGGGGGGGGGGGAGGGGGCTGATAATCAGGTCATATTCAGACATCTGAGTAGCAAATCACAAACACCCCTGCCAGAAACTCTTTCTCTGAACCTTAGCATTCCTTTTTACACCCATATATCCTGGTGGGGAGAGTGAGAGTGAAGGATCTCCTTAACTTTGGTGTCTTAGGAATGGTGAGCCAAGGCCTTCACATGGCTCCTCTAATCTCAAGTACCCAACTCCTCTCCTCCATGGCTTTCCAGGATGCCTTCAGCAGCACCTAGGAGGTCCAGCTGTTGTCACTGTACCCTCCCCCTTCCCACCTGTGGTGAATTTGGTCAGGGCAGAGAAAATCTGAAAGTGGCTTTCCCCTTCATACTGTGGCAGAGAGAATAGGAAATACTCATGCCACAATACTTTGCTGACCAGAACTTACCCACTATCTTGATGAGGGGAATTTAGTGGCAGAGTTTCATGAGTTTTGAGTCTCAAGTTGACTTGTCTGGGATTGCTCTCATGCTTCTGGTTCTGATTCCCTGAGTAGCGTTACCTAATCCTTGTGCTTGAAAGGATTGTTGGAGGGTTTTCTCTGAGGGGAGAAGCTGTGGTTGAGATGTTCTCTGTCAATCAGTAAAAAATTGTGGGCCAAATGCAGGCCCCAGCACACTCTGCAAACCTCTCTGACGTCAGTGCAGATAGAATTTGGCCCAATTTCTGTGCTTTACCCATTTTCTAATAATCACAATAATAATTGTACAACCTGGGAATGTTGGGTTTTTTGGTATGTGTACCTGGGAAATGATTTTTTTTCCAAGTTTGTGAGACTCCCATTGATTCTGATTATTTACAGTTTTACAAGGGGAATACAGGCAGCACATGCTGTGAGAAAGATCAGAAATGCCTGCATTCCTCAAGGCTATTGCCCTCTTTAATTCTTCAGTTTAGAGTTAGTGAACTGATTGCATTTTCCTCCATTTGACACTTTATATTTCACATTTCTTCATTACATTATGTTGTAGCATATTCTATTTTAAGGATAACTTCTCTTTGAGAAAGTGGCCATCACGTCTTGACCATTATTACAGACCTCATGTTGTTGGTGACATAATCTTGACTCATAATAACTTAGGCCACTATCCTGTTTAATCCCATTTTGACTGACAACTAGAGAACTGGATGGAGATGATTCCTTTATTTAATCCACTTTATTTACCCAGTGGAAGAAGTAACTACATTTTCCTTTTTAGGCATTATTTTATATTTCATGTCTAATCATCATATGCAGTGACTTGAGGACAGTTGCCTTTGAAGTATCCATTCTTCTATGCTATCCTTACAGGCTTAAAGGGAGATTCTCCAACTGTGTACCTTGTATGTCAGATCTGCAGCATAACTGCTGTGACTGCACTTGAAAATCAAGTTTTTGCATGTGCAAATAGACAGAAATCATGACTGTATGTGCAAACTGGGCATGCAGTTTTGCACACATCTTTTAAAATCGAGCCATTAAGTGAACATTTTTTAACTAAGGTGAGGAAGGATCCTCGGGACAGGGGATGTTTATTCTCATCTCATTGCTCTGAATCATTTTGCACTGGAAAATTATATTGTTGATTAGATGATCACTTAAAATGGCACATGCAGAAGTTACCACTGTCAAACCTCAACTGAACTCCTCATTCCAAATATTTTGATCAAATAAGCCAATCACTTGCTTCCTCCATTAGCAAATATGCTACACAGCACATTTCCAGTGGCTAAAGTTTCTGCTGCGGACTTTGTACATGAAAACCTGGGCGATGTTAGATCAAAGTCTGCAGTAATTTAATAATTTCTACATAAAGATATGCTTGTTTTCTGTTGTAGTTGGCATCAGTCTAAATGAATCAGTAAAATAGGATGATCTCAGCTCATATAAATAATAGCAGCCTTCTCCTATTAGAAATGCCTTTCTTCTGGAAAAGGCAGTTGTCCCATATTAATAGATTTCTAATCAAAAGCAACAAATCCCATATGGTATTTTTTTAACACACTTGAGTTCCCTGTTAAGGAAAAGTTTGAAATGTACTGGAAACCAACTTCATTGTTGTTCAACATTCATGAAAATATATAGAGACTACACAGATATATATTGTGTTCTCCTAGCTGACTGTATTAGTTTTGTAGTATCAGGACCCATTTCCCCCCTCATAGACTGCTTTTGTGAAATGGCTGTCATGTTACCATATTAAAGGGTCCCCCCCCCCCCCTCTCCCTCTCGAACATAAATAACATCAGAAAGCTTTCCTGAGACATAAACAGAAATTGAAAGAGGAGTGTCCCAAAATACTAGTGGATGCTGGAGGAGGAAGCCCTTCAATAGTTAAGAGTAAAGAAATATAGGAGATTAATGAACGTTATATAGGTGAATCTTAGCTGAAAAGAAGACTTCAACCAGTGTACACAGTCAGGGCCTGGTGACGTTAAAAATATTATTGTTTCTCTTTACCATTTGTATCAATGGTATCTATTTACTGTGAGTCATTGTCACTTGATGTGTAAATATCATGTTGGCTGGAAAGCAAATATGAATTGCTGCTATCAGTAGGGTACATTATCTAAAGTCACTCATGTTTTGCAGACTGTTGTCTACCTAAGCACAGCAAACGTTGCATTTCAGGTTTAATTCTAAATTGTGGCCAGTTTGCACCACAGCTTTCAGCACAGGTTTTCATGTATAATCAAAAAACAAAAACAAACAAAAAGCCCAAAATGAAACAGATCCTTGACATTTTCTATAATTCAATTTTTTTTCTGTACTGGGGAGAAAAAGAAACACATCACACTGTTAAAGACAACATACAGAAGTTTAGTTTGCAAATGTGTCCTGCCATTTACAAGGCAAGTGAATAGATTAGTATGTGTCCCAGAATTTCATATGTGAGAACTGCCCATAAAGGCAAATTTAGCAATAAAAAAAAAAAGAAAATGATGAAAATTTTATTTCTGCATAGCACAATTCAGTGTTTGGGAAAAGTGAGACAAAACATATAGTTCCTACCCTGGTCCTATGATTCAACTACTGTCCTCAGCAAGAACTATCCTTGTGCAAAAGGGTCGTTCAGAATTGCTTAGTCATTTAATTAAATTAAACCAATTTGTTTTTCAATTTTTTTCATTTATGTTTTATCACAGAGCAATGGGACAAACTCCGACTGCGGTAAGGGGGCACGGCTCTAGTGCATTTGACAGGATTGTGTCCATGATAGTTCATGATGAATTTGGCCCAGTGTCTTGGGCTGAATGCTTTAAATTAAAACTAAACATCAAGGACAGAGAATAGACTTTCAGTCCGCAACTCCCAGGTAGTAGCACCTACCTCAGTGAATAGTTCAGCACACCTGGGAGTTACCTTTAACTCTTAGGCTGCTACCATTTCCCATGGAGTCATCACCAAATGAATATTGTAGGAGGATAACTGTTGCTACCTGTGCAGCTAGAAAGATAACACACTTTAATTAGAACATGTTCACACGGAAAAGAGGACCTAAACACACCAGACATGCTTTCTTTAGTTAATCAAAATTTTTCCTCTGTCCCTGCAGAGCTTTTTGCTGAGGTGTGGCAGTAATATTATTCAAATGGTATTTTGTCATTTGCTTAATGTTAATCTGTCAAAGTGCTATCTTTGCTGCTTTAATATGAGACATGATGACATGCACCGCATCCCCAGTTGTTGGAGGTTAGTTTTATGTTCTCTTCATGCCAGACAGGATTCTTTCCAATAGCACCATATGTCAAAAACTCCAACCAATTCCAGTCATGTACCCACACTGTACAGCTGTCACAGCTATAATTATTAAAACTAAAGCCCAGAGAAGTTTGTAGTTTTGGAAATGCTCTGGTCTCCTTAGATCTTTACTACTGATGTTATAGCTGATTAGGACCCTGCTAGCCTTCTGCTGGTCTCTTGAAAACTGCTGTAATTCTCATTCATCATGGAAGCTAACCAGCTGCTCCAGAGCCATCCCCTCAAAATGTGTTACTTGATGTTATGCTTTTTTGTTGTCCTGACCTTGGCGGTTCAAACAAAGGACACTCATTATATTGGAATTACTTATTATATAGGATCCTGCTAACCACTTTCTGCACACAAAAATGAAAACATCATTTATGTATCTGATGTCACCGAAGAGGCTGCTATTAATCTGCCCTCTTTTCTTAGTCATCCTGCTACTGTCTCATTGCCATTTCAGCACAGATAGTGAGAGACTGTGACCTCTTGGAATGCTCTTATATCAGTCAATTATTGGACTTTTGGCATGAATGTCTGTCTTGTTGCTTAGCAGTCTGAAGTGACCCCTGTAATCTGTGTTTGGAGGCCTTACATCCACTTTTGTTATTCTTATCCAAAGGTAATAAAATTGAACACCTTCTGATTCACACTGAAACTGAGTTGGAAGTTGAGCTATTTGCTCTTCCATTAAAATCTCCAAGTTGAAGCTTTGTGATTTCAAGGTGTTTTATAAATTTTAAACTGTTTGACAGCAACTGCAAAAGTTTATCACAGTATTATCAGATCTGAGCAGTAGGGCCTTTTCAAACTACACATTTGCATTTTATACCAAAACTTTTCTCGATCCATTATAGCTCATTAAGAAGATAGTAACTAGCCTGTCCTTTGAACCCAATAGCGTGTTTTCAGAATCCTGTCCCTCCCTGTTATTTATTTTCTTTTGATTTAGAATGATACAAAGTACTCATGCACAGACAGTAAGTGCTTGGTCAATTATTTTATATTACAAAACCAAAAGCACAATTTAACCAGCTCATTTCATTGACCAAGCAGCAACTCATAAGAACGACCATACTAGGTCTGACCAAAGGTCCACCTAGCCCAGTATCCTGTCTTCCAACAGTGGCCAATGTCATGTGCTTCAGGGAAATGAACAGAACAGGTAATCATCAACTGTCACCCATTCCCAGCTTCTGGCCAAACAGAGGCTTGGGACACCATCCTGGCTCATAGCCATTGATGGACCTATCCTCCAGAAGTTTATCTAGTTCTTTTTTAATCATGTTATAGTCTTGATGTTCACAACAGCCTCTCCCCAGGAGTACCACAGGTTGACTGTGAAGAAATACTTCCTTTTGTTTCTTTTAAACCTGCTGCCTAATAATTTCATTTGGTGACCCCTAATTCTTGCGTTATGAGAAGCAGTAAACAACACTTTATTTACTTTCTCCACACCAGTCATAATTGTATAGGCCTCTATCATATCTCCCCTTAGTTGTCTCTTTTCTAAACTGAAAAGTCTCAGCCATTAATCTTTCCTCGTATGAAAGGATTTCCATACCACTAATCATTTTTGTTGACTTTTTCTCTACTTTTTTCAGTTCCCATATATTTTTTTTTGACATGGTGCAATCAGATCTGCACACAGTATTCAAGATGTGGACATAACATGGATTTATATAGAAGCAATACAATATTTTCTGTCTTATCTGCCCCTTTCCTAATGATTCCAACATTCTGTTTGCTTTTTTGACTGCCACTGCTCATTGAGTGGATGCTCAGAGAACTATTCACAATGATTCTAAGATCTCTTTCTTGAGTGGTAGCAACTAATTTAGACATCATTATTTTATATGTTTAATTGGGATTATGTTTTCCCATGTGCATTATTATGTATTAATCAACACTAAGTTTCATCTGCCATTTTGTTGCCCCGTCACCTAGTTTTGTGAGATCCCTTTTGTAGCTTTACACAGCCTGTTTTGGACTTAACTATCTTGAGTAGTTTTGTATCATCTGCAAATTTTACCACCTTACTTTGTACCCCATTTTCCAGAACATTTATGAGCCACCTCATTTTCCCAGATGAAGTACTTTCAGGCCAATATATTGGTCTGTACTTCAATTCTTTTATCTCCTTTCAAAGACCAGATGAAACTCACGGCCCTGTAGAATCCTCTGAAAATGGATGTATTTTGGTTTTGTTATAGCTGGTTGGGTGCTGATCTAATCCCTAGCACAAGTTTGTAGAATCTCTGGTGCTTCCTTTGGACAATCTTCACACAAGTTCTGAATGTCTTCTTTTCATGGCACATTTTCATGGCGCAACTTGAAATGATCTAAGTAGGGACTGTACAAGAGCCATTTTTGGTATTTCTTGCATCACTTCTGTTTTCCTTCTATCCCTGTTTGTGATGTGTGACTAGTTGTTACTTTTCACGGACCTCGTTCTGTTGTTTGAATAAGATTCTGTACAGTATTTACTTTTTTTTTAAAAGTGAAGGGTGAAGGAAGCAGCAGTGTGTAAAGCTATAAACAGAGGGTTTTCTTATATTTCATCTAATGAAATATTTCTTAAGCAAGCCACAGGGCTGTCTTAGATCTAGTTGAGAGTGCTTTTAATACTGATGGCACAGATACCACAGCTAATTCATAACAAGTTTGAATGAAGTTGTATACATTTGGATATTCTCTGTGATATGAATACTAAGTCTTGTACCGTCTCATTATATGCAAAAATAACTGGGGAATTTTCAGATCTCCTTAGATCTCTGTAAACAATATCTAAGTGCCCACTTTGGATCTACCATATGTAAACTAGCTTGAGCAGAGTGGACTATGGTGCTTTAAGGAGGGCAGATGTTTTGGTTTAAATATTCATTTAGATATGTATTGGAGCAGGGACTGGAACCCAGGTGTCCCCATCCCAGGTGATTCCCCCAATCACAAGGGAATCAGTCATTCTCTCTCTCTCTTGCTTTGCCCCAGTGAATATTTCCATGTTTATACAAAGTGGCACAGCTTTAACAGGAGAGAATAAGCAAAACCCACGCCAGAATACCCCAGCCTACTTCATCTGCAATGTAGGACACCCTTGCTCAAGTTCCTGTTCTGAATCAGACAGAGTAGGGACTTAAACATGGGACTCCCACATGCCAGGTGAGTGCTCTAACTACAGGGTTATTGAGTAAGAGGAGGCATCACTGGCTTTGTGCCTAAGTCCCCTTGTGAATCTAGCTTGAAGAAATGTTTTTGGTGAAACTGTTTGGCAGATTTAGAAATAGACCCAAAACTGCATTTTCCAGCAAATAAGCTATTTGTCTGAAAAATGTTGGTGTAGTTCAAAGCCACGGTAGAAAGAAAATCTCGGTGCAGGACCACTTTATCCTTATGGAATATGGTTAATGGGAGACCTTCCATAAGTACCTTTAGCTCACTGACTCTGCATGCTGTTGCCTAAACAAATGTAATCTTAATAGACAAATGTTATTGAAAATACCCCAATAGTGGTTCAAATGGAATGTTCACCAGCCTGGTAAATATCATGCTGAGATCCTCAGTGGGATGCCGGACTTCCGCTTGCATGTAAGTCTGCAGAAGTTCTTTCTGAAAACTCCTACTCGTTTGATTTGGGGAAGAGGAGTTTGGAGGATGTTTGGTGTGTGCACCATCCTTTACGTTGTGTGTCTTTTATTCATGGGATAGGCACTCAGAGCAGGAAGGGCAGGGATAGATGTTTTTTATAAATGTGAACAAAATCAATCATGAAAAGAATGATTTGTTAGGTTCTAATCTGGTTTACGTGGCCGGTTCATTGTAGGCAAGTGTATTACTCAGGTCTCACCGTAGACAATTGAATTGCACTGGTGTAAATGAGGTTCTGATTTGACCTGCTAATGCACCTTTATTACTATTAATGGGGTAGGAAAGAATTCAGCATCTGACTCTGAAATCCAAAGCTACTTGCAGGACGGGCACTTAAAGAAAATCTTATTTCTACTGAGCATATTTGATATGGAAATCATTGAGAGATGGTAAACATGGAACCCCACACACTTTAGAAGAATACAGTGGTACTGGGATACTGTGGCCGATTTTTAAATGTTGATAATCGACGGATTGATATGACAGTGCTTGGCAAGCAAATGTATTATTTTAATTTGATTATATATTTATTTTTAACTATATGTTTTATTTCTTTAAGTCATAGCATAATATAGATAAAAACCCAAAAGTCTATTATTCATAAAATATCAGTGATTTTTTTTAACTGATAGCGTGGTACAAGAAATCTGCTAGGCTCATTCTGCTAGGCAAAGCAAACTTACTTTTATCATTATTGCAATTTTTACTGTTTATTACAGTACCGTACGGTAAATTTACAGTATTGAATCACTTGCGTATAACATGTAGCAATAACTAATTATTTGTGATAACTATTAGTACAGTAAATACAACTTATCTGTGTTATAAAAGTAGCATTAATAAACAGAATTCCATAAATGCCAAATCTGTAACATGATCATTCTAAAGCAGTCTAAAAATATGATGTATTATAGCTAAAGACACTCACAAATGCATCTATGGGGGAGGGAGGGAGAAGAGGACTGGTTTGTGCTTAGAATGTTTTTTGATACATAAATAGAAGCATTAAATAATTTTGAATACCTTGTTTCCTAAAAAAGATTAGTAGCACTTCTCTAAGTGCTAAATTGTATAAGAGTTATTGTTCACACCAGTCTTCATACTGTATTGTTCCATGTAGCTTTAAATAACCAAGTCCAAATTATGCTCAGCAAGCTGTTGGGAAAGCTGAGAGCTGAAGAGTCGATTTGTGCCCTGACTTCCATTCGGTGCAACCCCACTGATTTCAGGCTGGCTGCCCAGGGTCCCACGCAGCACAGAATTTAACTTGGAATATTTAGTTTTGATTTAACCTGGCCCTTTTTCCTGGGTTTAGCATCACATTCCAGTGTAAAGCCTTGACAGTTTACAAAAGAAGCTGTCCCCTACCCCATTTCTTCTGTCCTTTCTCTTGTTTTTTTTTTTTTTTTTTTTTTTTTTTTGCATGCTGAGTGAAAGCAGTTTGGTCTATGCTTAGTGTCTAAGATTTAACTTGAAGCATGTACTTAAAAAAATCCTACACACTCAGTTACCAAAACTTGTGTTGGATCACAACTGGAATCATACAATGCAAGCTTTCCACTTGGCTTCAAAGCATAACGAAGTAAATTCTTTGTGTGAAACCACGTGATCTATCCAAATGGGCATAGACTATTCTCCTAAAGAGATGGGTGAATCAGTTCCTATATTTTTGGAGTATCTCAGTGAGGCATCTTGAGGCTTGCACTGGTCTAATTTCCAAAGAGATCCCATTTGCTATGCTATATCTAACATCTTAGCCATCGGGGAGCACAGCTGCAGCAACCTTGACTTTGAGCAACTAGAGAGCAAGACAGCTACAGGGATGCAAACTCTCAGGGTGAATTTTTTTTGCTTGATTTTATACAACCCTTTTAGTTGGTTTAGGAGTGACTTTTTATGCTGCTAATTAGAGAGCCTGAAATAAGGGTAGTTTGGACTAAGATTCATCTCCCTATCCTAATATCTTAGGTATCTTTTCACTGACTTTATTCCCTTGCATAAAACTCTACCTTTAGAAAATATGAATGGAATGACAGCAAGTGACAAACCAAAAATATTCAAACCTAGGCCTGGTACTAACTCAAGCTGTGAGAATAATTTCACATACCAAGTGAGAGAGGTGAAATGAACATTTCCACTGTGTTTTAGAACAAGGTGAAAGATTCAACTTTTGCAACATTTATGTTGTGAAGCTGTCAATCCTACTGTAATTAGACTTGTGTCTGCTTAATTTAACAGTAATAACCCAGGACCAGATATGTACATAAGGCAGTTCCCACCACAGACCCCTATTCCCAGAATATGCCCCTATTCTGCAAGTAGTTTTGTATCTTTACAAAAGTTTTGGACACTTCATTCCTGTGTAAGCAATCTTGGAAAGACCCTTTAAGGAAGCTATTAACCTCTGGTGGCATTGGCAGGAGAATTTATAACTTCCATGAGTGCTATTTTTGAGATACCCTTTTGTACTAGCAAATGTTGCTCTTGCAGGGGTTATAAAATCTGCAAGTGTATCTGGCAGAGGTTTCAAGTTTTCAGAAACCTCTGTTTAAAAGATAACAAAATGCCCAGTTATTAGCTTTGGACGTGAGGGAGCTAAGGTTAAGAGTACCTTTTATTTGGAAAAAATTAAATAGAATATTTAAAAAATATTAGACTTGAAAGTAAGACAATTAATTTTCCCCAAACTATTCTAAATTCTACCCGTCTCCCAACCTAACAGCCAAAGATACCACCACTGCCTCCACGCTTCTAAAAATCTCTGTTTAATCTAAATTATTCATTTGGGCAAAAAAATGTAATACGGTAATAGCTACTGAATTGCTAATCTGGTATTGAATAAGACATTGAGATTCGTCTCTCCACCGGAATTCCTTTTCCATTAAAAAATCAGAGACTATGGTATTTCATATCATTTTCCACTATGAGTTGGAAATCCTCCCAGTACAACTTCCCACTGCTGACTTGTTATCCCATTTTATCCTGTGTCATTTCCTTAAATAGGTAAGATTGTGCAGTATGTTGCTTATCTTTTTGATTATAAACTGGAGAGAATACCCTCTCATTAGAGGTCACAGGTCTATCTGCATATGTAGAAGACTCGTAACAGTTACATACTAAACTGACAAAGGATCTAGCCCTCATGAAATAAAGAATATTTTCTTTATAAATGTCATAATGCTGTCGTTCACATGCTTCATTAGATGGATTTCTTGATTCACAAGATGTCAAGTGCATATGTGTAACAACATGGCCAGAGATCATGTTTTTGTAACATTTTACAGTATTAATTACATTCACAAGACCCCTGGTGGATGGGTGAGTGTGATGTTACCCATTTTAATGATCCATAAACTGAGGCACAGACAGGTTAAGTGACTGAACCAAGGTCACCAATGATGACCTTCATCTCTTGCACTATACATTTATCTCCTCTACATCTATGGACCAGTTCTCCAAATACTCAGTTTCAATACAGTATTTTTCCATACAAACAAATGAAGAGATTTTTGTGAGAGCAGCTGTTCCTACAATCTGGTTACTGCGCTGCCCCAACAAGAATGTTTAATTTTAATTTGTTAGAATGAATAAAACTGGAACACCTCACTTGATAATAATTCTTCTCAGAGCAAGAATGAAGGCCTCAGTAGACCAGTGTGTAAATTGGCATGGACTTGACCTACGCTGACTTTTTTGTGTTTGTGTAAAGTTTGTATAAATTTCCTTTCAGAATGGGAGCTTGAATGCCAAGGTTTAAAACGAGTGAGTGAATTTTTATAGTCCCATTATAATGGAAATGTTCACCTTAATTATTGCAACGTGAATGGCTTACAAAGTAATATATGGAAAGTGAAGTAAATAATGTAAACATATAATTATGTTTTGTACTATTATGTCCACAGAAACATAAAACTAACATTATGACTTTAAAAAATGAAACAGAACTAGACGTGCCTAGTTAGTTATTTTGATCCCTTACCAGCTTCTTTCCTCCTCTCCTCTTCAAAAAAGAAAATAAAATCCGCGTGCTTTAGGAAAAACCCGTTTGTCATATGATTACTTCTAAAGACAAACCCTGAGTGCATGGACTTTTAAACAAGTGCTTTTTCCTTGAAAATTAAAATAAAATATTTTCATGTAATCAGTAAATTCTGTTATGAAACTTTATAGCAGCTATATTAAAGGATAAGAATAACTACTATTTTGAAATTCTGAATATCTTATAATTAGACCAGCCCTTAAGAAATATTCAGAGTTAAGGCACATTAAAATGTATTCCACAACATGGAGACAGCCCTGACAAAGAAACATTATTCTTAGATTTACAATTAATTACCCTTATGTCTATACCTTGCATTCAATTTGCATATCTTAAAAGTGCTGTAAATTTCATAGAACTCCCTTGTTATTTAAGATCATTACGCTTAGTAAAAGTTTCTACAGTGATAACTTTCTCTTGATTATGTAGTTGCGAGGTCAATAAATCTGGCTTTACTTTGCTCTACAATGTTATAATTTTTCTTTTTGTGTGTGTTTTTCATTATTTTGCTCCTTGTTCCTTCTGCCCTCTCATTTATAATCCCCCGAAGAACCAGTAGATAGAGAAGTCTGGCTAGAAGATGAAGTGAGTGGTCAGATTCTCAGATGTTATCTTTTTCCCAGAACGCACTGGTACTGGGTGTCTGACATGTTCTATACATCTTTCTAGTGTCAACCTCATTAAACAAATACAACTTGATGTATAGCTCTCAAGAAATGAAATTTCATGCAATGAATTTGTTCTGTTCCAGCTTTTTCTTCTGCTTCTGCTTCTTCTTCTCCTTCTCCTCCGCCTCTTTCTTCACATCCCCGCATACCCTTTCTTGGTCAGCAGTAATTTTGTGCATTCTTGATTTCTAGTTATAATTTTAGATGGGCATTAATGATAATTTCATAATAGTTTTGGCAGACTGTTTCAGGTCTTTATGAAAATTTCATATTTTCATCAGGTTTCCTAAATGCTCAGAAATATAGTCTTTGGAATAATGTTCAGTATGTTTACTTTGATCAGATATACATGTAATTGTGTTTTAAATACGAGACACATCTGCTGTCACATGCATGTTGTAAATGTACTGAACTTTCATAGGTAACAAGGTCTAAATGTGCTAGAACTGTGGTTTATGGTCTAATTCAAGGTTAACACAATACCCTCCAAGCTAGAAAGACACTGAATGCTTTGCCAGAATAGTAAATAGCACTTTTATCCTTTTTCCCCTTCTTTAGCCTAAAAGAATTTCAAGTAGAAATATATTTTAAAACTAAAACAAACTCTCCATTTAATGAGACTATATATTATTTACAGAAAAATGCCACTAAACTCAATTAGTGCTGGTCTCATTGGTCTTACCACTGCGTGGAATTTGGAGTTGTTGAATCTTTTTTTTTTTAAATGCAGTTCATTGCAGTCATTTACTGAGTCTAGGGCGATGCTCCAGTTTTAATCATGTGTAAAAGCAGAGCATATAATGAAATAGTAACATACTGTATAAATATTTTTAGATGCTTTGTTTTAAAAATACACAGTCTGATACTTGAAAAGTTTGTCCCCATTCCTGTTCCTTTTATAAAAATAAAGCCATTTTATTTGTTATCTTAAACAGGCAGTTTCCCATTGCCACCTCCTCAGTATTATTAATTAAAGTTATTTTTTAAAGTTAATGTGACTATCATTTTCCTGTTATACCTCACTGGAATAGTGTATTATTTAAAACCAGCATTGGAAGAAAATAACAGCCATTTTAAACACTTGCCTCCTGCCCAGAAACTGAATAATTTCTATAATGGTAAGCAGAACTATTATTTTATTATCAGTAATTATTAATTATGGTTAATGAATTAAATAAAGTTGCTGGACACCGTACTTTGTTTTCTTATAGACTTAGCCAGTCATCTTACGCTTTAAAGGTGAATCTCTCTCTCTGTCTCTTCTTTTTTCAAATGAAAGTATCTGTTTTTTCCCCTTGGGAATATGTGGGGGAGCACAGGAAGGGAGATTTAACAAATATATTAATCTCAGGCCTTTTAATATATATGTAGTTTTGAAGATCTAAAGTATTGATTTTTATGGGCTGAATACAAGCAAATATGAATATGGAGCTATTCTAGTTGATTCTATTATAACATTTCCATTAAAATGATTTTTAAAACCCTTCCCAAAATTCCAATAATTCTGTTTAAAAAAATATAACACAGCAATGAAGATTAGCTACCCCTGGAATACCTTGGCAAAAGTATTCAAGTAGCAAGAGTTTTCCTAGTCTTATGTCCTATATACATCTGTTAAATTACTCAGAGATCTCATTAAATAAAGCTAATGTACTTGTAAAACAGTAGGGAGAGACAGTATATCATTGTAACTGTTAGAAAGAGCCATTCTGGCAAGGAGGGAGCCAAGAAGGCTAGGTGTATGCTGGTCAGTGTAGATGTTTCTAGGCCATAAATCTTGGCCCTTTCCTGCCTAGTTATTGTGTATTTCTTTAGGTGAGAGATTGATTGTAGCAGTGGAAGATGAATTTGCCCACAGACCCTTTCTTTTTCTTTTTTTTTAATACTCCTGATGCCTCGCCAAGGTGATAATGCTTTTTTCCCTGCAATCATTTGTTTCAGATTAAAAGCATGAAGAAACATAAGAAGGCTCGTCTCTGAAGTCAGGCAAACATGAGGGCATGACAATGTAGAAGTGTCCCAGGTGTGGGGAGAGTGCATTTTACCCCTGCCAGGTTTGTAACCGGTTTAACTGGAGGAGAATCATCAAGAGTAAAATCCATAGAGGAACCCTAATATTTCTTTAGTGTGGATTTTAAACACACTTTAATTCTTAAAAATTCTGCTAAACTAGAACATTATTAAATAGGACTGCCAAGCATTTAAAAATTAATTGTGATTAATCACATTGTTAATAGAATAGCATTTATTTAAATATTTTGGATGTTTTCTACATTTTCAAATATATTTCATTTATAAAATAGAATACAAAGTGTACAGTGCCCACCAACCTTATATTTATTTTTATTACAATATTTGCACTGTGAAACACAAAAGAAATAGTGCTTTTCAATTCACCTAATACAAGTATTGTAATGCAATTATCATGACCAGAGTGCAAATGTGAAAAATGGGGACAGGGGGTGGGAGATAGTAGGAGCCTATATAAGAAAAAAGATCCCAAAATTGAGACTGTTCCTATAAAATCACAACATCTGGTCACCCTAAATTGCAATCTAGCATGAAAGTTGAACTTACAAATGTAGAATTATGTACAAATTAATAAAAGCATTTAAAAATTAAAAAATGTAAAACTTTAGAGCCTACAAGTCCACTCAGTCCTTTTTCTTGTTCAGCCAATCACTCAAACAAGTTTGTTTACATTTACAGGAGATAATGCTGCCTGCTTCTTGTTCACAATGTCACCTGAAAGTATGAACAGGTGTTCTCATGGCACTTTGAGCCGGTGTCATAAGATATTTACATGTCAGAGGTGCTAACGATTCATATGTCCCTTCATGCTTCAACAACCATTCCAAAGGACATACATCCATGCTGATGACAGGTTCTGCTTGATAACAATCCAAAGCAGTGTGAACCAACGCATGTTCATTTTCATCATCTGAGTCAGGTGCCACCAGCAGAAGGTTGGTTTTCTATTTTGGTGCTTCAGATTCTGTAGTTTCCAGTGTTGCTCTTTACTTTCACACCTCATCCCTTTCAGATTTTGGAAGGCACTTCAGATTCTTAAACCTTGGGTCGAGTGCTGTAGCTATCTTTAGAAATTTCACATTGTACCTTCTTTGTCTTTTGTCAAATCTGCAGTGAAAGCGTTCTTAAAATGAACGTGTTAAGTCATCATCTCAGACTACTATAACATAATATATATGGGAGAATCCAGATAAAATAGAGCCAGAGACATACAATTCTCCCCCGAAGTAGTTCAGTCACAAATTTAATTAACGCATTATTTTTTTAACGAGTATCATCAGCATAGAAGCATATCCTCTGGAATGATGGCTGAAGATGAAGAGGCATACGAATGTTTAGCATATCTGGCATGTAAAGACCTTGCAATTCTGACTGCAAAAGTTCCATGTGAATACCTCTTCTCACTTTCTGGTGGCATTTTAAATAAGAAGTTGTAGTATTATGTCCCATAAATGTAAACAAACTTGTTTGTCTTATAGATTGGCTGAACGAGAAGTAGGACAGAGTGCACTTGTAGTCTCTAAAGTTTTGCATTGTTTGTTTTTTTGAGTGGAGTCACGTAACAAAAAAAATTTACATTTGTAAATTGCACTTTCATGATAAAGAGATTGCACTATAGTACTTATATGAAATGACCTGAAAAATACTGTTTTTTTTATTTTTACATTGCAAATATTTATATAATTAAAATAATGTACACTGCTCACTTTATATTTTATATTCTGTGTTGTAACTGAAATCAACATATTTGAAAATGTAGAAATGGATCCAAAAATATTAAATAAATTTCAATTGGTATTCTATTGTTGATTAAAACTGCATTTAATTGTGATTACTTTTTAATTGCAATTTTTTAAATTAATCACAATTAATCGACAGCCTTATTATTAAAATATCACTCCCTTGCCTAATTACTGTTGTGCAATTCACAGGAGTAAAAAATACCCCTGGATTATGCCATGTCCTGAATGGGGAAAATGGGGTGGGAAAAGGGAGAGGGCAGATACTTTTCATGAATATATATAGATGCTGAATTTATAAGGATCAATATAGTCACAAATGTTGTACAACATGTCAGGATATCATAAAAAGCAGGCAGTTCTACATAAAATACCAGCTTAATCTTGGAGATTTTAAAGCCTCGTTAAAATGTGGATAAAGTCCATATATGGAATGGCAGCATTCAAAAGGTTGAAGTTGTATATCTGTGGCGCAGAAATTTTAACCATTACATTTGAATGTCAGTCGACTCATTTGATCCCAATTGGTATTGACATGTAAAAAGTTAAGACCAGGAGACACATCCGTATATTATTTTACCCAAAAGTATTTGTTGTGTGAAGACTATGTAGCTTGATGAATAAACTTGGCCTTTAGCTCACTGGGATCTGTGATCCTGAAATGGACTTGGTGGTATGAGCTACTTTAGTAGGCAATATATTACATCACAGAACTCCTAAGGCATAATTTTATTAAACACAGGCCCTGCTGCTTAACTGAGCATAACAAGAGGGATAGAGGTAACAGAATAGCCCTTCCAGGTCCTGGATGAGGTTTTTGGCTGGTAATCAGATACGATAGTGATAAGCAGAGTTGGTTTTAAATCTGATTATTTGGTTTTAAAAAACTATGCAATGCATGTTGTGGCTGCCATCCTGTTAACATTTGAGACCACATATGTTCATGTGCATGTTTTTATGTTTATATATTACAGACCCTGAAAATGGTTGCACTTCTAAACAGTAGAACCTCTACTTTCTTTGTTGTTTTCTTGCCAGACTTGAGATGTTCAGATACTTTCTACAGTTCTGCCTGACAAAGTTTCTTAGTGGTAAAGAAAAAAAAAATACAACATAAAGGAAGCAGCTCTGGATCTGGTGTATGTTTTTCATCAAGAAACTTTGAAAGTCAAGCAAGTATTTTTTATCTTGACCTTTTTGCAACACTGCCCCATATTCACGAGTTGTCAGCACATGTTTGTCTGGAGTCATCCGTCACTGCCATCCGTCACTCCTCTGCCATTCCCATCAGTCCCATTATCTGGGATCAAGAGAGAGCTGAGGATGTAGCCTGAAGGATCATTAAACCTCAGCTTCCAGGTATGGCACGTAGTCCAGGTGGCCTGTTGTTATTTATAATAAACAACACAGCAGAACTGCCTGATAGTGGCCCATGAGGCCTCGTGAAAGGACGGGCTGAGGGATGTCATCACTGAAGGACAGCTAAAAGTGGACTTCCTTCCCCCCACACAGTAAGCAGAGAGAATTTATTGAACATCTGTTCAGTACATGGCTGGGAAGATTGATTAATTTAATTGCTCACACTTTGCTTAAGTAACATTTGAATACTTAATGTCAGGTTTGAAGGATATTACAATGTTTATTCACACACCTTCTTTTTAAAGAGACAGAGTTTCTGAGGGCTTTTGGTGCATCTCAGGGAAGTTGAAATGCATCCTAAAATCTACTTTGTATAGGAATTTGTAAAAGGAAGCAAGTGGGAAAAGCTGCCTTTTTTTCATAAAAGCAACTAGTTATTTTTCACATTTTGCCCATCATGATATATCATTAATGTAATGAGGTTGGATCTTCTTCACTGAGTGGTGGTAATTTTCCCTCTGGTATCAACTGTAGAGACAGTTCAGCATATTATATATTTCTGTACCCTTTAACATAATACCATGATCGTATTGAAGTAGATGATGAGTTAAAGCTGCAATAATTTATTGCAAGTTCTATTCAGGCAGTGTGTTTAGGAGGAAATTTGTGAAATCCTCACAGGAAAAAAATACACTAATGGAGTAACATTAAACAATGGAATGTCTGATCATCTATGCTTTAATTAGATGATGATTTCTCAATTGTGTGTCATCCAAAGGGATATTACCCTTATGACCAAAATATAATAAAGCCCAAACAAAAATATTAAAGGACACTTAGGGGTACAGTGGTCACCATGAAAAAGGAAAACTTTACCAGAACAGTTAACACAGCTATTTCCTATTCTAAGAATAGGGTTCATTTCAGCATTTCATAGTACCAGTGTCTGTTGACTGCTGATAAATGCGGACAATCTACTGGTGATCATTGTATGGTGGAAAATAAATGTGAAGTTGCATGTTCTGCTACACAATAAAACTGTGCTGCCATCTCCACCATGGAGGTTAACCTAATAAAAATAGACTGACAGATTTGTGGTTCTTGTAGAAAGGCATTTATTTTTGACTCCTAAAAGCTCAAACCTCAGTTCTCTAGTAAAGATATTCTTTGATCTTACTGTGCCACTGGTAGCTTTAAGTCTGATATACAGAGATGGCATCTTTAAATATTTGTTTTACTTTTTGTGTAATTTGCTTTGGAACTGTTAGTGCAGTAAATAGGGAATGATACAAACTTACATAGTCATGTATTTTTTATTGTCAGAGATACTGTATATGATATTCTCACAGCAATGCTTAACTCTGAGAGAGTAAGATTTAAAAATGCTGCATTACTAATTTATTACTTTCAAACAGAAAAAAGAAAAGCCCAGAAATGAAAGGTCTCATATAAAGCTGCATAAAACTGAGCAACAGTATCATGTAGTGGTACTTAATAAAGGTACTGGCATTTTGTTAGCATCCCTGCAAGGAAAAAATTGTTCTTAGAAAAGGATAATCTACAGTCAAATCTGATTGAAGTCAAAAGAAACATTGGCTGATTTCTTTGAAAGATGCCCCTCTGTCCCTGAATTTGACCGTACACAATACATCCTGCAACATCGAGTCAGATTGTCAAGGCCAGAACCAGGTGCCTATGTTACTTGTATCCTTCTACATCAGTCATACTGTAGGGAGCAGACAATTAATTCTGGAGCAAAATTGAAAGTCAGAGGCAGAGTGTGAAAGAACAGAATGACAATAATAAAGTGCCCCTGCCTCACATTAATCTCCCTCACTTCAGGGCTGTCAGAGGCGGCCTGGCGGTGACTAATGCCAAGCTTTGCATACAGTGGTCACAGACATGAGCAGCATGCTCCCTTTACAGCATCCGCGATTCGCTTTGTTGAGTTTTTGACTCCTGTGGAATCATTGAAAAAACATAGCCACTGGTCAGAGGTAGCAGGACCAAGTTCCTTCATGATACACCTATTGATCGATGTGCAGGTTCCCAGGACTTCACTTAAAAAAATGGAAACCTAGCAAATACAGGGAGCTTAAACTTAGTTTTAGAGCAGATGAGTTCAGCAGATAAGGGTTAGTAAGTTGAGGAAGTGCATATTATGTGCAAGCCCAAGTGCCGAGACAAAATGATCTTGCACCTCTCTAGATGCGCTAATCCATTAACATCGCAAAAGACTTTGATGCGCATTTGGGAATTGTGTTCCATTGATTTTATTGCTATCTTTTTGCACAAATAGTAAATAGGCTAACATTTAAGGTACAGTGTAATTATTCTCGAAAAGCAAGACATCAATGTAAAGTTTATTGTTGCAGACCAGACATTTTGACAGGAATACTGTAATGTCCCAGAAGTGTCACTTGGTTACTGAAAAGGTTAAAAATTGGTGCGTAGTGTCGAGAAGAAAAGCAGTAACAACAAACAGCATTCAAGAATCACAAGCACTTCAGTGGGAAAGTGGAAATATGTCATGTAAGAACACACATATACTGTAGGAGGATCAGTGTACCGAAGAAGAAAGTGAAACATACCTAATGAAAATGCTTCCTTCTCTATCAGTGTTTCAAGGCTATCTCTCATTACTTAGATTGCAGAAATAACTTTCATCTCCATTTCCTCCTTTTATTGCATTCAAACCCCACACATGCCAATGTGTTGTGCAATTTGATATGGCGGTATTTGAAAATTATTTATCTTTTCTGCTAATTTGGGAAGAAAATTCCCACACAAAATTTACATACTTGCTAGGCTATGTTGCTTCTTCCTTTGTATACAAGTATATCTAGGAGAGAAGTATTCTTATTGTATCATTTATAGATTGTTATATTTGACCAGGAAAAAAGCATGTATAGTCTTGTGTGTTGTATTCGACCACCAGAGAAGGATTCATTAGAATTTGAATTAGACCAGGAAAGAAGCATGTACAGTAGACTCTTGATTATCCAGGATTGGGTTAACCAGGATGTGGATTAACCAGGATGTCAAAAAAATACACGTAACTTGCAGGGGCGGCTCTGACTTTGTTGCTGCCCTAAGCACAAAAACAAAAAAAAACCACCCCACCAGGGCGCAGGGCAACATCCCCTCCCTCCCCCCGGTGCAGGGTGGCTGGTAAATCAAACCCCCCTCCCATATTTCCTATGGATGGTGATTATCTGGGATTTTATTAACCAGGATTAATTTTTTCCCTATCATCCTGGATAATCGAGAGTCTACTGTAATAGTTTGCTGTATTAGACCAAGAAAAGCATATGTACTGACCATGTTTTTTTAAGCCAGGAGAAAGAAGCATGTTTATAGATTAATGTTGGGCTTGACTACTACACCATCACACAGTTTTTTGTTTTTTATTTAAACAAATTTGCTACCATTAATAGTTCGGAAATCTCAACTGGGATTTAAAATACTACTTCCCATTAACTTCACAATTAGTCAGAATGCTTGGCTGAAAAGGCAACTGTGTTTTTCTTGTAAGCAACAAATATACAGAAAGTGCAACATCCCCACTACATAGCATCAGCCGTATTTGAATCTGGGGACTGAAGCACTAGACCCTTTACTGCTTCAGTTAAAGGAGAAACTCTAGAAGTCTGTAACCTTCACATGGACTAGCTTTTACAGGAGGGGGCAACACACATTTTACAATCATGTTACAACAGCATGAAATTAAATAAGTTTCTAAAACAATTAATATGCCACAGATTGCAAAGGATGCAAATATAAATACATTTCAGAATGTATCTGCCCCAGTAACTTTAGGATCACAGTTAAGTATGATTCTAACACTGGTTTACCTAAACAGACAACAGTATCTAGTAGTGGCGGCAGTGTGACGAAAGGTGGGAGTAAGCCAAGAATATGTAATTGCTGTCTTGTTTTGTGTATTTCTGTGCAATGCTTCCATCAAGGGGTTGGTCTGCAATGAGGGTAGGAGACCTACTGCCAGCTAAGTGAAAGCAGTGAAGAGGCATTGGGAAGAGTAGGGGTTGGCGCTAAAAGGTAGGGTTGTAGTGCTGGCTTTTCAGGCTGTAACTAAGATTTTTGTTTAGTAACTGGATTGTTACAACTGAGCCTCAAACAGCTTTCTTCTAAAGTCAAGTGTAACTAAACAGATATGTCTCCCTGAGCAATTTTCATCGACTGTTCCTGAATATCTTGCAAAACTTCATTAAGGGAAATCATGTGAACTCAAAATTTGATGCTTTGCCCTGAGTCTGACAGGAAACCTTTTTCAGGAGAACTACTTTCAACACCAAATTAATACCGCATTTCTATAGAATATTTTGGATGATTTGCAGATCAGAGCAGCATATTTAAAGCAAGATTGATACCAGTACATCTGTATTTATGTTTCAAAACAGCATTGTTCAGAAGTTTTGAATAAATCATTGGTGTATAAATCCTGCATCCTCAGTTGACCTAGATGTGGTAGATTTAATTATGTCAATGGTGAGTACTTTTAAAGGCCTTTTTTTCTTTGCGTTTTTATACTCAGGAATCTTTTTAACTGATTGCACAAATGTGACTTCCCAAACCCTCATTTCTTTGTGGGTTATGGGTATCTCCTTATTCAAATGTAAGAAATAAAATACAAAGAGAGAGGCTGGAGTTTTATTCTACTATGAGAGAAGTGAAATCTTCATTTAACATCTTCAGTGAAAAACAAAAACCAAACAGGCAAAAAGCCAAACATCACTATGGGCAGAACTGAAATAGTAATACATCTTGTGTTCTGTGTGATGATATAAGAAATAAGCTCTGCTGGACCGAAAGCACTCTCAGTTTAGGTCTAACAAGAAGAGTATTCCTAAATTTCCCAGCAAGGGTGTATCATTTTGCTATATCTGCTGCTGTTCTAGTGCTTCCAGTGGGCATGCTTTGGATTCCACATCCATGAAATCTGGGGTAAATTCAGGGCACACAGAGTGGTTTCCTGTGCCAAGATGAGAGAACACAATTTCATCCTCAAGAATCAGAAAACTAAGAGGTGGTCCAAGAGATTAACAGATGCTTAATTTTCTGAAGGAATGCTGAAGGAAGCAAGGAGGACCTGTCTTTGAAAGTCGATTGAGATTATCATTAGGTTTTACAGGCTTATGTAAGAGAAACTTGGAAGAATTAGAACACATGTAGAGCTTCAAAAATCGCATTCAGCACCTTCATTGCAGTGAAGTTAAGAATTGACGTGGAATTAATTACAATCTCATCCCTGTTTACAGTGTAGTTGTAGCTGTTTTGGTCTCAGGATGTTAGAGAAATAAGGTGGGTGAGGCAATATCTGTTATTGGACCAATATCTGTTAGTGAAAGAGATGGTGAAAGAAACAAGCTTTTGAGCTACACAGAGCTCTTCTTCAGGTACAACAGAAGCTGGTCCAATTCAATTACTTACCAATTAATTACCTTGTCTCCACAATTGGAGACAGACCCAAAGGATACAGCAAACACTTTCTCTGAGGAGACTGAACCTTCTCATTCTTGAAGGTTCAATAACTCAGATACCATGTCCTGCTTGTCACCTCAGTCTTTCTGACTGGCTGTATATAAGCACTTGGGATGAGTTTGAAAAGTACTAAGCATTAGCCTAACTGTGCTCCCTTTGAAGTCAATGGGAGTTTTACCACTGATTTAGATGGGATTAGAGCTGTTTTGCCACAGCCTAAGACTTGTTCTTGGATGTAGATAAAGCAGAGAAGCCCTTTTGTATCCAATCAGTTATGAAAGATTTAATTACATTTGGCAATAAGTTGATGCAAAACATCTCTATAATAGTTGTTCATGATAGTGATTCCAGATGATCTGTAGCTACTAATTCATTATTAAAATATCTACATTTAGATACTGAAGAGACCAGCCTAATTCCTAAAGTCTAACTAGTTCCTTAATTGAAACTTTCTTGTTCTTTAAGATTACCAGTTCTAGTGCATGTTAATTGTTACTGCAAGGATCTTGTCCTCACAAAATGGGTCTGATAGGTTTTTAAGTACCAATTCCAGTCTAGTGTCTATGAGATTCCAGCTGGATTTAACTACATCTAAGGAAGGAGCAAGTCCTGACGTACTAAGCTCCCCACATAAATAAGGTACAGGAAATAAAAAATGGAGCATTAAGCAAAGGGACACAAAAACATGCAGAATGATAATATAGTTTTTCTTTTAAAATCTAGCTCCTTTTGTCTAATAAAGTATTGGAACATTTTGGCGGGAATAATATATTTTGTGTATGGTGTGAATTGGAATTTTGATAGACAGAATAAGCTGCAATCCAATTCTAAACTATAGATTTTCAAGCAGATTGATGCAACAAATTGTTAGCAAATAGCAGTTTGCAATTTGATGCTAATTAGACATAAGGCAAATATGTGCCATGACAAATTAGCAGCAAACCATACTGAAGAGGATTAGTAAGAGCTGGCACTGAGACTGCTCGATTTTGCATACTTTCTTGTCTAAGTCTAGGAGGTCTGAGCCAGTTTTCCTTCTCTGTAAATAGGAAACCAGATCAGAGATCACAAGCATGCTAGAATGCCTTTAATTGCATATTTGAAATGTTTTAACTCTCTCTTAATCCCATGGAAGTTTTTCTCCATGCCACTAGTTTTATTATCTTTGGGGATGATCAAGAATGTTGTGCATTTAATGTTAGAACTAAATACAATATGAGGTAAGTAACTCATGTGGTTATTTACTTATGCAAGTCTGCTGAACTTCTAGATATAAGAAATAAATCCCCCTTCTTATTCTAAACACTTTTGCTTAATTTCCTGTCAATCTGAATATTTTTCAGCAGACTTAATTACTATTTTCATTAACAAATTAATTTTTGGTAGAAAGAAATCAAATTTTCTATTGATGCACACCAGGCTCTTGTAGTATTTAGAATTTCGATCAAACTCATCTGGCTATCCAGAATCAATTTGTGTTTGCAGTCTAGACTGAAGCAGCCAGCCAGTTTTTAACCGAGTTCTTCAGACATATGCCTGAATGCAAACTTAACCATAAGCATATATATAGCTCTGAGAACAAACTACTTTTATATACATAAAGGGGACAATAAAATGAGTGCAATATAATTTCAGAACCAAAGAGAAACATTTAAGGGATCAATTTGTATATATGCATGCAGGTGATGCGAAACAGTACATGCATAATTTGCACATGTGGATACAGTGACTTCAAATTCATTCACAGTAACTGCTTGTATAAATGATCAGATAGATTTGTAATTGGATATTTGCACTTGCAGTTGTCTTAATTGTGCATGCAGTCATAGTAATAATGTATGCAAATTATATGAATATAATGTATGCATGCAATTTATTGTAGTCTTATCTTAAAGGCAATGCATTACTCTATTTGGGAGGCACATGTCCTCAATGTTAGAACAGCCAAATATGGGTCAGGACTCCCATGATCTGTTTTCCAGTCTTCCATAGATCTGTTATGTGATCTTGCTGTAAAATGTGGATCATATTTTGCAAAGTGTTTAGCCATTCTGGATGTAAAGTGTCTATTTTAAATGGTGTATGGGTTTGTGGGTGTGCATATGGAGTTGGTATTTTTTGTTTTGAATTAAAAAGCAGTAGCAAGAATCAAGTCCAAATTGTAGTAATTTTGTAGTGCACCTGACCTTTCTTATATATAATTAACATTTCTAAGTATTGAATTAAAGACTTAGTTTCTTGAAATTCCATTGATAATTTTATTAGCATTGAAAGTACTAAACAGAAGAAACACTAAAAGTGCCTTTTTGTTAAGATTAATCAGTTTACATTATTTTCTTGAATTGGAAATCCCAGGTGTAAACCACTATCCATACCATACTCTCACTTAACATTTGCTGATGAGTACTTTGCAAGTTAAATTTCTAGATATGTAAGATGACATATTTATACTTCATAGGATCAATGGGTAGATTAGTAATTCTTAAATACTATTCTGCTTTCAAAAGCTCAGTTTCTAGAGCACACAAATACTTAATTTATTAGCTGGTTTAAGATTATTATTTGACTAAAAAGATTTTTTTAATTCTCAACATTCTTATGACTATATACAGACCAAAAATTCAGAGGGATTAAGACATTATGTGGTTACGTGAACACAAACCATTCAGTGAGCAAATTAAATAAAGTGGAAAAATAAGAGTAAATTAGTCACAATAAAGATATTTAATTTCTTTCCTTAGTCATAAAAAGAATTCCTCAGACAGTTTTAAAAATGAACTATAACAAATTTTGCTGCAAAGCTTTCTTTATGTATAAACAACATAATGCCCACCAATGATTTTTTTTTTTTAAAGAAGGAAGGCAAATTATACTGTAACGAACGCTTATTACAAACCATCCGTGTGAATTTCTAAAACCATTGTGTTATACATTATACATGTTTATTCTATGTGCATATAGGACATGGTCCTGCAAGTGACTCGGAGGAGGCCTAGATTTGGAGTTAAAGCCTATATGTGCATGTTATGCTAGAATTATTTTAATGTAAATTATTTTATGTACTCCTCCTCACTACTGTTTTTTTCCTCCACCAGTTACGTCATGTCTGAAATTCAGGCCCTGATCCTGTATTTGGACCGTTATGCCTAGGGCCCTACCAAATTCACAGTCCATTTTGGTCAATTTCACTATCATTGGATTAAAAAAAAAGTAAATGACATGATTTCAGCTATTTAAATCTGAAGTTTCATGATGTTTGTCCATCCTGCTTTTGCTGTGTATCTATGGACTTGTCTGTGGGGCAATTCAGCCACTTCATCTATACTGGATAGAATTTTGTGTTTCAGTACTTTAAAGACAATCTTTTTTTCCCCCCTGGGAACATGTCTATGTATCTTCTTTCTTTCTTTCTTTCTTTCTTTCTTTCTTTCTTTCTTTCTTTCTTTCTTTCTTTCTTTCTTTCTTTCTTTCTTTCTTTCTTTCTTTCTTTCTTTCTTTCTTTCTTTCTTTCTTTCTTTCTTTCTTCATAGACCTCTACATTTTAAAAAGTATAATGAAAACAGTATGTGATTTTTTTTCAAGTTTCTGTTGGCTGTTTCAGCAACAGTTAATCAATAATGTTAGAGTAAATACATCCCTGGTGTATGTCCATTGATTTAAATGGAGTTACACCACAGGTGAATTTTATCCAACTCTGTTAACTCTATTTATATTAGGGGATGAATCTGGCCCATTCTTCTCAGGAAAATGTGTATGTTCACTGAGGACATCATTAATAATAACACTGCTCAGAAGTAAACTCAAAGGTCCAGATTTTTAAAATCATTCTCTAAGCTTTGCAAGCGAGTTTTGTATACTCAAACAGGTAAAGTGCATGCATACTGGCATTTGAATGAACAAGTTGTGAGTCCTTAGTACCTAAATTAATTATAAGCCGTTTGTTATCCAAACTTGGATGGAGAATGCTAGAAGACAAAATAAGGACAGGTAAAGATTTGGTTCCAAGCCTCCTATGTGTGTTTGTTGCATGAGTAACAAAAGGACCAGGGAAGGAAGAACAGAAAAGTGATTTTTTTCCCCAAAGAATATACTGTTTAAGAATGATACTGGACAGTGTCTATTACCAGATTACACTATCAATAGTTTTAGTATTCTAAATATTAAGATATCATACTAGTCTGATATCTTCCACAGTCTTTGAAATATTTAACATTGTCAAGAATGCACATATAATCATCAAATTTTATTGTCTTTCTCTGCACATCCAAAATTCATTAATGGATAAAAACAAAAAAGAGAAATCTTTAAAAAATAATATAAAAATGTTATCCTGTGGTAATTTATAGTTGCTTGCTTTTATCTATTTAAAATGCTTGAGTTCACTTTGTTAGCAAATTTTTCTTGACAAGTACACCTATTTATTATTACTAAGCATCCTTCTTGGGAATGTCTGAAATGTCACATCTATTGTTTTAAATAAGATCATAAAGTTAATTTTTAACTACACAAGTGATATACTAACAATAGAGCAAACAAAACATAATTAATAGTTTTATGTCATTCATCAAAACCATTTTATTTGCTGTCAGCATCTGCCAAATGGAAAAAATGTTTTGACTTAAATTAAACATTTTCAATAAATTAAACCACTTATTGTTGTAAGTATAGAGCATATGTACTTCTATATATGTTGTGTGTGTACGAATTTATATAGACGCGATGTGTATAATACACACAAATCACTAGATGTATTTAAATCCTTCTTTTGGGAGAAGATGAAATGCATATCCATTTGCATCATATATATGACAGAAATTATAACATCATAACCACGGATAACCCCAATAAGTTAGTTCTACGGCTCGTGTTAGAAAAATGTTTTTTGTCCCTTCCTGTGTGAGTTTTTTGTGTTAATTTTTATGATTAAATTTTAATGTATTTTACTACAAAACCTTTTTAAAATAATTGTATCTATATTTCATTATGTGCATCTCCTCCTGCCCCCCTTTGGCTGTCTCTGAGGTTGACATTAAGGCACAGCCTAGTTTATTGTTAGATTATTGGCACAAATAAGGATATTTTAAATGTACAGATACATGCATGGTTCTGTGCTGAATGGAAACTTGCCCATGGGTTAGCCATGGGTATGGCTACCAGTTGTATCAAAATTAAAACCTGATTAATGAGGTACTTCAGCCGTTTGAAATAATACATTTAACAAAGTGGAGCAAAAATTATATACATTGCCTTTTTAGGACTCTGTTCAGCAAAGTGTGTAAGCACTTGGTTAACTTCAGACATAAGTTTAGGTCTTATTGATTTGAAGTTAACCACATATTAATTTAAGTGCTTTGCTAAACAGGAGTCCTAAAGAAATGGAAGGTGCCATCAAAGCTATATAAGAACACAGGAAGAGCCATACCAAATCACAACAGTGGCTCACCTGAGGAAACAGAGGTCCCATTCAATTGTCAGATGTACACCTTAGGATCTAGAATAGAGTCTTGACATGAAACACTTGATGGACGAAATACTTTGCTGTTGTGAAATTACCTGGTCTTCTCATGCCCTTTATTTATAAACTGTTATATATTCTTGCACAGAGTAATTTGGCTTGGAAAAGGGCAATCCAGGGACTGGCTGGTTTTCAAGCAAATGAGGAATATTTGAGGACTAGGACAATATTAATGATATGTTACGCTATAGTTAGTGAACTTTTCCATTTCAGAAGCTTATGGAGTAATTCTATCAAGTTTTGGAATATTATTAAGTCTTTGGAAGAGAAATCAACTTCAGCTCATTTGCCAACAATGATTAATTCTAACATTAATGATCTGATAAGCAACAGATGGTAGAGACTTGTAATAATTGTGTCGTGTTATAAAGGCAAGTTATATACGGTACCATGTGATTATGTTTTAAAACAGGACCATAAAGTACAAACATATCTTACGTTTTCTTTAAAAATGAAGAACCTGAGTATGAATTCTCAAGCTGTGAATTCCATCTTTTTCCATGGCCTATTTCTGAAATAGAAGCCTTTCACGAACTTGTCAGTTTAGATTAAGAAAAGTCCTATGGGTGCATCTGGAAATCAAAGACTAGTAAGCCTTAGGGCTGGTCCCCACTACATCTTAACATCGACTTTAGCGACATTAATTCGACATAAACCTGTACCCGTCCTCACACAGACGCCATTTGCGTCGATTTAAAGGGCCCTCAAAATCGACTTCTGTACTCCTCCCTAACGAGAGGAGTAGCGCTGAAATCGACCTCTCTGGATCAATTGTGCCCACTAGTGAGGACGAATGGGACGTTATTGGCCTCCAGAGGCTGTCCCACAATGCTCCACTCTGACTGCTCTGGACTGCCTCACTGCTCCACTGTGACCGCTCTGGACAGCACTCTCAACTCGCTGCTCTGGCCAGGTAGACAGGAAAAGACCCGAGAACATTTGAATAGCATTTCCTGTTTGGTCAGCGTGGGCAGCTCACCTGGACAGCTCAGTCGCCATTCAGAGAAATCAGCAGCACAAGCCGCCATGCAGACCTCAGCATCACAAGACGCCATGCAGAGCTCAGCAGCACAGGAGACCAGCCAGAGGAAAAGAGCTCCAGCATGGTCCAATTGTGAGGTGTTGGATCTCATCGCTATCTGGGGAGAGGAATCCGTGATGTTGGAACTATGCAACAACAAACGGAATGCCAACACGTTCGCCAGGGTCTCCAAGGCCATGCTGGAAAGAGGCCACAACAGGGACGCGCAACAGTGCCACGTGAAAATTAAGGAGCTGAGGCAAGCGTTCCAGAAAGCCAAAGAGGCAAACGGACGCTCAGGGGGTCCGCCGTGGACATGCCGGTTCTACAACAAACTGAATCAGATAATGGGGGGCGCCGTCTGCGTGGACTCCACACATGGGATAATGGTCAGGCCTGAGGAGGATTCGGATGAGGAGGAGGATGATGAGGAGGAGGGAAATATCACGGAACAGCAGGACGCAAACGGAGAAACAGTATTATTACCAGACAGCCAGGAGCTTTTTATCACCCTGGAGCCAGTACTCAGCCAACCCTCCCAAGCGGGTACCCAAGCCGGCGAAGGGAACTCTGGTGAGTGTTTTTTTTTTTAAGGGATTAGATGACTCATGATTTTTAAAGGAAGCATTTATTAATGATTAACTTGACCTAAGGACTTGGCATGCTTTCATTGTTGGTCTGGTCCCTTTTCACTCAAAGAGCTTGTTGATGTACTCGGGTACTGACCGGAAGTCCTCTGCGGACATTTCCATGAAGCTATCCAGGAGGTAGCGATGAATCTTCCACACCAGATTTCTGGGGAGAGACGCCTTGTCCGGCCCCCCGTGATAGGAGACCATCCCACGCCATGAAAGTAGTAAATAGTCTGGTATCATTGAGCAGCATAGCATTGCGGCGAATGCACCAGTACTTTGAAATGATTCCAACAACATGTGTTCTCTATCTCTCAGAGAAATTCTAAGCAGAGTTATGTCATTCATGGTTGCCTGTTTGAAACACGGACTGCAATTAGTCTGGACACAGCGAGCGAGACAGCCTGTAAGCCCCCCCCCCACCGCCAGCCCCCCCACTACGCCCCAGCCAGCCCGTTGCGAGAGCAGTTAGAGGAGTTTTGCGCCTACAAGCGGATGCTTCCGCAGCCAGCCCGAAGCCAGAGAGTTTTTGGTTTTGTTTTGCATTTTGCGGTTCACTGGGAGCCACGCGGTGGGGGGGGGGGGGGAAGGGGGAAGTTACTCTGGAATATCCGAGCGCTGCTGTAAAGAGTATGGCTTTGCTTACCATAGCCAGCTGCATGGTGATTTCAGCAGCCGTGGTGAGGCTCTCTCGTGTGTGAGTTGATCCTGTGACTTTTGACTGATCCAGTAACTTTTAGGTGAGGAATATGACCTTGTACAGAAACCATATCAGGCCTGTGAATACTGTGTTTCCCCGCTGCATAGTAATCCCATTGTTCTCCGCGACTGTATGTGTCTCATAACCTTATACCTTTCTTTCTTCAACAGCTGCACAGTTATCTCTGAATCCTCCCTCTTGCCCCTCATGCCGGCTATCACAGATACGAAAGCATAAAAAGAAAACGCGTGATGACATGTTTAACGAACTTCTGCATCACTCTAACGCTGAGGCCGCACGGCAGACAGAATGGAGGGAAAAATTGTTACAGTTAAGGCAAGAATCAAGAGCTGCAGCAGAAAAGTTGCAGGAATGTGAAGAACGGCGGATGGATGCTTTGCTCCGCATAATGAAGGAGCAAAGTGTCATACTTTGTTGTCTGGTGGAGCTTCAGCAGGCCCAAAGATCGCCTCTACAGCCTCTGTGTAACCACCTCCCCCCCTCCCCAAGTCCCATAGCTTCCCCACCCAGACGCGGGGTGAGAACCTGGGGGGGGGGGAGCTCCGGGGACCGACCCACTCTACCCCACAAGCCAGCACAAGCAGCAGCAGGCTGAGTTTCTCTAAAAACTTGTAAAAGCTGCTGTCTTGCCCCCTCCCCCCCGCTCTCCCCGCTCCTCCACCACTGCGACTGCTGGTTTCCCTCCTCACCCACCCCTTCTTGGCTTCCTTGCCAGTGATCCCCTGTATTTGTATTTGTGAAACGTTTCCCCCTTGCTCTCACAGAGATTGTGGAGCACAGAGCAAGCAGCAATAACAATGGGGATATTTCTGTCGCTGATGTCTGAGCGAATCAGTAATGAACGCCATCTCCCCTGCAGTCGGCCAAATGCACACTCTACTGCCATTCTGCACTTGCTCAGCCTGTAATTGAACAGCTCCTGACCCCTGTCCAGGGCTCCTGTGTAGGGCTTCATAAGCCAGGGCATTAAGGGGTAGGCTGGGTCCCCAAGGATAATGATCGGCATTTCTACCCCCCGCCCCCCCACACACACAGTAATTTCTGGTCGGGGAAGAACATCCCTTGCTGCAGCTGTCTAAATATCCTAGAGTTCCTGAACACATGAGCATCATGAACCTTTCCCGGCCACCCCACGTACAGGTCGGTGAAACGTCCCTTGTGGTCAACCACTGCTTGCATGACCATAGAATAATATCCCTTCCGCTTTCTGTACTCTGTGGCCTCGTTGTCCGGTGCCAGGATAGGGATATGAGTCCCATCTATATCCCCACCACAGTTATGGAATCCCATGGTGGCAAAGCCATCTATTGTAGCTTGCAGGTTTCCAAGGTTTATAACCCTGGGTAGCAGCAGCTCGACGATTGCCCTGCTTACTTGCATCACAGCAGACCCCACTGTGGATTTACCCACCCCAAACTGATTTGCGACTGACCGGTAGCTGTCTGGCGTTGCAAGCTTCCAGAGGGCTATCGCCACTCGCTTCTGAACTGTGAGGGCTGCTCTCATTCTGGTATTCTTGCGCCGGAGGGCCGGGGAAAGCAAGTCACAAAGTTCCATGAACGTGCCCTTACGCATGCGAAAGTTTCTGAGCCACTGGGAGGCATCCCAGACCCGCAGCACTATGCGATCCCACCAGTCAGTGCTTGTTTCCCTGGCCCAGAATCAGCGTTGCATGGCATGAGCCTGCCCCATTGCCACCAAATTTGCCAGATTGTTGGTCACCCTACTTCCAAAAACATCAGTGTCCCTGTCCCTGCTGTGCACGTCCAGGTCCATCTCCTCATCACTGTTATCGGGTTCCAGAAAGCGCAGTTGTCTCCAGATCGCATTCCTCTGCAGACGGTACAGCATAAAATCCACAACAGTGCGTGAGGTCCACACAATGGCCAGTACTGCAGCGGTGGCATCAGCGGGCTCCATGCTTGCAGTGCTATGGCGTTAGTGCGGCGCGGAGAAAGGGCGCGAATTATGGGATGCCTACCCACAGTACACCGCTCGAAATGGGGTTGGCGGCACGAAAAAAGGGTGCGAAATTATGAAATGCCTACCCATAGTGCAGCACTCGAAATGGTGCCTGCTGGGGACTCTGGGAACTGTGGGATAGGTACCCACAGTGCAACACTCGCTATGTCGACGCTTGCAACACTTGTGCGGACAGACACTGTCGACTTGCTATGCTTTGTGGGGACACACAAAATCGACTCTATACAGTCTGCTTTAAAAAATTGACTTAAAGGAAATCAACCTACTGCTGTAGTGAAGACATACCCTTACTTTCGGACCTGCTAATTCTTTGAAACAGAAATTACAGAAAAGACCTAGATTAACGTATATTTGATAAGAGCATACCAGCAAGGACTCCACAAAGGTAAATCACACTTCTCCAATCTACTAGAATTCTTTAAGTTTACCAACAAAATAGCAGATAAAGCACAACATGTTAATATAATATAAAAAAGGTCAACAGTAGGTTCCCAGAGGATGGATTCTAGCAAGAGTCTGTTTTCATGACGTGGCAAATAAGTATATCACAAAATAATTTAGCTTAGTCAAGCCTAGAGGAGTCTGTGAGGCATTCCACAGGAATGCCCGAACAAAGTTAGGAAACACAATGGCAAATAAAATTTAATATTTTTAGATGCATGGTAATTCACAATGGATAGAATTGTTTGCACTATTCAAAAACATTGATTGGGTTGTAAATGAGCTATACCCATTGAGGGAAAAGAACTGGGGTGAAATCTTGGCTTCACTAACATCAATGGGAGTTTTGCCATTTATTTCAGTAGGGCCAAGATTACACCCTTAACCAGTCGACAGCTCATTGAAAAAATCTGCTCAATTCACAGAGGTGGTCCAAAAAACAAACAAAATAGTTGGATGAATAAAAAATGGGATAGAAAATAATACCAAACATATTTTAATGTCAGTAAGTGATACACCTACTTGGTGAATACAGTGTTGAATGCTCCTCTCCCAATATGAAAGAAAAAAAATACCTAGAAGAAACAAAAAGGGTCCAGAGATAAACTACAAAAGTGATCAGAGTTGGGGAGAGACTTCCTTATGAGGATAGATTGAAAAGAAAAAGAGAGTTTAAGGCAAGAGGGGAGATGGATATGATAGTGGTATATAAAATAATAAATGAGGTACAAATGGTAAATCTGGCTCTTCTGTTTATTGCTTCTCATAATGTAAATGCAAGGGGACATCCCATACAATTGCATGTCAACAAATTTAAAATGGATTAAAGGGTTTCACCACCCCAAATACAGTTCATTGGAACAGTGAAACACATAGCAAAGGATATCATTGGAGCCAGAAACAGCAGGTTTTCTAAATGGGAACACCCACAGTTATGTTTCACTGTGGAAACAGGTTAAACATCCAAATTAAACAGCCTCTTAGAATTGATATGGTAATTTCCAACTTTTGATGCTTTCTGTGTATATAAATATATCTTACTTCTGTGTGTTCCATTCTATGCATCTGATGAAATGGGCTATAGCCCACGAAAGCTTATGCTGAAATAAATTGGTTAGTTTCTAAGGTGCCACAAGTATTCCTCATTTTCTTTGTGGAACAGATAGTTTAGCATAAGTAGTTAGAACATATTATAAGGGACTATTCAGGGTACAGTGGCCTGTTAACACCTCTGCAGTCGTAGGACAAAAAGAGGGGGCTAGTGGGTTACAGATTGTTTTAATAAGCCATGAATCCAGTGTCTCTGTTCAGTCCGTGGTTTCTGGTGTCTAGCAGAGTAATGAATTGAAGCTCCCGGGCTCGTCTTTTGAATGTGTTGTGCAGGTTTCCTTTGATGGCTAGGACTGATAGGTCAGATAAATTGTCCCTTAAAATATGCACTAACTACTTACGCTAAATGATCTGTTCCAGCTTGCATTTTAATGTAACAGTGGATGTACCTTTCCCAGATTGGAAGGAGAGCTGTGTGTGGCTTGAAAGCTTGTCTCTCTCACCCACAGAAGTTAGTCCAGTAAAAGACATTATCTCATCCACCTTGTGTCTTTCTAATATCCTGGGGCTGACATGGCTACAACTACATTGCACGTGCATATTAAAACAGTTCCTTGTGCCCCCTCAAATTTATTCATTTCTAATGCCAAAGTCCATCTTTCCCAGGTCATTTAAAAATGCCTGTTGATCAAAATATTTTATATTTTTTTGGTATTATAAGAAGTGGTCTATAAAGCAACGAGAGCTTGATCAAAGACCACTGTCAACCCTCTGTCCTGCACACTCAGACACAGGAGCTTCAGTGCAGTTTGTAAGATTTGATCAACGGTAGATCATCCAGAGACGATGGCCAGAGATTTGAAGAATCAAATTGCAGTTTTGCTACTGAAGCTCAGGAGATGTATTCATGTTCAGTTTCAGCTCTCTAGTCTAGGTAATACAACTTCTGATTTGGTATTTCAAACAATTAATTGCCTAAATAATTCTGTGGCACCTGAGTTGCAAGAAGTTGGTTCCTAACATTCTACCACTGTCAATGAGCATTATTATTATAATTTTCTTTGCAAAATGAATTTTTTAGAAGTCATTTTTATACTACAGTACAGTTTTCTACACAAAATAGTAGAAACAGCTTACTAGCCAGAAATGCTTAATGATTAGGGTGGTGCACAACTGAAGCATTACCAGTGAACTAGCTCACTTACTGATTTGTTGCCAGGTAGCGAGCCAATTAGCAGTGCTGGTTATTATTTACATTTCATGCTATATATCACTAAAATTGTGTTGTTGATTTATCATTTATATTGTTGTATTGTCAGCATAATTTATTCAGATCATGCTGAGAAACCTGGAGAATTAACTAATAAAGAGAATGGCATGGAATATGTCTGTATTCAGAAATATTTACTTGTTTTTTAATGAGAATGCAGTGTTAAGGTAAATCATAGATTACTTGGCTATTAAATTGTTTTGGAAGCAAACCTACTAAAAGTTTGTTCCTTATTTTCTGTAAGAAAGTGGTTTGCTTTATTTCTAATTTGATTTTTCCGTTAAAAAGTTGATTTTATATTTGTTGGTTTAAAGACTAATATCATACAAACCCAAATGACTAGTAGACTACAACAAAGGCAATGGAAATTAATATTGTGTTTGAGCTTTCCAGTGTCCATTATTTATTAGAAGGCTTTTTCTTCTCTATTCTCTTGCTATGTATTATAACTGTATTTTCCTAATGGAAATCAGACTTTAGTTAATTGTCTCTTTGGACTTAGATGTTTTCTGTGGCCCATTCTGAAAGTGTAATATATATGGTTGTACAAATAGGGGGGCAAACCTCTGAAATCTACAGGATGTAAATACTAACTATGCTTAAGGGCTCTCAAAACATGAATAAAATGGAATTACATATTACATATTACAAAATGGGATATGGATTTATCAAATTCTCAGAGGGGTGTTGAGGGTGTGGGTCAGCTTTTTCTCCAAATCCAAAACTTTGACCCAGGAGACACTTTTTTCTACATGGGATATGCTCTGCTAACCAGCAAAGAACTACTGTACATGAGTTTTGTAAGCTTCAACTTTATTTTATTTTATTTTATTTTTTTGATAGAAGGGTACAAAATTTTTCTAGCCCCATTGTATCCTCTGATATGATATCCCATTGCCTAGTAAACTTCCACCTTGCCCTACTGAAATCTTTTTGACTTTCTGGTGGACTGGAAATTTGTCCAGTGTTGTTATTCTAGTCAATAATCCTTGCTTGGAAGTGTATTATTGTACTTTAAGGGAAAATCCTGGAAAAAAATGTTCACGGTTCAGAGAAAATGCAAATTCTTTAGAAGTGTGTGAAAACTGTCTTTCTCTAGTGCCAAGAATTCAGTATTAAGTGAAAAAAATGTATTGTTTTTCATGGATCTATCAAAAATATATTTGGGGCCACTTTTGCCAATGGTGCTTATTTCCCCCCCCCCCACATTCCTCTAATATAAATGTAGAAACAAATAAAACTCATTTTGTCTTGTCTATCAAAATGTGGTGATCTTCTGAAAGTGACCTTTTATTTAGACAGCCCTATTGACTCCCACGCTTGATTTTCCTGCCAGCTTCATGGCGTGATTCTCAACCTTTGGAACACTTGCTCTTCATTGTGACCCTTGTGGGCACATTCAGACCTGAAATGGAGAATGAGCCTACCAGGCAAATAGCAATAAGCTCTGAGCAGCCATCTCACCAGTTGTTTAGCTTAGGTCCTAATTCAGCAAATTACTTAGGGGTGTGCTTAATTTTAAGTGTTTGCTTAAATCCCATCAGCTGTTCAGTCTGCTGAGGTTTTACAAAACTCAGGTCAAAACACTATTTTCTATAATACTGAATGGGGTTGCTCCTGAAAATAGGAACAGTCTTGGTTTTCAGAGACACATGCTAATTTTATTTCTTGATTTTAACAATAACGGAGACTCTTGTTCTTTCGTATGACGGCAGAATGGGGGGATGACCATTGAGGATAATTTTTGGTGGTGGAAGAGGAATTAGTATTTTTGTGGGTGGGTGCAATATGTTTGACAGACCCATGAAAAAATGCTAAGGTCAACTCTGTGCTTGTAGAGTGGAGAAGTGTGTGTGTGGAGGAAATACAAAGACACTTGGACTGGTCTTTATGCTAGATATGGAGAAAGAGGGACTCATGCTTTCTTGGCCATCATATAACCTTAAAGTGTGACACTTTGTGGTGAGTAGGGCTAATGTAATAAGCTCCCAGGCAGAAATCAAGGCTTGCTCTGACTTCTATGTTAAATGTTACACTAGAGTGCAGGGAGTCTGATAACATGTATTATCTGGATACTACAGTAGAAAATGTGTTAATTTGCACTATTGACTAGGACACCTATTGTGAATAATTGAATTTTATGAAGTGAAGAAACACAATTTACAAAACACCACCATCACAAATCACAAGGCTTACACATTAGAAAATGTACCTTTAGTTTAAATTTTATTTCTTCATGGTGTGCTAGTACATTTAATGTAATATGCTTTTTAATAACAATGAACGCTAACTAATCTGAGACCTCACTATAACACTTTGTAATATAAATGATTGCTGAGAAGTGGGGGAAATCATAATATCATAAAGTGTATGCATTAGCAAGGGGTGGGTTAGTGAGGTTGTATTATGCTCAATACAAAGACAACTGGAATGCCCAATTGTGGGGTTTTGTGTGTCACCGATCTACTAGTAGCCAATACCTTATATGAAAATTTGAAGAGGGCAGGAGGTTAGCCACTTTTCACATTTCTGCTGAAACTTTTGCAAGTCTCCGAACAGCAGAAACAGAATATATGATGGGCCATGGAGCGATCTGGCCTTTATCCCTTTTGTGGTGGAAAAAAAGATCATCTAACTTGCTCTTGGCTACATTATTTGAGAATCATCAGATCTTTTTCCAACTGAATGATAAATGTCATATTCCCATATAGCCAATCCCTTTACATATTCTCTTTCACTGTAACTGCATGCATTTGTCCATAGCTTTTAAAGTGTTTTGCAATTGCTATAGACAAAATGGAGTTGCTGAAATATCATTTAAAAGTGCAGAATTTTATGTCAGAAAACTGATAAAATTAAGATCTCTCTTCTAATAGTCTTTATTACAGACTTTTTTCTGTGTTGCTTTGTGGTGAAATCCCCTAAGGCTGGTGAAAACTATTCTACAACATCTCCCATTTTTTCTTATGGCTTCTAATGTTCCAATTTTTACCCTTCATCAAACAGTATGGGAATTTCATTAACAAGTGCCAAGGCCTTCCTCAACCAGACTTTCTGTGCTACTCTCGTCAACAACTCTCTAAACTTGATTTGTCCCCAATTTCTCCAGCTGCAAGGAAGCTTTAAAAGACATCTCATAGAGATGAATGGAAGCCTCATTATTTGACAGGGTACCTCTATATAGCTGAAGTAATCTTGGATATTTATAACCTCTTGGGTGGTGCTTCAGTAACGTGTGATGTGTTATTGGACTGCTGTTGTGGCTATTTGAATCCCAGCCTCTCTTTTATACCGCACTCATCTCAATGGTATCTGAACCCAAGTAAACTGCTGCCAACAATGAGATGACTTTAGTTTAAGCACAGTAAGTGTTTTTAGCTTAGTAGCAGCATAAGCTAGTTTTCCTGTGGCTTCATCTTGCAATATATTGATGGGTAAGCCCTGTTACATTCTGTACACAAAGAAGCTAGATCCTATACTTAATGTTGACTGCTGCTTCTGTATTACAGGATGCCTTAAGCCTACCCACATCCACAGCCTCACAGGTTTTGCTCCTCCTGATATATGCCAGGAAGTTGCTGGTAGAGTTGACCACATAAGGCCATGCACAGATCCAAGACATCTGCTCAATGGTGTAACAATGACGCTGAGTCACGACAAATGAGACTGAAGTCACGACAACGTTTTCTTGTCACCATAAAAACCTAACAGCTCACTTATGGCAAATGATTAGAGAATGACCCTGTAGTATGTAGTATGGCCTCCCACAGGCCAAGCATCTACCACTCAGTGCAGATCAGCCCTGGACTATGTAGCATTAGCTGAATTGACTCCGCACTGGAATTGACGCTCTAAAGATGGGATGATCAAGTGAGGCTACATCACTGGCCCCAATACCTGTGACCGTGGTGGAGAACCTCAAAGTATGAAGCATCTCCAGCAATGCCAGCTGCTTGAGTGTGAATGGTTTTCCAGTGATCTCAATGCATGGGTGCATATGAGAACATGTCAGGAAAGAGCAGATCTTTTGAAACCACTGTTCACCTTTCCGTTTCCTTTATAAAACATTGACTGCACACAATATGTAGTTATTAGCTTCACACCACCTCGCTCACCAATAGCACCAGTGTAAGAACAAGGGAAGTATGAGGAAACCTGTCCAATCCTTCATGCTTTTTTTGTCTAACTTTTGAAAGTCTGTATTCCTGTTTCTGTCCTTCTGACAGGCAGCCTATAAATTTACCTGGTCTGCTGCAGAATATGAATGTGAAATACATTCCAGCAGATGCTTGCATTGAATTAAACTGATAAGTAGTGGTGTAGCTAGCGTGGGATAGTTGGGTGGGCCCCGACTTTGGGTAGGTGGGCAATTTTGGGAGGGCTGGAAGGGCAGGAGGGATGGAGGGCCTGCCTCCCCCATTCCCTGCAGCCGGCCTCGCGGTGGGCGATTGATGGACGCTCTGGCCAGGGGCTCACCGGGGTCCTGGCTGCACACCCAGCTCTGGGAAGAGACGCTGCTCTCCAGCACGCATAGCTCCTGGCTTCCTTCCAGGTCCCACTGCCCCAGGCCAGGATCCCCCACACGTCAGGCCTACCTTTTTCTGAAGATTTCCTCTTCTGCTGCTGGCTGCCTGCACACTTGCTCTCCTCCCAGTGGCAGATTAACCACTGGGCCATCCCAGAGCCCCAGAAAAAATGGGTGCTCCCCCTCACACACTCTGATCGCCTGGCACTCCTGCCAGGGAGCAGGGTGGGAGTATGGGGCTTGCTCCACTCTGCCTGCCCCATGGGCGTTCCAGCCCAGAAGTAGGGTTGGGGCATGGGGGCTTAGCCCACTCCACCTGCTTGCTTAGAGCTCCAGCTGGGTGCAGGAGTGCCAGGTGAGTGGAGCAGGGCAAGTATCTGCATGCCTGGTGGGTGGAGCGGGGCAAGTGTGGGGTCCAGAGCAGAACCGGGGCTGGGGAGTGGGCCTGGATACTAAGTGGGTTGACCAACCATGGCTATGCCCCTGCCCCAACCACGCCCCTTCCTGCCCCCGCTTCGCCCCTACCCCTCCTCCTCCCTGCCATTTCTTCCCCTCTCCCCGAGCATGCCCCATCCCCACTCTTCTCCCTTCCACCCAGTGCCTCCTGCATGCTGTTGAACAGCTGTTCTGCAGTGTGCGGGACAGAGGAGTTGAAAAGGAGGACCAGTGGCCCTGGACATTACCACAGACTCCAGTTTGAGAAATGCCATATCAAGGTATTGTTGGTTCTGTTATTTTGGATTCTATGCTCTCTTCTCAACTCTCACTGGGACAGGTACTGTGCATACTTCACACCTACATTTTCTCAATACGAGTTCTTCTTATCTATGGTATGATGAGCTGCCAACAAAACGGTTGTAAAAGTCTGTAATTAGTGCAATTAGCTGTTTACATGCTAGCCTCTAATGAATCCAGAGGAGTTTGTTATTGACAATTGAGTAAATAATCCACAGTTAAAAAGTCACAAACTAAAAATTAGGAAAGAAAGAACTCTGTAAAGGTGTCATTGCATAACAGACCCTTATAATGCCAAAGAAATTGCTGTGAACAGGAAATAATGATATGTTAGATCAAGTGTGACCAGATCTCTGTCCTCCTCTAGCAGCACAAAGCAGTTGAAAAGGTGTATTAAGTGCACAGTATAGAAGAATTCCTGGCTGGCATAACATCAGCATGATTGGCTCTATTCCATCTGCTTCTGGCCCCCTTCTCATCTAGTGTACTGGAGTAGGCCAACCACATGGCTGAGTATGATGCCATAACTTGGTAATTACACTGAGGCTAAACCAGTGGCGTGGTGTTCTGCCTCCAGAACAGAGTGGGCATGTGGGGTTTTTATTGTTTGTACAGGTGACTTTAAGCCATTCTTCTGCTCTGCTCAGGTCCTGCACAGAGTATAGCTCCACCAGCTCCAAGGATCTGGCTCAATAATTCTCTCATCTCAGCTCTTGCACTTTCACTCTTTTTTAAAATGGATGTTAGAATAGCGGTCCTGGCTTTTCCTGATGGTTGTTACAATCTTGATATCGTTGAGAGCAAAATTTTCAAAATCAAGAGGTTATTGTTGGTGTGCAAAATTGCTTATACAAAAATGCCCTAACAGTTGCATGGACGTAGCATGCGGAAAGGGTGCTAAACCAGAGTTTTTCATCTGTACCCACCCAATCTGCATGCAGAATTACAATAACACTATATGAAGATGGTGGTGTATTTTTGCAGATGGTTCTTAGGCTTCCCTTTTGGAAAATGTATCCCTTAACGTAGGCTGATGCACTACTCTTGACTTATAAGTTCATGGTGCTTTTATGTGTTTACTTCATTTATTTCTTACTAGTGTAAAAGCCCGTGGACACGGGCCAATGGAAACGGCTCACGGCCCCCACACTCGCTAAGCTCTCTCCCCTCTCCCCCCCACTCCAACGCCCCCCCTGCTCGCCCAGCTCCCCCCTCCCCAACGCACGCCCCCCCTTGCCCAGCTGCCTCCCTCTCTCCCCAACCCACACCCAGCTGCCTCCCTCCCCCCCAACGGCCCCCCAGCTCAGCTCCCTCCCTCCCCCACAACGACTCCCCCCGCTCAGCTCCCGCCCCCCCAACGACTCCCCCCGCTCAGCTCCCTCCCCCCAATGACCCCCATTCGCTCAGCTCCCTCCCCCCCAACGACCCCCCCTCGCTCAGCTCCCTCCCCCCAACGACCCCCCCTCGCTCAGCTCCCTCCCCCCCAACGACTCCCCCTCACTCAGCTCCTTCCCCTCCAATGACCCCCCTCGCTCAGCTCCCTCCCCCTCCAATGACCCCCGCTCGCTCAGCTCCCTCCCTCCCAACGACCCCCCCGCTCAGCTCCCGACCCCCTCCAACGACCCCCCCCCACTCAGCTCCCGACCCCCTCCAACACTCCCCCCCCGCTCAGCTCCCTCCAACTATGTCTAACTTTATATGTATAACTGCTCCTTGGTGCTCTAGCTCCGTGTGAGTGAAGATCCCTCAGGCGGGCATGCGCGGTGGCCATTTTGTGCCCCCGAATTACAACCCCCAGCATGCTGTTCGTCCGGGCCGTCTCTACTGTGCATGACGGCTTCACACAAACTTCTCTAGCCGATTATTATATAGGATATGAGAGAGCACAACAGCATGAGGTAAGAAGGGAATATCTGTGGCTAAATATCCGTGATATTTATTATTTTGTGTCATGACTACCTTATTTATTAACGATTATTTTTGTGTATCATTAATGTTGTATCCCAGTGTTTAATACTCAGCATCAGTCATTGTATTTTAATGTGATACTCAGAAAAAAAAAGTGGTCACTCCCCCAGCTCCCAATCTGTGAACAAGTACTTATGGCTATAGAGTTTGGTCACTCTTTGATTAAATCCTGGGTTTGTTAGGCCCAACTCTCAGCTTTTATACTAACAGGTAAATTAACTTTTCCCATGAAAATTCCATCAGATGGGTTTTCTAACAGGACAACAAGATGCTCCTGCTGGCTTTAGGGGTGTGCACCCAAAATAGGGGTTGCCACTGGGGATCTCAATGAGTGATTATACTCTTTATTTCTTTTTGTGTGTGGGGTGTGTGTGTGTTCATTTATATCTACCCAAGTCCTTTTATCTGGATAATTTGGCTACCTGTTTGACTTCTGGATGCAAAAAAGAGAGCCTGAAACTGAGGAGTAAATGAGTTTTACATGGTGGCTTCATGAAATATAGACTTTGTTTCATTTTGGGGTTTATGTCATTTTCAGCATATTATTCTCTCACTCTTTTTTTTAAAAAAAAAGAAAATATAAGGCATCAATGATCATTGAACATATCAATGCTGGAGGAAGGTACTGCATTGCCATGCAGGGTTGCTGCAGAAAGTACTCCAGTACTAGGGTTATTTTCACATCTTTCTCATAAGCACACAACTGTGGAAGAAGTCCATGGAATAAAAGTTTATTTTGACTTTTTCTTGTTTGTACTAAAGCTATAAAACCTGTTTCAGAAAGACAGAGTTTAGTTTTTGTAGTTTTCTGTCTTAAAGTATTTTTCAGGAAAAGAGTATCTTCCCATCTCTTAAAGGTGTGACAGCTTTCAAATGCATTGTTGTCTGAATTCTTGATTAAACAAAATGGTGCTGATTGTAGCAGGGTGGCTAACTGTGGACAGAGTAGCTACTGCAGCCCGTTCACTAAGAAGTCATTTGTCAAAGTTTTATCTGATTTCAGAGGCATTGGATTTATCAGTCACCGTTTATAAATGGCATGTCATCAGGATCAAACGGAAAGGATACCTCACTCGAGTGCTGTTGTAAAAGCAACTGTACATGTGTCCTTGCACTAGAAGGTATTTTATACAACAAATAATTCAAATTACTTTTAATATTTATTCATTTTTAGATATTTTTGGGGGGAGGGGGAGAGTTTATTTCTCATAAGCAGGAAAATTTTAAAAGCACACACATCTGTAAGTAAAGATCAACCATACCATATCAGTACAATGTTCTGATTTACAAGGCCTCAGTTCTTGCTAGTACATTTGCAGGAAAGCAGGATAGGAACAGTGATTTGCTGTTGCAGTCCCTTTGTAAAGTAGAAAGGAGGCAGGAGAGAGACCGTGAAAAATTCAGATAAGTTTGTTTTAAAAGTGTTGAACAGAGATACATACACTGAAGTGTGAAACAAACAGCACAGACATTAGTCACATTACTTAATGTGCTATTGAAGGTTCTTAGGTTCTATATCCTGCTCATCACAGAATCTATCTAGAATAGACTCAAACTTCGGATGTCCTAGGGTTCATCTTCTTCTCAAATTGACAGCAATTTTCCTATAATATTTGCAGGCCATTCCCTTTTGTCATGACTGAGAACATTTGAAGCAGAACCAAAGATAACAACAAGCTAAATAGTACTACAAAAACATACTGCAGAAGAATTGGTACATAGACTTATAGTAGTTAGAGAAGGAAAATACTTACGAGAGCTTTGAGTTCATCCCAATAAGGGAAAGCTAAAATCACACCAGATATTTAACTGATACTTCACTGGATTTCAGAAATAAGCCTGTTGGATAACTGAAACTCAGAGTCTTGGATTTGACTTTTTGGATGATGAAACCATTTGAGATTTAAATGCAATGCTGAGGAAGTTTTATTAAACTTATAAAAATCCATTTGAATCTAAATTAACCTTGGTTGTGCTTAATTAGTCTAACAAAGAAAGTGCTAAAACCCCAGTAAGACAGACATTCTGCCAACTAATCTGAATTCCAGGACTTTTTTTTTTTAAACCCAATTTTTAAGTTGCAAAATTAAAAAAAGAATTGTTTATTAAGGGGAGGAAAACTGCCTGATACCCTTTGAAAACGGATACAACATCTTTAAGCGATTACGGAGGTAAATCTTATTGCCTGTGGAAATGACTTCTGCACAGTTATTTCTTTTATTGCTGTGCTGAATGTAAAGCATTACTCAGTTTAATAAATCCTACTGTATCTCTCACTCTGTGTAGGCTGATATAAATATCTCCAGTTATGTCCTATTACCACCTTTGTACAGCTAATGTTAGGTCTTGATGACTGGTGGCTGATAAATGCAAAACCTCATTTGGTTTGTGAGTGATTGAGCGCTAACACTGTTTAGATTTCTTAATATACTTGTATTAGCATGAATAAGTAATGAGTATGCCAGGCTTTTTTGAATATTTGATTGTATCTTTATAATGGATTTGTGTCTCTCTCTTTGTGCTAATGTCATTGTAACTTTGTTGGTGTCATAACTCCAAACCCTTGCCATCGATCTTTATCAGTGCATTTTAAGTCAATTACCCTCTCATGGCCAAATTACTGTGTCATAATACTTTTCTTATAAAAGAATTCTGCTTATTGCATTTAGGATACAAATAGGTACTAATTCTACCTGTGGTATATTTCTCACTCATGAAGTTCACTTGTATTAGTGTATTGATCTGTGATTTTGCTGCACTCTCTTCTATCAGCTGTGATAGAGGAAGGCCAGGGAGCTGTGGCAGAGTGTTTGAGGGGAGATATATCAGCTCCAGGTTCATTAGGGCGTGGCTCCCTGTAGACTAGGGAAGCAGGCAGCAGGTTAATTAGGAGCACCTGCTGCCAATTAAGGCCTTAATAAAAACCCCTGCCTCAGGCAGACAGGTGTGGGTGTTTGGAAGGAGTTTGGAGGCATTGGAGCAGAGAGCAGTTTGGAGGCATTGGAGCAGAGAGAGTTTGAAGAAGTGTTGTGGTGAGCTAAGAAAGATCCAGACCTTAAGTAAAGGAACACCTGGCTTGTGTAGAGAGAGGGCAGGAAGCCCCCCACAAGTTGAAGAGTAGGAGAGGGAAGTAGTCCAGGGGAAGGAGTAGCTAATCCCAGTGGTTTACCGCTATCCTCAGGGCCCCTGGGCTGGGACCCGGAGTAGAGGGCGGGCCCGGGTCCCTCCCTCTCCCCTTCTCCCCTCTAGGATACTTGTGGGACAGTTAATACCCTGTTCAGAGGCAAGAAAAAGGCTCCCTGAATTCCCCCCACAAGAAGAGAAAGCGCAGGACCCATCAATATCGTGGGAGTAATTTGCCACACAGCATATTGCTAAAAAGCAAGAAGACCTGTATATATGTATAAATTCCAGCCTCTCTTAACTTGCACTATTTATTAATAGAATTCATGAGATCTGATTGTCAAATCATGTGGCCCGGGACTTTGATTTTGAAAATTTGGACTATAATGTCCAAAATCTCATGGAAATGGTCTATCATTTTGGAGATGGGTAAGTACTGAAAAATACTTGCTTTGTCAAGGGCCTTGGAGGCTTCTGGTGCCCCCAAAATTACTATGTACAGGTGTGCTAGATTTTGTCCCATCAGCCTTCAGCACAACTAGCCTTGACAAATGTGAAAGAAAATTAAAGGTGTTGAGGAAAGGAACAGTAGATGAAAAAAGAGCACTTCACTGGATTAGCAACTTTCTGATGAATCTCAAATCTGTTCTGTTTTTCGCATTTAAAAAATTCTGGACAGGAAAATAGACTAATAAAGTTAGCATATAATGAGGTATACATTGGGCCTGCTTTCTTTATGTAAAATAAACCTCCATTTTAAGATGCAAAACCCAGTCCTGGGTTATTCTTGAGGAGAAACTTCCTGTCATGAAAAGCTGTGTTGCTAGACATAATGTGATTTCAGGCCTAAAATACATTTCCAATATAAGGCAAGCTTTGAACCCTGGGCTCAAGAGGAGCACAGCAGTAACCAGCTATGCAGGGCTGGAGTGTGCACTTTAGTTCCAAATAAGCTAATAACAATGTAATGTACATCTCAACAGTTTTCTAAATTTGGCTGTGCTTTGGGTTTTTAACTGAGGACTCTTCAGAGTTAACAGTGCAGGATTAAATTAATGAGCCCCACTTGCTACAATAAGTCAGCAGGAATCTAGAAAGAGGTCCTTGCAGGGTTAAAAGAGAAGAAACCTGCCAACATGTTATAGAAGGCTGCAATCAAAAAACACCTAGTGAAAACATCCTCCCCATGCATCTTAGTGACAAATGCACCAATTCAGACTTCCTGCACATTTATGGCAACTCTCCTCCCCTTGTTTTATTAAGGGTTCCTATGTTCTGAAGGGCCTTCTAGATTCCTTCTGACTTGCCTGCAGCCTTCAGTCATGCATCATTTTCTTTTTCACCTCACACACTCATGTTTTTTACTCAGACTCACTCCCCGTGGATTCCTACCATATGTGCCTAAGCCCTCCTCCTTTTAAGACACGTGCAATGCATTCTATGCATGGGTCAGAGGTGTGCATATCTGTTCATGTGAGAACAAGCCATAAATTACATAACTTGGCAGAATTACCTGGGAGAATCAGATGGGTCAGATCTCCCACAGGTCTTTCACAGCGTGAATGAGTGGGTCTGCTGTTGCCAAGTGCATAAGCATCTTTGCCTCCTCCCTGGGAAAGCTTAGCCTCTGAATTTTATGTTAGCTGAGCAGATGCGTACTTTGGGATGTTCTCCAGCTTCATCTCTAAAAATGTGAGTCACTCCGTGTTGGCTACACAAAGTCCTCTCATGGCACTTGTCTGAATATGAACTGTGAGTACATGCTGGGGAAATAGCTTTTGAGAACAGCAGATTTTAGTAATGATTACAGTTCCTAAGTCACCACAAATTCTTCTCTTTCTTTATGGAAATATGATGCTACTAATGTAAAGATGACTTTGCTTGAATAAACCATTCCTTCAATATACTTGGATATTGAAAAAAATACTCTATATGCTATATGAGTGCCCTCCTGTCTTTACTGTCCTTGCTGCTGCTAGTTGGAGATGCCAACATGCTGTCTTAGACTCCTTTAGCTCCCTGATGTCTTGGATGAGAGGCTGTTTAGTAACATGACCCTGGTCTGGTAGTTTGAGAGAAGGAACATGAGAACACTTCATGAGTATTTTGCAAGAACATGTTTTCTGCAATTTGTGTGTCTGTATGGATTGGAACAAATGATTATTCCGATGCTGGAAAAAATGATTATTCAGATGCTGGTGTGTGGTTTCAAGTAATATGGTCAGCATTTAGTCCTCTAGAAACATCTTAAACATTAAGTTTTCTAATACCATGTCAGTAGAAAGCTGTCTCTTCTTTCACATTCACATTACATTTTCCCAAGAGAGGGTGCTGAATAGTTACCTGGTGATTGGCAGTACTCATTTCTGCTGCCAATATCACCACCACCACAGAGTGGCTATTTACAATAGTGTTTATATTAAATGAACTAAAAATAGACTCCAGTGGTTGCAGGTGAAGGCAACATCTTCTTTCCCAATTTTATGCTTGTCAGTAATGAGTAAGGACTAAATCTTACTTCATTTACTCATGTCTGATTTGCAAAGACTCTTCTGTCTTCCTAGAATGAAGATAGGGATGGATTGTTTTTAGGGTGTCTTGTTTACAGGAGATGTTCTTATAGGATGTGCCTGTAAGTGTGTAATCACAGAGACTTTTAATAACACTAGGTAAAACTCATAAAACATAGGAAGCCTAAAATTAAAATGAAATATATGGAAAAGCTTTACTAAAAAAAGTAGGTTGTGCAATTGTTCATGATGTTTGAGAGTTTTTGTTAGATAAAAAAAAATAAGGGTGACATTTTCGAAGGGTGGGTATAACTCTGTTCTCAGTGAGATCAATGATAAACCTCCCCAAACTTTCAAATTAACCTAACACATATGCCTAGAGAGCTTAGCCAGGACTTTGTAGCAGAAGTCACTTGTGCATTGTGTGAGTGAGTAATTGGGAATCCAGGACTTCCATGGTTCAGAACATATATCTTCACTGCACCTAATACTCATCATGCTTAGCTCTCATAGCACTTTTCATCTGTAGATCTCAAAATGCTTCACAAAGAGTGTAAGTATTAGAGAAGTGCCGAGAAAGATAATTTTGTTCCATGGAGCATTTTGACATTATAAAATATGGTTTTATTTTGATTAGGAATGAAAAATAAAAATTTAAAAATCCTCCATGAAAGGTAACAGAGCCTTGGAGCTTCAGACCCATCTGGTTGATGGGCTGCTCCAGAGTCACATACCTGGAAAGCCCTTGGGTCTGTAGTATTAATTTAAATGGAATAAAAGTGCCCAAAGAATCACAGGTATTAACATGACCCTGAAACTATCCAACATTAAACAATTTTAAACAAGGTTCAGGGTTTGATATACAGAGACTTCCGTCTGCTTAGTGCCACAGCAAACACAGTCTTTGAGCTATATCAGTAGGCCTTTTTGATTGGATTAATTTAGTCGCCTGTCCCCCTTTTGCACTTTTTCCCATCAACATTTGTTTGTATAGGTTATTGTGACATTTTATTTTATGAACTTTAACTCACTTTCAATGGTTGTGCTTACAATGAGCATAATTTTGTAGGTTACAACAGGTCCCCAACTCTGAGGAGGGCTGCCCCAGACCTATAGACCCTGGAAGCCCTACAACGTCAGGCTGCAGAGGAGCTGGGACTCACAGGGCTGCCAAGATCCCGACTTCCTGTCTGTTGTCCGGGTGGGCCACCAAGAAATTGGGTGTTTGGAAACCTGGGCTGCCAAGAAGCTGGGTGATTGAGCCAGCAGAAACCAGGGTTTTTTCAGGTTTCCATTGGATCCCTGCCTAGTTTCTGGTGGAACGTGATCTAACTTGACATGTCTGTGAGGAACACTTTGGTTTCAATGAATTGTCAAATTCTGACAAAATATGTTTCATCAGAATTTTACTGGCTATCTGCAGTAAGTATAATTAATCCCATTTTAGAGCTGAGCAAATTGATTCACAGAAGAATTAAGTGTCTTCCTGGTCTCCTGAGGTCTGTTCAGTGCTCTGTCCACTGAAATACCCTGACTTCCCATGTCTCTCTTTCTCTCTCTCTCTGAAGATTGAGACACTGCTGCTCTCCATCACCTTTCAATCTGGAAGGTTTATGTAAAATGCTAGTTTAGCATAAACAAGTTTTGATATTCAGCATAGGTTTTCTCTAAGAAGCTCAGAATTTGCATAAAGCAGATTTACCTAGATGAAACTAGGGAGTTTGATGATTCCTTTTGTCTTTCACCACCTCATGCTCTTCAGATGGATCCAGGAACTGAGAAGCTTTATTCATTTCTTTCTCTGGTTGCCCTTCCCATTTTGGTCACTAAAGGATCATATTAAGCTCTTCTCTTACTCCCATCCCATGAAAACTTTTTTTGGTCTGCTATCAATCTATCTTTTCCTAGATTCAAATTTTAAAAATCTACTTATTTCTTATAGAAAGAATATATTCTAATGAAAGCTATATTGCATGGAGAAGTCACCTGCAGATATTACTTGGGAGAAAAGTAGGCCCTGAGAAAGGAGCTGATGACACCTGTTTATTTTGCTCCATTTATAAACATTTCTATGGCGATTAGTGCTTTAAAAATACCAAAGACCGATAGATAGATAGGTATAAGAAACTACTGCATACAGCAATAAGTAGTGAAGTTAAAGCTTTGGGGTTTATAAGACTAACTATCCTCTCTTAACCGCTCCCAACCTTGATTCAATCCTTTTGAAGTTGCAGGTCACAGAACTATCCGACCTTTCTAAAAATCTGAAGGCTGCTTCATGCATAGAAAAGTTTCACATATGATAACTTTTAACCACCTGGTACTCTTATTGTTTTTTCTTTGTTTACATCTTTATCTCTAATTTATGGCTCAAAATACATAGATAATTTTCATATAAGAAAGGCAGCATCCATTATCCAAATGAACCCACATTTTGATTTAAAAAATCATGGTAACTTCCCATGTTATAGAAATTATAAATGACACCTGCCAGTCATTGGACACCTGCCTGTGTGTGTATTCAGGCCTGGGATCCTAAATCTGTGGCCTAATTCAGGTCACTTAATTGGCAGTGGTGGGTGCTCTCCTTCTGCCATCTGGCAGATTACCAGTAAGAATAAATCATATGAAGGTGGAATAATGATGTTGCTGGCACCTGACTGGCAGGCTGAAGCCCATTTACTTGTAAGCCATATCATACTCTGAAAATTAACAGAAACATTCTGTTCATACCTGAAGATGAACCGAAGTGGGTCAACAAATATTCCATATGTTGGCAGGGTAGAAAGGCTGCATTTATCAACCCATTACCAATGGTTTGTTAGCCTGTTTACTTGTCTGAGCAAATTTGCTATGATATCCAAATGTTGCTGAATGCCATTTCGGGTTATGTCTGAGTTACATTCCTGGAAAATAAATAATCAAGCAAACAAGAAAAGTTGATTCCAAATGGTACATGTATTGTAAAAAGCTGTTTTGAAAGAACACGGTATCTGCCCCATATAATGTGACAAAGTTCCTCCTGTGCCTTGGTGGGTCCTGTGCTTTTTGGTGGATTTGCTCGCCTCAGAGATTCACGGCAGCCCTCAGTTTGGCTGCTTCTGCTAGAGACTCAAACCTGCCATTCACTCAGCTAATCTCATCACTAACCAGCATGGGGGGGAATGGAGAACAATGCCTGCAGTCTGTGTTGTCCCTCCTAGTGGTCAGGGACAGGCTGGATCCCTTTGCAAATTGGACCTTTCCTTCTGGTGTTGCTCACAGACCAGGTCAACTCCTCCTGTGTCCGATCAGGAGTTGGGGTAATGGGGCGGCGGCGGCGGGGGAGGGGCAGGAACCCGGGCCCACAGTCTACACCGGGTTCCAGCCCAAGGCCTGTGGATAGCAGCTGTCTACAATGTTTCCTGTATCAGCAGCATGACAGATACAACTCTCTGGGCTACTTCCCCATGGCCTCCCCCAGTACCTTCCTTATCCTCACTGCAGGATCTTTCTCCTGAAGCTTGATCTTGCTTGTACTCTTCAGCTCTCCAGCAGCACACCTTCTCACTCCCTGCTCCTTGCATACCCTCCACTAACTGATGGGTGGTCTTTTTAAAACCAGGTGTCCTGATTAGTCTGCCTGCCATAATTTATTCTGATATGTTCTTAATTGGCTCCAGATGTCTTAATTAGCTTGCCTTTCTTAATTGGTTCTAGCAGGTTCCTGATTGCACTAGTGCAATCCCTGCTCTGGTCAGTCAGAGAACAGAAAACTGCTTATCCAGTGGACAGTATATCTGCCTTCTACTACTGTGCTGTACCCAGCTGGCCTGGCCTATCATAATAGATACAGGAATAGTAGTAGGACGCTGCAGGTCCAAAGTTTAACAAAACCATCTCCCTGTCACCATCATCTTCACTCTGCTAGAGATGTAGTTGCAAAGAATCTGCTTATTCCAACCAGTACTGACTGGTGGAAATTATCTTAATTCCTCTTTTGTACAGAGAAGCAGTAGGGACTATTAAATAGATGTTCTTTGTGCATCAAGATTCAACTTTTCTTCAGTGTCCAGTATGGCTCCAATGTCCTGCTCCCTTCTATAACTTGGAAGTGGTGGCTCCAAAACATGCCGTGTCTTTTTTCAGTTTGTGGTATGGCCCACAACTCGCTCTCAGACACCAAATATGCAGGACTTGATGACCGAGTTGTATTATTCTTTTAAAAAGGAACATTAGTCTCAATACTTGTTTATTTTTGTGTATGACCCCCAAACTGTCATAGTCACACTTTTCTAAAGTGAAAATGCTCAAAACAGTATGAAGTCTTTTGATAATTTTATGTAGTAAAATGGCATAGGTTTGATTATGTGGCCTTACTCTAAAGAGAGTGTCATAAAGGGAAGTTTTAATGAGAGGAGAAGAAAATAAAAATAATTTCAAATGTATACATATTAGAAGGGAGGGATTTAAAACTACGTTCTCCAAGCCCAACTTCTAGAGGCAATTTTTGGCTGTGAATATTGGACTAAACATCTAGAAGCAAATACAACTCTTTATACAATCCTAATATGACAATTAAGACTTTCACAGCAGTAACCAACCTTTTCACTATTGCAGTTCTGTTTCAAATTCTGTGCATCAGTGACTTTCTCCTTTCAAAGCTGCTTGTGGGCATGTAACAACTTTAAAATTTCCCTCAGACTTGATAGCCTTTCCTCTTTGTTGATAATGTCTATATGAACTCGGGTACACTGGTGCAACCTTTTCCACTTCCACGGAGTTACTCATTGTTCAACTGGCCCACTCATGGACCAGAGCAAACACAAAGCAAAAAGACACTGTCTGCCTGTGCAGAGCTTACACATTTGTAGTTGGGTGGCAACATTTAGTTCAATGAGCCTCTGACTAAAATACTGTCAAAAATACTATCGTGTTATTTTATTTCACAGACAGGTCTGAAGACTGATTTTCTTACGTGTGGTTTAAAGATGGGATTTTTCAAAAGCATTCAATGGAGCTTGACTTCAGTGGGTGCAGTTAGGTCAACACTGAGTGTTTTTAAAAATCCCACCCTAAATCAACAACATCAAAGTGTAAAGGATGAAGAACAACACCTAGGAATTATTTTTTGTGCCTTTTTGTTCAAGATTTTTGTATAGTTTTTTTTAAAGTAGCTGTGGATGACCGCTTAGGTTCATTGCATATTTCTACTAATTCACCAATTTAGTATGTGCAGTTACAAGATTAATCCATGAGTTTTATCTTTTGTAAGCATCTTTGCACAATTGAGACATTTCTAGCACAGTATCCTATCGTCATTTACATCCTATTGCTGGCCTCAGCAGAGTGTGGGAATACTCTGTGTACTCCATATATCTTATAAATGAACAAACTATTTGGAATTTTGAAGTCCTTACTTTCTGAACAATAATTTCATGCTGTGCAATTAAAGTAGTGGTAGTAATGTAGATATTTTATTCTGTGCTAAGTTTGTTTTTAAGCGGGCCTTTTCTACTGTATTTCCTATGATGTACAGAACTAAAAATTTAAAACTCAACATTTTTTTTTGCTAAATCTCATTCTCCACTAAACGACTAGTGGATTTGAATGCCTGTAGCAAACCACTGCTCTGTAGATTTCATCCTGATTATTAAACATTGAATGTGAGCAGCTAAGCAAGGGAAGAGAACAGATATACTCCAGTTTATGTAAAGTTAGTAATGAAAATAAAAATTGTTGTCTGTATAGATGTGGTGTTTTGCTTTATATTATATTTATACAGTGTATCTTTGTTTTACACTAAAGTTTTTTAAAGATATGACAAGTGATTATTTCTATAAGCATGTACTCTATCCATTATTAAATTGATTATTCAAATCTCATTTAAAAAAGAAGCCAGATGGCAATATTCCAGTATTTGTTGCTACTGGCAACCACCAATCCAAAACTGAATGATTTTCCATGTTTCATTGCAGACGAGGGGATTTCTTCATATGTAGTAAAAAGTAGAGAGAACTAATAAGCAATTAAAAAATAGATTCTTTTATTGATTATTTTAGAATTATCTTTTCACTGACAGAGTTACACTATTTTGTTGACCCTGTAAGTATTAGGTCTCTTTCTAGGTACAATAACTTTCTTTCCTATGTTCATTATATTAGAGTATTATTGTTATTACTTAGTTTTCACAAAAAAAAGAAACACATGTTTACATGTTCAGGGTAATTATTTTAGGATCTTAATAAGTATGCCTTACTAATCAATCAAAATAATGAGTATCCTGTGAAATTATAGAAAAACAAAACTAGAGAAGGTTCAGAATCTAAACATTGGCTGATTGCTGATACTTCAGATTCAGGTCAAAGAAATAAACACATACCTGTGAGTATACCTCAAAATTATATAGTAATGACATTTGAAGAAATAATGTTTAATGTCCCTTCAGTTGTACACACCCAAAATCATGCTGAGTCCATGTTCAAGACCCGTTGTGAGACTCAAGTGTTTTGGTATATCTTCTACTGAACATATTGCAAAGTGGGTTTAGCAATGTGTGTTCTGCAGCCAACCTCTCAAATCAATTGGTCAAAAACAAATAATTTTAAGATAAGGAAAGGAGAATCTGATTTGCTTCTGAAAAGGAAACATTTCTGTTTTAAATGTACTTAATGGCACCTAGCTATTGCAGTGCCTGGCACGTTAGAAAAGATAACCACAGTGCTAAAGCGAAATATATGTATGGCCAGGTTTTCAAATGGGTGCATATAAAGGGAGATGGCTGTCTTGCAATGCAGCTGACTTGCTCATGAACAACACTTGATGCACATGTACTAACAGGAATGAGGACTTGCAGCTGCACCTGCCCAGGCTCCAGGCAGCCTGTGAGCACCACAGCAAAGCCATCTGATTGGCCACTCCACCAGATTAGCTGAGGATGACAGCAAGCCTGCTCTTATGTCCACCCGCAGCAACTGATCTGTGGCTGCTCACCGCTTATGCATGCACCTGCTATGGCTCCTGTGCCTGCCTTGTTCCCAGCCCTGCTCCTGCCTTGCTCCTTCCCTTCCCCAGTCTGCTGCAGCCCTCCCTCCCTACTGGCTTCTGGACTTTGGCTCTGAGCCCCGGCTTTGGTTCCTGGCTCCAGCTCTTGACTTCTGACTCCTACTGTGACCGCTAGGCCTTGCTCCTGCTCCACCACTCCTACATCCCGGTTTACCTATGTGTTGTGTCTATACTAACTAGGTACATCCATTTGAAAAAGGGCCCTACTATTAATAGCATTGGTCTTGTGCTGCATTCATTTTCCCAACTCTTCTTTCTCCTTCGGTATCCTTGGCTCACAATGAAATCAATGACAAAATTCCTATTGTTTAGAAAATGTGCCATTGGGACATTTGGTCTACATGTTATTTCTTTGGACTACACGCTTTTTGAGTCAGGGATCTACCTTTTTGAATGTTAGTAAATTTTGTACTATGTGTATGGGTGCTATACACAATTTTGGCGGCATACATAATCCCCTTTGAGAGAGAATGAGAAAATGAGCCATAAATGACAGATGTTAGTCACATAGCTTAACATGCTTCTGATAGAAATCATATACTAATGTTCTAAGGACTGTACAAGGACCTATGTAGAATAGAATATACAATTAATAAAATACACTTTTAGCCTGTATATCCATTTTAAGAAGGTTTCTATTTCTACATTAAAAGATTTTCACAGCATCCTTTTTTCTTTTTTAAAAAAGCACTGTTAACAACAGACACAACCAAGTGCCATAATTCAGAGACTGTTTACATTATGGTAATTTCAAGGAACAAAGTATTGCCTATAAGTGCTCTAATGGCAAAAGTGTGCTAGCGCACATGTTCAGTTTCTAATCAAACATTGCAAAAATTCATTAATCAGTATTTCATAGTTCATTACAGTCTGACTAATTTTGAAATCTCTCATGTAAATTGATTAAATGTCTTCAGTGTTCAGATAAATGGGCTTTTGTTTTAAGCAACCTTTACTGAGAAGTCCATATTTCTCCATGACTGAGTTCTGGTAACATTTGACTGTCATGCCTGACATGCCATTTCACCCCTTCTGTCTCCGCTTTCCAAATATCTCTTTAGCCAATGGAGAGAAAAATATTCTTAAATTCTCTTTAGACATAGCAGGTCATCGTTATAAGTGCTCAGCCATTTATTGTAATAATCCAATAAAGCTTGTATTTATTTAATTATTTATTAATATAGTTCTTGCCCTGTTGTATAAAGGATTGTCTTGTTAATGTATATGTTAAATAGCAGACATATGAAAGTCCAAGGTCAGTGCCCAAACCCCTTTTCCCAGAAAAGAGCTGCATGAGGGGGAAGTTATTCTGCTGGCACAATTACAGCCTTAGGGCCTTGTATGCACAGGTGTTCGAGAGGTAAGTTAGGGTGCAAGCGGCCTCCCTAGCTCTCCTGTGCACCCGCACAAGTGGCAACCACATGTTGTCAGACTTCTATTCTGCAAAATGCCCTGGTGCTCCACTCAGAACTTAATCCAAAGCCCATGGAAGTCAGTGGAAATTCAATGAGCTTTGGATCAGTACCCCAACTTCATGTGAGCATCACCAGGCTTATATGAGCCACTAATAAGGAGAGTTGAGTTGGAGCACACACTACCTACTTTCAGTTGTATACTTTCATCACTTACTCTTTTGTCTCCTCTTTAAGCTAAATACTTCTAATCTTTTAAGTCTCTTCTCACATGGAAGTGTTTTAGTGACACTAGTTGATTTGATTGCCCTTCTCTGTTACCATTTCTGTTTCTCCCGTAGCCTTTCATGAGATGTGGTAACTAAAGCTGTACAGCTGATGAAAAAAATTGAGGTAGTTCCATTTGACCTCAGTGGAGCCAAGGTGAGGATCTGACCCAGTATTTTGAGAGTGTGCCATTGATTTGATAATGGCATTGCAATCTTTTCAATATTATTTTCTGTTTTAAAATGATCTGTCATTTTGTTTGCATTTTTTACTTTTGCTGTATGTTGAGTTGAAATCTCTGTTGGGGTGTTGATGGTGATTTGGGGTTTTTTGTTTACATTTAATTTAGAATCTTTCCGTGCATTTGAATAGTTCATATTGTTCCTTATCTTGCACAATGAATGTAATCATATTCATCATGTTGCTGTATCAACTGATATTTGTTAACTCCTACTGAAGTTCCTCAAAAATCTTCTTTAATCTTGACTAGCTTAAAAAATTGTTATCCACAAATGTTGCTACCTCTCTGCTTCCAGAGCATTAACGTGAAAAGTTTTGCTTGTTACGAGCACCTGAGCTCATGTTGAAAATTGACCATTTATTCCTGCTATTTGCTTCCTAGCGCTTAACTTTACCTCTCATTGAGTAACTACTTTAAGGTTCCTTAACAGCTTATTGTAAGAGGCTTTATCAGAGCCTTCTTGAAAGTCCAAATAATGTATATTAATTGGTTCTCCTTTTGGTCTGAATGACATTATTTCTATGTCTTTGTGGTCAAACATTCAATTGCTAAATTGTTAATTCTGCTAAAATTGTTATGGTTTCAGTTCCCTTGTTATAGACTCTGTTTTACATTTTAATGTGGTCTTAAGATCATCTGTGAAGGAAGTAGGGAACTCTGGAACATACATAAAGTTTCATTAAAAACTTTATAAAGCTTCCTCACCAAAGGGACAAGGTTTCTCACCAAAGGCTCTTACATAAATTAAGTTGGAATGGATTGAGAACTGGTTAAAAGACATGGAGCAAAGAATAGGAATAAATGGTAAATTTCAGAATGGAGAGGAGTAACTAGTGGTGTTCCCCAAGGGTCAGTCTTAGGATCAATCTTATTCAACTTATTCCAAAATAATTTGGAGAAAGGGGTTAAGATAGTTAAGACCAAAGCAGACTATGAATAACTTTAAAAAGATCTCACAAAACTAAGTGATTGGGCAACAAAATGGCAAATTAAATTGAATGTGGATAAATATAAAGTAATGCACATTGGAAAAAATAACCCCAACTATACACACAATATGATGGGGGCTAATTTAGCTACAGCAAATCAGAAAAGAGATCTTGGAGTCATGGATAGTTTTCTAAAGATGTCCACGCAGTGTTCAGCAGCGGTCAAAAAAGAAAACACGACGTTACGAATCATTAAAAAAGAGATAGAGAATATCTTGTTGCCTTTATATAAATCCATGGTATGCCCACATCTTGAATACTGTGTACAGATGTGGGCTCCTCATCTCTAAAAAGATACGGGCAACTAAAATGACTAGAGGTTTGGTATGGGTCCCATATGAGGAGAGATTAAAGAGGCTAGGACCTTTCAGTTTGTAAACGAGGAGACTAAGGGGAGGTCTATAAAATCATGAGTGGTGTGGAGAAAGTGAATAAGGAAAAGTTATTTACTTATTCCCATAATATAAGTATTGGCCACCAAATGAAATTAATGGGCAGCAGGTTTAAAACAAATAAAAGGAAGTTCTTCACACAGTACACAGTCAACCCGTGGAACTCCTTGCCTGTGGAGGTTGTAAAGGCTAGGACAATAACAGGGTTTAAAAGAGAACTAGATAAATTCATACAGGTTAAATCCATTAATGGCTATTATCCAGGATGGGTAAGGAATGGTGTCCCTACCCTCTGTTTGTCAGAGGGTGGAGATGTATGACAGGAGATAGATCGCTTGATCATTACTCCCTCTGAGGCACCTGGCATTGGCCATTGTTAGCAGACAGGATACTGGGTTCGATGGACCTTTGGTCTGACCCAGTATGGCTGTTCTTATGTTCTTAAAGCTTTAAATAATGTGCATTTCAGTTTGTCAACAGAACAGGGTCATCTCATTTAAATTGCCTCTGGTAACAGCACCAAGACTCTCAAAAACCCAAAGGCCTCGAGTTATATACTAGTTTAATTTGTATTTCGTGATTATTTCACCAAGCTAGTTAATTTTATTGTCATAAATTTTCTCTTTGTTGCTTCACCCCTTTGCAGTCTTCATTGGCTGAGAACCAGAAGCAAAGTAAACCAACAAAATGTATTAGAAACCTGCCAAGCAATTGGTTTCCCTGGAAACTGTAAGCACAAGAAAAATATCCAATGGTCAGTAGCTCTTCTCTCATTACCTTTAGGTTTTAGTACTTTAATGATTGGAAGTTCAATTGTAAGCTATAGCATATACATAAAAATGTATATGGTAGTGAAGTGCACTATTTAGCAGTAAAAGATTTTTTTCAGAAATACTGGCACACAACCCAACATGACTCCCAGAGATCTGTGCAACCTATTGTAATTATTTTTCAAAAGTACGTGTATATATTTGTTCCTACGGTTTATCTGTTTCATTAGAATCTCTATCAGGGCACATGCTGTAACCAGGGCTGGATTAACTCTCCTATGGGCCTGGGGTTATTAGATTTTGTGAGGCCCCTGAAGGTTTGGAGTTGGGGAGTGGGCTTAGGGCTGGGGCAGGGGTTTGGAGTATGGGAGGGGGTGCAGCTTCAGCTGGGGGGTGGGCTCTGGGGTGGGGCCAGTGATGGGGCAGGGGGATTGAGGTGCAGCGGAGGTTCGGGGTGCAGGCTTTAGGTGGGAGTTTGAGTGCAGGAGGGAGCTCAGGGCTGGGATGGAAGTTGGGGTTCAGGAGGGAGTGCGGGGTGCTGGCTCCAGCTGGCGGGTGTTTACCTTAGGCGACTTCTGGCTGGTAGCTGCCCTGGCTCCATGCTGCTCTACTCCCTGAGGTGGCTGGCATGTCCAGCCCCTAGGCAGAGGGACCAGGCCCTATGCATGGTGCTCACTGCCCGTGCCTGCAGGTGCTGCCCCCGCAGCTCCCATTGGCTGCAGTACTCCTCCCTGCTCCTTGTCCCCCCCGCTCCTTGTTTCTTGGCTGCCCCCTCCAGAGACCCTCCTCCCTAACTGCCCCCCCAGGACCTTCCCATCCAACCCCCTTGCTCCCTGTTCCCTGACTGCCCCAACCCCTATCCATCCCCACCACAACAAACCTGGTACTGAAGACCATTTTGGCGGAGATGGACTAGTGGACTAAGACCACAGGTCTTAGACTTAGGGGACCTTTACTTTGTGTAACTCACTTCAGGTCTCTATTCCTCTGTTTCCCCTTTTTTTGGTCTTGTCTACATAGATTGTAATCTATCTGCAGCAGGGGTTGTCTTAATATTTGTTTGTGCAATGGCTAGCATGATGTGGCACTGATCTGATCAAGACCAGAAAATGCTACTATTCTGCAACTAATTATAATGGTAAAAAGAGGTTTTCCTTGGAAAAACGTGTTAAATAAATATACAATCTGAAATGTACTGCAGTTGCTATCAATAAAGGAGTGTAAGGTAAAAAAGTTGTCTTTGGTCTGAATTTTCTTGTCTTTATTATTTCATTCCAGAGTCTTATTCCATAGAAATGTAATTTTTTGTGGTTTACTGCACTGTACTGTATTTATAGTGGCTGTGTAGTATTTATACATGAATACTTTTGCACAGAAGAAATTGAAATGAGACATCATGACTTTAAGAGAAATCTGTGTCTTTGACCACTCAATGTGGTTTTGGCCTCAGGTGCAGCCCAGAGCCAAATAAAGCTACATCCCTTATAAGTAGGTTAAACCCATGGTAAACGCATAGCTGGGAGGCTTCTTTTTTTTTTTTAAACCATAAGGAGGATGAAGCTTTTAAAGATTTTTTTCCTCACATCAAGATGAAATTGTATTGCATCATCTCCAGACAAGCAATGGGAAGGAGAGAGTGAAGAAACTGCCAGCCAGCCAGAAATTGGAGATTTTATGTTGTTTGCTTGATATAGTGTATCAGCATAAACAATATGGTCATTTGGCTTCAGGAGGAGAGGTCTGGCTTTAGAAGGAGAGGCTTTTCTGTAACATTATTTAGCAATGTGGTATTTGAAAAGAACAGTATGAAATTCTCTTTCTCCATAATTCCCATATGCTACTCTCCACTTCCATAAGCAGGGAAAATCAGTGGATCTTGGGGACTGGAAAGCACAGGAGGGAGACTGGTGCTCCAACATCTGAGGGGTTCTTGGGTTTCTGCCCATCTGATGTTGGGCTGAATGGGGTTATAAAAGGAAAGGGGAAGCTGGTGCAAAGGTGGCCCACAGTACAGGAAGGATATATCCTGTCTCCTCCAAGCTGACTGAAGCTGGAAAGGTCCTGGGTGGCTCTTACCAATTAATTGATTTATTCTGGTTTTGCTTTTTGCTTTTGGAAACAAAGCCATCCACAAGGAAAGAAATGTGAAGTGACACGTAGCTTGTGCTTTTATTTTTCTTTCCTCAGATGATGAGTCTGCCAGCCAGCTAACAGTCAGCTCTATGGTATCTTTTCCTTTTCCTCATGATCTCATGGAACACCAGTTATGCCTGTCATGCTGGAGGAGGGTGAAGGTGCACAGAGATGGATAACCAGTTACTCTACATAGAGCCATCCTTCTGTAAGCCCACAGGCATTCTTACAGCAGTTCCCTCATCCTGAGAAAGGGCAGTGCCAATGGAACCACGGCTTCAGCAGAAATAGGGTTGCAGTAGTCGTGGAGGCACATGATCTGCCAAGTCTGGGGCGTTAGGTGGAGTACTGCTTTCCCGCCAGACCACTGGCTAGAAAGTGAGAATCCAAGACGGGATAAATTGCCCTGTGATTTGTTATAACCAGATATTTTCCCAGTAATCCTGATTTTAAAAGATAAAATAAAAATGCACACATGTAGGTAGGAGTTTTAGAGATTTCTCAACTTGTGCTATTTCATTCTTCCATCTTTTTGGAACTGGTTAAAATAAAACTGCGAAGCAGATAAAATCATTCACATTCTACTGTGTGTGTGTGTGTGTGTGTAGACATATTTACAAAATGCTGCCCATCAAATACAATCAAACCAAACTTTGCAGTTTACTTTGTTGGTGAGTTATGTACTTTGAGCAAGAGGCTGCTGTCATTTAAACTGGCAAAAAACTAGACTAATTTCACCGACACCATTACCTTCAACTTCATGTATCCTCAGGTTCAAGAATAGCAGCCGTGTTAGTCTGTATCCGTAAAGAAAGCAAGGAATACTTGTAGCACCTTGGAGACTAACTAGTTTATTTCAGCATAAGCTTTCGTGGGCTATAGCTCACTTCATCGGATGCATAGAATGGAACAGAAGTAAGATGCATTTATACACACAGAAAGAAAGAAAGAAAGAGAAAGAAAAGAAAAAAAATTGTACATTAGCATACCAATTCTAAGAGGGCTGTTAAATGTAGATAGGTCATTATCAGTAGGAGAAAAAAAAACCTTTTGAAATGGATTTCTGTGTCAGGGAAATTAACTCAGGAAATGCACTCAATTATTGTAATGAGCGAACCATTCACAAGTCCTATTTAGCCCCTGGTTAATTGTTTCCAATTTGAAAATTAATTCCAGTTCCTCAGTTTCTCGTTGGAGTCTGTTTTGAAAGTTTTTTCTGTTTCAAAACTGAAACCATCAAATCTTTAATGGAATGGCCAGGAAGTTTGAAGTGTTCTCCTACTGGTTTTTGAATGTTATGATTCGTGATGTCAGATTTGTATCCATTTATTCTTTTTCGTAGAGACTGGCCGGTTTGGCCAATGTACATAGCAGAGGGGCATTGCTGGCACATGATGGCATATATCACATTTGTCGATGTGCAGGTGAATGATGGTGTGGCTGATGTGATTCAGTCGTATGATGGTGTCAGTTGAATGGATATGAGGACAGAGGTGGCATTGGGCTTTGTTACAAGGATAGGTACCTGGGTTAGTGTTTCTGTTGTGTGGTGTGCGGTTGCTGGTGAGTATTTGTTTCAGGTTGGGGGGCTGTCTGTAAGCAAGGACTGGCCTGGCTCCCAAGATCTGTGAGAGTGTGGGATCATCTTTCAGGATAGGTTGTAGGTCTTTGATGATGCGTTGGTGAGGCTTAAGTTGGGGGCTGAAGGTGACAACTAATGGTGTTCTGTTTTTGACTTTTTGGGTCTGTCCTGAAGTAGGTGGGTTCTGGGTACTCTTCTTGCTCTGTCAATCTGTTTTTTCACTTCTCCAGGTGGGTATTGTAATTTAAAAAATGCTTGGTAGAGATCTTGAAGGTGTTTGTCTCTGTCTGAGGAACTGGAGCAAATGTGGTTGTATCTTAGAGCGTGGCTGTAGACAATGGATCGGGTGGTGTGTTCTGGATGGAAGCTGGAGGCATGTAGGTAAGTGTAGCAGTCAGTAGGTTTCTGGTATAGGGTGGTGTGTATGTGCCCATCATTTATTAGCACAGTTGTGTCTAGGAAATGGACCGCTTGTGTGGATTGGTCCAGGCTGAGGGTGATGGTGGGATGGAAATTGTTGAAATCATGGTGGAATTCCTCAAGGGCTTCTTTTCCATGGGTCCAGATGATGAAGATGTCATCAATATACCGCAAGTAGAGTAGGGGCATTAGGGGATGAGAATTAAGGAAGCGTTGTTCTAAGTCTGCCATAAAAATGTTGGCATACTGTGGGGCCATGCGGGTACCCATAGCAGTTCCGCTGACTTGAAGGTATATATTGTCTCCAAATGTGAAATAGTTGTGGGTGAGGATAAAGTCATAAAGTTCAGCCACCAGGTTTGCCGTGACAGTGTCGGGGATACTGTTCTTGATATCTTGTACTCCATCTTTGTGTCGAATGTTGGTGTCAAGGGCTTCTACATCCATAGTGGCCAGGATGGTATTTTCTGGAAGATCACCGATGGATTGTAGTTTCCTCAGGAAATCAGTGGTGTCTCGAAGATAGCTGGGAGTGCTGGTAGCGTAGGGCCAGAGGAGAGAGTCCACATAGCCAGACAATCCTGCTGTTAGGGTGCCAATGCATGAGACGATGGGGCGTCCATTACTCATTACAGTAATTGATTGCATTTCCTGAGTTAATTTCCCTGACACAGAAATCAATTTCAAAAGGTTTTTTTTCTCCTACTGATAATGACCCATCTACATTTAATAGCCCTCTTAGAATTGGTATGTTAATGTACAATTTTTTTCCTTTTCTTTCTTTCTGTGTGTATAAATGCATCTTACTTCTGTTCCATTCTATGCATCCGATGAAGTGAGCCTATAGCCCATGAAAGCTTATGCTGAAATAAACTAGTTAGTCTCTAAGGTGCTACAAGTATTCCTCCCTTTCTTAATGTATCCAGTTTACCACTGGTAGAGGTGAGGGCAGTTATATCTGTAGCTTGATGTGATTCATAAAGGGAAATGTGTTCTCTATGAAATCATTCCTTGGAAGCATGAAATATTTCTGCTTTTTAAAAAATATACTCAACATATTAACAAGAATTGTTTGAAAAGAGCTTGCTAGAATTGGAATCCAAACAGGTAATATTAAATTAGGAGAATTTCTTTAAAACCACATTAGGTAACCATTATTAAACATTAATTTTAGAATAGATGAATTCATAGATACTGGAATCATGCACTGATAATTTAATGTAAATGTATTAGGCTTCCTAGTAATACACAGCCAGACTGTTTCATGCGTCTGAAAGAACCCATGGGTGAACCAATAGTACTAACATAGACAGTATCTTAGTTGGCAAATATACATTGTATGCTACAGAATTTGAAAAGATAAAAAACATTTTACAAAATGTTCTCCTTATGCTTCTATAGTAATTTTACTTTATTGCTGGTGATTTCTACTTTTGACTAGCTAATGGGAATGTATTTTTTCTCTGTATTGCTATTACCTCTTCCTGCTACTTTCCAGGTCACTAATTTTTCTGCTTAGAGTTCATTCTGCTTTAGACCGATCTGCTGTCTTTTTTAATGAGGTTATTTCTGGGTTATTAGCCTTCCTGTTATATGATACCTTATGTGAAAGACCTAATTGATGTAAATCAAACATAGCTTGCAAAAAAAATTCAAAATGATCTTTCAGATATTTTGTAGGTTCGTGTGTATCTCAGGAATTTTGTGTTTAAAGCTACTTTTTAGACAAGAGGGTTGTATGTGGCTAATAACACAAATAAATCTTTTTTATTCATACATTAGAAGGTTCAAAGAAGTGGAAATTGAAGAAATGCATTGGCATTTTGGTTTGCTGAATAAGCTTTAGATAGAAATTAGAATGAAAAGTATTTAGTGGGAGGGGTTCAATTGTACAGTTCAATAACCTCAGCAACATTTTTTTATTAAAGCATTCTTACATAAGCCGTTAAGCTTTAGGTTAATTTTTACTGATATTTTCTGGTCATATTTAATACAGGAAGATTTAAAATACAACTAAGAATAGGCTATACCTTGTTAACTCTTTTAAACGAATCATATTATACTGTTTAGAATTGTTTTTGTTGAAGACTATGCAGCCAAAAGGATCATGTTATTATGTTGTATGTATATATATAATATTAAAAGAATGCTATTTTCAAATAATTTTGCTTCTGGCTAACAACAGTGTCAAAAGGAATTGTGTGACTTTCATGCATACATTTTAATTATAGAAGAAATTAAAATGTGATTTGTTCTTTATTATGAAGGTTTCTGCCTTTTACTGTCTGACCTTATTTAGTTAAACTGAAATATCTCCTCATACAGATAAGTGAATGAATGACCCTTTCTTTCTTTTCTTCCTTCCTTTTCTTTAAGTGTGTGCATATGTATACACACACAGGGACATTCGTGCATAAATAAATACAGAAATATACACATTAATGTACTATTGTTTCATGAGCAAATACCTAGCACAGAACATTCCCAGTTTACTAAATTCTAGTTAACTGAAGTTTGAATATGTCCTGCCAACTGTCTAGAGTTAGCTGACTTTCCCCAATACTAGTATTATGTATACAGTATAATGGTAGTGCCTTCAACCATGTTGAACTCCCATTTTACTAGATGCTATACAATTATATAGTAAAAGACAGTTCCCACACCAAAGAGCTCTGTGGCTTTCTAACCTAATAGGACAATTTTCACTACATTCTGGCACAGAACTAGTTTACCTTGGTCAAGTGGACCTCCTGTGTAACATAGGCCATGGAATTTCCCAGAGATAATTCCTAGAGCAGAACTTTCAGGAAAACAACTGATCTTGATTTAAAAATTGCCTGTGTTGGATCATCCATTACAACTGTTAATAAATTGTTCCGATTGTTAATTACCCTTACTATTAAGTTGGGGGGAGGAGGTAGGGTTGGATAAGGGGTGGGGTCTTGGGGGGGGGGGCAGTTAGGGGCAGAGGTCCTGGGAGGGGGTGGTCAGGGCACAAGGAGCAGGGGGGTTGGATGGGTCAGAGGTTCTAAGGGGGGGCAGTCAGGGGGCGGGAAGTGAGAGGGGGTGGGTTAGGGAGAGGGCTAGGCTGTTTGAGGAAGCACAGCCTTCCCTTCCCAGTCCTCCATACAGTTTCACAGTGCCGATATAGCCCTCAGGTTAAAGGTTTGCCCTTCCTGATCTAAACTGAGGAAATTTAGTTGATTTTACAATACAAAAATCTAAAGCAAACCGTGTTTTATAATTAGGTAATAAAATACCTGCATGGGGCAAATAGTTTATACATTGTTTTTTTAAAAAAACACCCTAACTAAATAACTTTCCAAATCATAAATACAGATGTGCCCCTGCCATGGTTAGATGTCTGTGGCCAATGTTGCTGTGTCATATGCAGGAAGCATAGGTATCATAAAGGAGAACTGATAGACATCTTTCAAGGGTTAGGTTACCTTGGAGGAGAAATGTCATATTACAAATGAGTAATACATCCATCAAGAAAAATTCCATTTACCTGCTGAGATAAAATAAAATCTGATCTTGATAATATGGAAAAGCTGGGAGTTATTGAAAAGGTACATCAGCCTACTGACTGGGTTAATTCTGTGGTTGTAATTGAAATCCAAATAAAGCACATATATGCATTGATCCATGCATTTAAATAAACCCATAAAACATTAATGTTATTCAATAAAAATTATTGAAGAAATGGCAACTAAATTCTAAGAAGCGAAAATATTCTCAGTGGTACATGTAGGACATGCATTTTGGCAAGTAAAGTTAGATGAATCAAGTTCTAAGCTAATGACTTTTAATACACCATTTGGACATTATAAATTTAAGTGAATGCCTTTTGGCATTAGTTCCGCTCCTGTGGTATTTCAAAAAGTCATTGCACAGATCATGGGACTGCAAGGTGCTGAAGTTATAATGGTTGGTGATTTAATTTGAACTAGGGACCCCAAAGAACACAATGAAACAGAGGTAAGTTTTGCAAAGAGAAAGGGACACTTAGAATATAAGACTAAAAAAGTGGACAAATTTTTTTAATATTGGATGTCAATTGAGCGAACATGGCTTAATTAGTAGCTAAATAAAAGCAGTAGCTAAATTCCCCCTCCACCAATCTATAGAGGTTTATGGTGATGAAAATCTATTTGGAAATATTCATTCCAAATATATCTACGAGCAGTACTTTCTTCAGGAAATGGTTGGAAAATGCTATATTGCACGGCATTGGAAACATCGATTTAAACATGTATTTTGAGTAGTTAATACCACTCATCAATCAACCCTTAAATAATGGCATATAAGTATTGTTGTAAATGTGTTGGTCCCTTTTTATATACATATAGACACTAATTCGCTTACATCCATCAGGGAGCGCCACAGTGGTTAGTTGCACCCCATTACAGGGATGTCTCAACAATTTTAAAACTGTTTTCAACATTTTTTTAAATGGAGAAATATGTTCAAACTGACCCTTTCTCACAAGCGGTGTTTGTTTTAACAAATTGGCATTTTATGATGAAAAATCATTTTGTTGCCATCTGCTGTAGTCTTTGGGACAATATTTTAGTTGCCTTTTTTTTTTTTTTTTTTTTTTTAAAGTTTTAAGTACCTATTCAGAGTACTGCTCCTAGGACTGTCACTGCTGATGCTGAAATGTCTCTGCTCTTTCATGGACAATACTTCCTGGAGTTATATGATTGCATGAGGCTGTGAAACATTATGGATATAGGCAAATGAATTATAAAACTGATTAGTCATGTGAGTGTTTTACCTTATTTACAGATGGGCAAACTTGGGAGCAGAAGGGAGGGGCAAATTCCAAGAAGGAAATCCCCAAGAAAGAGCAGCGGAAGGCTCTGAACACAGTAGAAGCATGCACAGCTTCTTGACAGCCTACACAGTGAGCCCACTGGGGATCTTGGGAAAGGTTCTGAGGAGTGGCAGGTGAGACTGAAACTATGCAGATCCTTCAGCCAAACAGCTCTTCTTGTGATGGAGTTTAAAGTTGCTTACTGCTGAGATTTTAGTGTGCCTCTGATGTTCCTTCTTCACCTATCACCCCAGGCATGTCTCCTCCAATCCCCCAATGGGCTGTACTTTGTGAAGATAACTGGAGTAATGTTTTGGTTTTTTTAATCCCTCTCCAAAGCCTACAGCTGGCTGCTGTTAAGAGCGGTGAAGTAGTGCTGCTGCTGCTTCCAACAGGCCCTCCAAAGAGTCCGTGCCCACAGACAGGCACATGCTGTCCTAGCTTTTGGCGTTCCATAAGACCACCATCAGCATATCCTGGGTAAGATCTGCTCCTTATTGGCAGCTATAGACGTAGTGCAGCACCACTGTGCCTTCAGGTGTCCTCAACAGCTCCTCTGATGATGTCCTCCAGAGCCTTCTCTTCACTGGGTCCCCGCAAGCCAATGTAAATTGAAAGAAGTTCTGTCTCCTTTATAAGAGCCTTTGAATACAGAATTCCCCAGGGAAATGCCTTGTGGATCAGTCTGAGGCTTTGACTGGCTGGCTCAAGGGATTGGAATAAAAAGGTCCTGATTCTGAGGCCTTGCCTCTTCAGGTTTAAGCCATCCCTGGGCCTCACAAATTCTGGGTCTGGTCCCTGAAATAAGATAGAATGGGCCCATGAACTACTTTAATTTGTGTTGTCTGCAACAGTTCCCCAATGGAGCCATTTGATAGCCCAGAGAGCCGGAGCATGGTGTACCAAGTATCAGAGCATGTATTAGTCTGTATCCACTAAAACAATGAGGAGTCCAGTGCTTCTGTCTAGCCTTGCTGACCCCTTGCTGTTCACAAAGACATTTATATTCATGTTAGGGCTCTTTGACATGCTTTATAAAAGATGAGGTTATATAAAGCATCCCTGATGTAATGTTTTGGACGATGCCTCTGCTCTGTTGAATACAATAAACCATATTGGTGTTTTTCTTTGGGGATGGGGAGAGTGTATGTTGCTTACCAAATTTATGGAACAGTTTTAGTATTTGCTATTTCAGGCGTATGAACTGGCTGGCATGTACTGCAGGTGCTATATTGTAATTTAATGAAAACTTAATAAACCTTTAAACCAGAGAAGTCTTTAAACTACTCTGAAAGAGCAGTTTAAACTGTGGTATCTGGCTGCCTATAAAAGATGAATACTATTACCATTCATCTGGGGACTATCTTCATTAATATATTTGGATGAGATTCCATCCAATTTTCTCAGCTATGCTCTATATGGTATGCTGCATGTACAGTCAAAGGTAGGACTGGTGATGGTGGGAATAAAAAAGGAACATCCAACACACAAAAAACCATTAGTATGATACAAACATTGATGGTATTAGCAGTTTTTTATTAGGCTGTGTTAACATCAAGTGTGAGTATTTCCTCTTTCTCAGCTGACAGCGAAGAGATGAGTCTGAGCTGGAAAGTACAGATCTAAGTCCAGAATTGAAATTGCACAAAGTTTGAGGGAGTTTCAATCCAGGCCTTTCATTCAAGGCTGTCTTGAACTTGCAGTTGTAGAATAGTCATTAAAATAATCACCAAATACAGCCAAATACAGTAGTAAAATCTAAAATCAGTTCCTGACCTTTTTTATATACTGTTCACTATTGCAGTACAATGCTTGTACTTTAGTTAGGTGAATGTATAAAGGGTTAAATGTACACAGCCCTTACACAAAATTACTTTTGAAATGTTTTTTCACCGCTATTAAATTTGGCCTTTCTTTAATTTCTTGAGCACAAGGGCTCAGAGAGCTTGTGTGAGGTCAAGCACAGTGGATAATTAACAAAAAACTTTTAGTAGTAGGTGAGAGAGAGTGCCTGTCTACATCTACCTTTCTGTTCATTTTTTGGGTTACTTGAAACTCTGGTGGATACTGTATTTCAATACATTTGTAATTCAGAACTTCTACCAGTTTATCACTTTCATCTTACAAGGTAAGATAAGACTTTTATATTGTCAGGAATGAAGAAACAACACTGAAAAATTATTACATCTAGATTTTTGTTGTATTATATTAGAAATGTTTTTGGTACACTAAAATGAATTCTTAATAAGACACAGACTAATGGAAAGTCACTAGTATTAGTAGAAATGCACAAGTATGATTTAGTGAGAACTGTTTCTTCATCATTTTTAATGCAAAACTCTGCACGTTTCTGAAAGATTTCCTGAGAACAAAAGAATGAAACAAATGGAAATGGAAAAGCCTTAAAGTACAAACGCTCTTAAGTACAGAATCCTAGGATTTTTAAAAATCTCAAAAATTTCCAAGAAACAAAGTCAGTGTTTGCAATGAAATGTGTTCTTTGTAAATAGTTCAGCTTTCTGCTTCTGGTTTTTAAAATAAAATAAACAGGAAAGATACAATTGTTAAAACAAGTCATGATCTCTGTCACGAGCTCTTCTATAATTCAAGCTAACCAAATCAAATAAGCAGCGCTTAATTTGTAGTGAAAGAGGAGCCAGGGCGCAAGCTATTTTTTTACTTTTATAACTGATGCAGCAAGCCCCCAAGTGCCAGGGCTATGAACTGCCAAGCCTAGAGGTGCCGGGGCTCAGCTCTGGCAAGTCCTGGCACAAATTAAGTACTGTAAAGTAAAGGAGAAATAGGCATGATGCACACTGAACTTGGTCTTCAGTGGCAGCAAAATCAATCAAAAGGTGCAAAAAAAACCCTGTGATACCAGACTGAGGAACTTTGTAAATGTTTACATTCTCCTTACATTATTTTTTCAATCCATTATATTTGAATGAGTTTGAAATTTCTTATAATACATTCTTCCCATCAATAGATCTAAAGAATGAATATCCAAGCCACATTTGGAAAATCTTGGCGAGCATAGTGTAAACATGGGTTTACTTTAACCTTACTTATGCATAAATGTTGTTGAAAGTGGGTGTTGTATAATACATTTCAAGTTGACAAAGTGGAAGAAAAGAAAGTACCGTTATCCCATTTTTAGAGATGGGAAACTGGAGTACAATACAGAGGGTTAAATGACTTGTTAATATTACAGAAGAAGTCTGTGGCAGCTAGGAGTTGAACCCTGATAGGCAACTCCAGTACAGGAACTCCTCACTTAAAGTCATTCCAGTTAATTGTGTACCAGTATTATATTGTTTGTTTAAAACTTATGCTGTGTGTGTGTGTGTGTGTGTGTGTGTGTGTATACACACATATATAGTCTTTTGTCTTGTGAAAAAAATTCCCTGGAACCTAAGCCCCCTCATTTATTTTAATTCTTAGGGAAAATTGGATTCGCTTAACATTGTTTCACTTAAAGTTGCATTTTTCAGGAACATAACTACACCGTTAAGTGAGGAGTTCCTCTATTTTAAATGCAAATTCAACCTTTCTCCTTAGGTCTATCCATAAATGGTGAAAGCCACAAAATATTGGTGTCCATGGTATAGAAGCAAATAAATATTTTTGATAAGGTTAAAAATTTAACACCTGTGCAAATGTGAATTCTTCCTTTTGTTGATATGTTGCTAACCCTCTCTTCATCAGTGATGTTTCTTATACTATATTGCCCTGTATGACCCCAAACAGCAAATAATTCCTTATAATTTATATAGACTCTACCTACCTGTTCTCTAGAGTGGAATATTTTTAGCAGAAGTGCTAACAATCAACACTTTTATTTTCCGCATTTCTTCTTCAGCCTCTGGAGAATCCTTATGTAATTAATTAAACATGCAGATGACCACTTTACATTGTGTTCCCCAAGATAGAGTGTTCGAAATTTACACTAGCTACAGTTCAATAGTTCGGTGTATTTCTGAACTCCTTTATTCCTTTGAATGTGTTCTGGTACGAAACATTATTCTTTGGGGCTAACTTGTCTTTCTACGGAAATTAATATGTATTTTGAGTTTTCAAAAAGATTTTAATTAAAAATTAGTTTTACACCAATGAGAATTCCTGGGATCTTGGATTCCTCCTCAGTTGTATGCTGTTTACGTGGTTTTTCAGAATGTTGCAGTAAATCTGCATCATATTCCACATTATGTAACCTGCAGAGATCTCATAAGAAAGTCAATTCTCCATCCAGTCTTGTCCAGATTAGTGTGGTTTATAAATTGATTCAGAATGTGAATTTCCTTCTCTGCAGTGGTTCTTCATTAAAAACCATCTTTATATCATGATAAAATGTTTTTTAGAAAACAAAATACTTAATTTCATTAATCTGTTTAGCAATACCAATATAATGAGCCATAATATTGATTTTTTTAACTTAGGATTTAAAATCTCTACTTCTTTCCACAGAATTAAATGTTTCAAACTGATACTCAACCTCTTTACAGTCACATCTTTAATTTAGTTGTTATAATTAGGCATTAACTGGTGTCAGTGGTATAGCCAGTAACAGGCCATTCTGTTCTGCTTGTCTTGATTATCACAGTTTAGATGTAAAGTAAATTAGAATGAAAGACTATACAGTCCAATTACAGATAAAAGTAGCAAACTGCACTGGTGTAATTAGATGCCAGTACTATTTTTCCTAGATTTTGTATCTCTGAGGGCATTTCTCGTAACTACTTTGCTGAAGCCAATGTTTAAAGATTTTATAAATGGTGTGTGTCTTTGTGGCATCATCTTTTCTCTTTAAACTTTTAAGTGCCTGAGTTATGTATGCACATCCCTTTGTTCCTTGTAAGTTTCCTATTGTCCAGTCACCCCGGAAGCAAATTAGGAGGCGACAGATGTGGTTTAATTAGGGTGCAACTTTATTTACTTAAAATAAGTGGGACTATGCAGCATTAAAGTGTACAATATAGATCATCATCATTTCCTTAATCATTTCCACCTCCTTATGCTTGTAATAGGTTTCAGAGGGCTAGAAAAGGAGAGGGGGTTGGCTCCTTGCTAAACCAGATATAGGAGTCTCAACCCCCCTTTCTCATCTACCTGGATGGATGCTTTTGTTTCAGTGATTTCAACATAATCCCCAACCTGGTCCCAGCCCTACTTGATGGCTGGGACCCTGATTCCCTCCCCCTAGGAGAAGTTTAAGGGGACTAGAAAAGGAGGGAGGTCAGTTCCCTGCTGTACCAGATGTAGAAGCCCGAAACTGCCCTTCCTGAGTTTCCTTAAGAGATGCTTTCCTTTACATCCTTTTCCAATCCATTTTATCTGATCCCTTCCATACTAAATACCTGCACTGAACATCTGTCATGAGTTTTATTTACTAAATTGTGATGTTAGAACCTAACCTTCCTGTTCCATTTGAATGCAAAAAATCCATCCCGCCTCTGCCAATTTGGGGATGAAGGAAAAATTCCTTGTAGGCCCCAAAAGAAAAAGGGCAACTAGTGTAATGCCCACAGTGGATCATGGAGGGATCTGCACCTGTTTCCAATTCTATAGGTGCGCGGGTAGGTGGGTGCTGCCAGTCCAGTCGAGGGCAAAGAGGGCCTCTCTAGGACTGTGTGGGTTATTAACGCCCACACACACACACTTCTTCACACAGCTGGAAGGGCATTGCTTTCCCCTGACCATGCCCTGCTGTTTTTTTCTCCTTCTCACTCCATACATGTAAAGTTTCCTCCTCCTTCCACCTCTTTCCCCAGTTGCCAGGGGAAATGCTTGATGAGGCAATATACCCTTTTCTATAGCCAGCCAGGAAAGGACACCATACATCAGAGGTTCCCAAACTTTTCTTATTGCTTACCCCCTTCCAGATGTACCAGCTGCCCGCATATCCCTACCCTCCTCATAGCTGGTACTGCATGTTCTTCTTAATGCTACCTGTCTTTAGTCATCTGTCCATATTTCACTGTTACGTACAGTTACAGTGCAGCATATACAACTGGAAAAACATCCTGATTTCTGAGGTCAGTTAGACTGGACAGTTGCTCGGCAACTGAACCCATGCTGTACCATGGTTGGAGGTGAGGGTTCTGTGTATCTGTGTTCGCATTAGTACATCTTGAAGTAAATTAACTACTGTATTTTATATAACAAATTCCCAAAGCATCTCTATGGCTAGATTCTTCACCAGCTCCACTTATCTTTTACCTAAGATACACTGATGTACTCCTGGCCAGAACCTAAAGCTACTGCTCACAAACAGAACCTCCAGGGAGGGAATTTAAAATATTTCTGCCTACCTTCTCCCTGGTGTGAATGCCTCCTTCAAGTTGTCTGCTCCCAAGGATACATACCATTTGTGCACACACCCTATTCTCACTGGCCTGAATTTGGTGTGTTATTTCTGAGTGTGCAGTGACCATGGAAATATCAGCTTGACTACTGGAAGTCTCTTATCAACAGAGCAAATTGAGGATAGGCATATTAGTGCAAGCGTCCCCATTCTTTCTTCTTAACAACTTTGCTAAGCTCTAGAAGAACCACGTCTTGGCAGCAAGGGACAGTTCTGTCTCCCTAACTATCAGTCCCTAATACTGTCACCAATGGCATCAGTGGTCAGTAGTTTTTTGTAACGTGAACACATTGGATAGGAACAAATTCATTTCACCTAGGATACAAAGATCAATCAGGATCTGAAAAACAAATAAAAAATAAGGTGCTTACTCATATCATTGTTTCTCCATGTTCGCTCTATTTGAATACCATTTTAATGTTACAGTGAGGTGGAAAATACTCCTGTTTCTTGATTCTCTGGGGTTAGGTTAATTGGTAATTTATACCAAAGTGATCATAAGAAAACATTTAGTAAGTTTCCATTTTTCAAAGCAATGTGAAAACTTCCTGTTTCACAGTAAATGTACAGTACATTATATATGTTGATTTTAAGGAGATTCAGTTTTACTTGATTAATTTGCTAGAGATCGTTTACGGTGTAAGCAAGGCATATATTTTACTGTGATATCAAATTGCTCCGACCCTTTGCTAATTTTACCTACAATTAGTTTGGTGTAATTATCACAGCACACAATTCAGTCTGCTTCCACAAAAATTATTGTTCCTGGGGTCATAAAACTCTTTAAAAATTGCGTAATGAACAACTGAGCCATGGGTATGTCTTAGAAGATGAGAATTACTATTAAATATGCAGTACATGAAGTTACAGTATGCATAGAGTATATACAAAAACTCATATAAAATGGGTTTTCTGCACGTGGTCCCACGGTGTTGACCTAACAAAGTAGAGACATTAAGAGAGTTATCCTTCAGAGCTCAGGACAGCTACAAGAATAAGAGCACTTTATTCCACTGGACCTTCTCTCAGAAAAAGAGAGACAGAAGACTGCTGTCTGGGACTCAGTTGTGCAGCTTAGTAGCTGTGCCGGAAGGGAAGGCACTTGTCTTCTTAAGTGCCAAAGTCATGCACAATATATGGAAGCCCCTCTGCTGATATGGCTTGGAAGCTGTGATGAAGGGGATAGATAGAAATAGAAAAAGGAATATTTTATAGACGTACAGTTTCCCCTCCCCAGGCAAAAATCCTTTTTTTAGGAGGATGGGTGCACCTTTTGTTAAAGGAACTTAGTGTTGTTAAATGGAATCCACCTATGGTGACCAGATGTCCTGATTTTATAGGGACAGTCCCGATATTTGGGGCTTTTTCTTAGATAGGCTCCTATTACCCCCACCCTCTGTTCTGATTTTTCACATTTGCTATCCAGTCACCCAAAATCCACCCTTCAGGACAGAAGGAGTTTTGGTGGATAGAGCTATAACTAGATCTGTATTGATTCTTTAGCTACATAATTATGGCTAAAATTGAAAAACAGTTCCCAAAGAGGTCTGAAAATGATCTTCAGTGGGCTAATCCACAGAGAGCTTTGTCTACATGTGATTTGACAGTAAGCACAGTCAACGTGTGTTTTATATTATACCCCTAGAATTAGGGGTAAAACAGATTGTAGCTGTTCATTAGCAGAAGCAACCTTTTCTATAACACATTTCTATATACTCTACATCATTTTCTGTAGCACTTATCACCATGTTCTTTTAATGGGTCCAGAGCTTGTTACCATTTCCTACCTCCAAGATGCAGTGGGAAATGTGGATTTATGGCAGCCAGACATGAGCTTGGTGGCCAAGATATTACCATCATCATATATTTTGTCATCTGTGTCAGAGCTGCAAGGTACAGGTGCTTTGGGGGTGGCATTTCAAATGTGCCCAGCATTGTCCTAATTCTGCAACCACTGAATTCAACTCTAAGACTCCCATTGACCACACAGTCAGGTCAACTAAGTGCTTTTGAAAAACTCACCCTTCATGCATTGTTGCCTTTGTAGCTCTCAAGATCCTGTTCCATTGGCTGAAAGAATATCTCCATGAAACGCCACCTGGCATATAATCCCCATGCCCTGAGAGATCCCAGGCTCCCTAGTAAATGAGCAAATTACACTTTGGATTGTTTCCAACCAGTAATCTGCTAAACATGGAATTGTATGCAACCTCTGGATTTCACCGGCACTAGCAGCTGTCTGTGATCATTCTGTCTATCAAACACACAATGCATTTTGATAAGATTGCTAAAACACGGAGATGTGTTATTAGGCTACTAACATGAGTTAAAAATAAATGGTCATTCACATTTTGTGATGCTGGCTGGTAAATCTGGATGTCCTCTATATCCTTTGCTCTTGAAACTAGAATAACCAACTTTAGTAAAGAAATTCTGAATAATAATTTGTGACAAGCAATAGTCTTGATTGGGCTAGGATTAGTCATTAGTTTTGAGGTAAAGGCCAGAAGGAACCACCAGATGTGTAGTCTGACCTCCTATATGTCGCAGACCACCAGCATCACCAGACTCAACACACTAAACCCAACCACAAAAGTTATCCCCTCTCAGCCTTCCTTTTGCTAGGCTTCTTCTGTGTGCCGCTTGTAAGAGAGGCTTTCCATTCCCCTGATCACCCTAGCAGCTCTTCTCTGCACCTGGCTTAATTTTTACCCTGGCTTCCATATAAGGAGATGGCCCATGCTGAGATGGGAGTGCTGCCCATGGACATGAGAACTAGCAGTCTGTACTTAGCGAGAGGTGCTAAACAGGGCCCCACAGTTCACATGTCTTAATAGCTGCGATATTGGCAGTCTAAACAAGTTATTTGGTGAAGCTGAAACATGACAGTGTGGTGATTTAGGGTAAAATACACAACTTCACATGGAGATGTAATATTGTGTTTATCGTGGTAATCAAAGTTGTCAGTGATATAAATACACTGGTCTAACATTGCTCGTGGGTCTCTCTGACATGCTGTTGGTAACGATAAAGTGGTAATTTGTGACAAGCATAGTTTAGTCTAACCAGTGACTCCAGCAAAAGACACAGGGAGTATTTGTGTGAGACTATCTGATAATTTGTAACTCCATAGTTTTCCATTTATTATAAGATTACATTACTTATATCATATTATAAGTAAGCATGTTAATATTAGTATATTTAATTCTTACCTTTCTCTCTCTCCCTCTGTGTTGCTCTCCTTTTTGTGGTTTTACAGGAACCCTCAGAATAGTTGTTAATTAACAGAATTGTTAATCTCTAACAATACAGGGCATTCATATAGCAAGGGATAATAGTTGTTAACTTTTGCTCAGAATTTTACCTTATGTAATATCCAATATTGTTTTCAGTTAGGTGTGGTCAGTGATAAATAAAAAGTAATTTTAAGACACCAGAAAATTACTCTAAGCAGTTTGTCCCAGATCCTGAACTGGCATAAATTGGCACTTCTCCACCATTTGTGAACAATTTTATCTTTTTTACTTTCAGTACTGAAGCCTGATTTTGAAGAATTGAGCTGTTTTCTGCAAACCACGAATTTCCAGTATTGTCTCTCTGAAAGCTTTGTCTTGTAACTGCATATATGCAAACAGAAGTTACAGTTGAACCCCATGTAGAGGGACTATATTTGTACAGACAATCCAAAAGTTGTAAGTTTAGAAATAGACGTAAGAAAGTCTGAAACTTGTTTTACAATTACATAAACAAATATGTGATCAACTACAGTGAAGTGCAGCATTATTTTAATATTCACTGTGTTCTGTGTTAGCATGCAATGCTGAAATCCTGGCCCAGTACTCTCACTGACTTCAGTGGCACCAGGATTTCACATTACAGTCTGGGACCTCATGATTTTCCATTCTAATTGTACAAGTTACATTCCCCTACAAAAATGACCTTCCTATCTGTTTATGTTTGATACTGTACACTAATGTCTACTGGAATTTACATAATCCAAATATTTAAATAGTGTTTTTAATATATTTTTAAAGTGAAGGACATATTAGAAGTAGCTAAACTTTATATCTTACTTTGGAATGTGAGTTTAATTTCAGTGTGCAACTGAGTAGTGTTCAATCATAGGAGTGAAAGGGATTATATACATTATGTAAATGCACATAAAGTTTAAGTAATAATGCAGTATTTGTTTATTATTCAGGCCTGTTACATCTATTTCTAACACCAGAAGGAATAAATGTAATAATATATTTTAAAGATCCAGATGTCTGTGTGTGTGTGCGTATGCATGTTATGTGTATATGGATGTAAACTAAAATATGACTGCGTACATATGCATATGTACTGCATAGGCTTCCATACATATACAGTATACAATAAATGGCATGATAATAATCTTTAAAGTAGTAAATTATAGAAACAGAAACAAGATAAAAAACAATGAAAAAATAATTAAAACAATAACTATTCCATTCATTCTGAACATATCATACAAGACTGCATTAGGAAACACAATAAAAATGTGCTTTTAATCTGATAGTAAAAAAACCCAATAAAATAAAAATGAAATCCATTAATGAAAATAATGGATTTTATCCAAACTGGTTAAACACTTAACATACATGATTTTTTTTTCCAGTTGGTGATATAGTAGTCTTACATTCTGTGGTTGTTACAGTGCAATTAGTACCACCCATTGCATAGTGTTACCATGTTAAAAACTAAAAAGAAAGAGAATGGCTTTGTAGATGAGACCGTTTCCTTACCAAACTAATATTATAATGAGTGTATGCAAAATGTCATATTCAAAGCTGTTACCTTGTTACAGGGAAGGGACTGAATCTCTCTCTCATTTGGTCTCGATCAGTGGTTTGGTTGTTGGGGGTGGCTGAGAGAGAGAGAGAAGAGAAACCGTTTCTTTTCTCTCTCTCAGCCACCCCCAACAACCAAACCACTGATCGAGACCAAATGAGAGAGAGATTCAGTCCCTTCCCTGGCAGGCTGATTTAAAATAAACAAATAAAATAAAAAGGTAACTTGGGGGTTGAAATGTATTGAATATCTGGGAGATTGATTAATGAGTGATGTTAATATTATCACACCACTCCAAGGTACCTCATTTGGATGGACATCACAAATTTTACTCCTACAATTACCTGTGCACCTCTTCACTTTTATGGTTGAAAATTATTTACATCAGAATTAAAAGATTGTGAAAACGAGGTTATAAAAGAGAGTTGTTTGCACTAATTAAATGACTCCCGTATATTTTTAAGTGTTCTGCCTGAATGGTTTTTAATTGTTCCTCATTTGAGTTTTTGGTCACGTTGTACCCCATATTTGGCAAATTGAGAGATATAGATATGATCACAAGTAAGTATTAAATTGAACAGATATGGAATAAATTAATTTTTACATGACTATCACCTCCACATAATTGGCAGTTACATAAAAAATTAAAGCTGCATGTGATAAATTGCAAAGCTATATGATAAATGAACTTACACACCTTTGGCAGCTTTGCCTGGTCTCTGCTTAGTAATCCATCTTCCCCAAGACTTATTCTAATTATTCAAATCTTTGAGCAGCTTCAATTGATTTTAAAAATATTGTAGTTAATCTCTCCACAAATGTTTCTTCCTATTTCCCCCAAATGTAGAAGTACCCTGGCTTGAGGCCCATGAGAGGCAAGTGTCAGTCCTGCTCAAAAGGAGAGGTTTTCTATACATTCATGTTATGACTCTTTGTAATTTTGCCATTCCTGCAGAGCTAGGAATAGGAGCATCCTAACAGTGGCTGTTTCCAGCTTTACAGTACTGTGCAGGAGCCCTTTCCTCAGTCAATATCTATATGATATTATATGCAATGAATGAGGCATCTTTGGGGTGACTGAGTCAGAGTTAAGTTTGCGTGCAGTGCAGTCTGTCTTCCTTCTCAACAAAAATGAATTATGCAGGCATGAAGTATGGTTTCCAAAGATTCATAACTGTGCCAAATCCCAACATGTTTTCACAGGAACTCTCAAAGCCTTTCTCTGCAAAGCCTTTGCAAAATTTCAACTTATATTTCAATCATTGTAGCTGCAGATATGCAAAATACATTACAAGCTATTTTGTACAATGAGTAAGAGAGTATTTTTTTTAATCTTTCCTTATACTTAAAAATGGCTAAACTTTTGTTTTAGCTGGAACATTTCTCCTGGTAACAGCAATTAGACCTGTAATTTTTTCCCAGTAAAAGGAACTGTTAAAAAGTTATGAACGACTGAAAACCAGGGATTGTGGTGAGAAATACCTCAAAAACTGTAACTCTCTCTTTGGCTGACATTCCAAATGTAATATACAGGCTTGAGTATATTTTTTGCATATTATGTATGTTATGAATTATAACAGTGCCATAATTTTTTATTTTTAAAGGAAAATAAACCCTAAAGTGACTAGAATGTATGTTTATAATTTACACAATCTTTTCCCCTTGTTTTCGGAAATGATTCCCTTTCATTTCTTTGGATAGCGATGCTTGAGGAGGAGGGAGGCAGGAGAAATGCCTGTTTTGGCATGTCTTACACTGCAAGTATAGATTTCTGTGGGAGTGAAGATGGCTTCAGTAAACAGCACATGCAAAGCGCTTACTTTTCACGCAAGTAAAGTTTATAAGAAGTATCTCCACAAAATGGGAAAGTAACTTTTAGGAAGGAAGCCTTTGCCTTGCTTGGTGAATAGGTCCCCATGCTACTATAATAATGCACATTTCTACTAGGACAAACACTTATTTGTTCAAAGTGAATATTAACACTGTAATTTACTACCTAATTACAATTTTATAGTAATAACTGAAAATGTAGTATTAAAAAGCCTGGCATACACTGCTCTCACTATTTGGCTGCTGTTAGTGGTACGGTATAGTATGTGACTTTGTCAATATACCAGCATTACAGTGGAGATTTCTTAGCAATATTAACCTTGCTGCAAAGCACTGTTTCATGCACCCTTTCAAAGTTTATTTTTTTCTGTAATTTTTAGAATGGTTGTATTAAAGAGCCTAGTCCTCCTCTCTTTGCGGTTGATTAATAAATCCCCATTAAATTTAAAAGGAGCGGGATTAAGTCCTGTGAACAATCAGTAGATATAGCATTTTTTTTCATGTAAAAGGCACAGTACTCAGTATTCCTTGAGGAAGACTTTATAACATTACACCATTTTCTAAAAGGATGAGATATTCTCATAAGATTGCTTTCCTTATCAGCTACCTTTAAAGGATTTGTTTTCTTGATGCTTCAATTAAAAACAAAATGAAAAATTAAAATGCAACATTAGTATTTAGAAACAAGACATTGCTAAAGTTTGCTTTTTTAATCATGAAAATGTACAGCAAATATGTCACATTTTGTCTTTTTTTGCAAAACAAACAAAAATATGTTTTACTATTAATACTATTAATTTTATTTTTGGAACAGCTTTATTCCCCTTATGGATTTTCTTTTTTATCCAAGTTATCTTAATCATAACTACTTCAACTTTCAAATATTATAAATCCTGCTGGTCTCCGTTTACCTGGAACTGATAGAAATTACTGTCATATTAACTTATGTGAAACAGAGGTTGTCAATAAAACATCATTTATTCTCATTTACTATAGAGGGGCATTGAAGATAAGGAAATAACTGGGATTCCACAGATAGCATTGTGTGGTAACTGTGGGTTAAGGGTACATTTTAATGACAACCATTTTAACTTATAATACCAGAAATGTCTGTTAGGTTGCGTTAACATGATGTATTAACTCATCACATTTCTACACCCCCATTTCTACACCCCCATGCATCAAATGTGTGTGTTTTGTCTAAAACTCATGAAGTTGTGGATCTGGTATGCCTTTGCTAGGGAGGAGAAATCACAATTGTGCTTTTCATGAGGTAGTCTCCTCAGTCATGAAGATAAAAATTATATCAGACCTAACCTGTCAATTATTCTCTCCATAATACAATACACACTATTGTGAGATACAACAATTATCTTGAATGTGTGAAAAGAGCTCAGTGATTGCTGAGTGGCAAAGCCCTTTTCCTCTGCTTTGGGATAAATGCTGTATTGACAGTCCATCATGTGTTCGGTTTACAGAAAATATTCAGTATATGTTCATGAGATTCAAATTGAAAATTCTCTTAGGCAGAGAGAGTACATGTGATTTGTATGCACTTCCCTTAGCAATCTCTCCATTGGTCTCCCTGCTGAGGGAGCGGGAAAGAAGGATGGTATGGCCATCAAGAATCAGAGAGGTAGCCGTGTTAGTCTGGTATGGCCATCATTTCTGACCTTCCTGTTGTCATTTATTCATTACAAGACAGAATGTAAAGATCCAGACTGTGGGATAGAAGAAAGCTAGTGGTGGCTGGGGAATGGATGATATTTGCTAAATTTGTTGTTTTCACAGTAAAAGAAATGGATAACCATATGACCATATAGCTTTCTTTGGTTGATATTAGTTGATGGCATTTATTTTACTGAATACTTTTTCTGGTGGCATTTTTATTTATATATTTTTCCTATTCTGAATAGCAGTCCTTGGCTGTCTACTGTGGGCAGCTTATCTGTATATAGTGCAGGTGAGGATGTGTGTGTTCTCCGTTGATGCTAGCGAATCGTCTGGGAAGAGCATATTCCATCGCACTGTAGTAAAGCAGCCTGAGGACTGCTCTAATTTACAATTTACTTCGCCTGAGAGAAGGCAGATGGGGCAAGTGGGCCCAAGGTGAAGTGTATCATGTCAGCCCAAGGCATGAATTATTGCTCTCTTTTGGTCACTGGTGCATGCTGTGTAATGACTTTGGGGTTTTTTGGTTGGCAACAATGAACCTGTGCCGGCTGCAAACAGCCTCAGTGGGCTAATGCTCCAGCTGGGGATTGGGTGTGACCCAACCTGACACTGCTTGAGGCTTGTCCAATTTTCCATGTTAGGGCAGCAGCAGGGAGCCCATGTTCTGGCTCTGCATGACTAAGAGATCACCCTTACATCGGGGTGATCCTTAAACAGACAGTTATAGATGGCTTTAGGGACAGATTTCATCAGCATTGTGGCTTAATGTAGCCACACCACACTGGAGAATCTGGTCCTTTAAGCTTAATAGCATACGCATATCTTTTATGTAAAAGGGAATCATATATTCTGCAGTTCATTGTTGGGTAAGTGTATAAATTAAGATCTCACACAGGTATTAATTCAACGGTAGGTATAATGTGACTTTCTGTACACTATTATTAATGTACAACATTGCAGACATGCCTCGAGTGAGATTGGGGCCCCATTCAGGTAGGTACAACTCACAGTAAGAGTGTCCCTGCCCTAAAGGACTTACACAGGTATAGTGTCCAAAACAAACAAGTTATGGGAGAAAGGCAGTGTTAACTTGACTCATGGTGGTCTCTGTCCAATTAATTTGTTTTCCCAGCTCAGTTGTTTAGTGCCCAGTGTCCACACCATACAAATCATTGTCACATTAAGTAATAATAAATATTCTCATTTACTAAGTCTGCAAAAATGGCAGGAAGGAATGATCTATGGGGAGTGAATAGTCCTCCCACCCCTAGGTGTGGCCCCAGCAGTTCAGAGTTAAGGCATGTCCAGTGCTATCACCTTTTGATTCTTGTCCATTATATTGAATGTACTATTTCATTATGTTTTAGTGATCTTAAAATATAAACACTTGAAGAAGTTACTTGAAACTCCCTTCTTGATATATATGTCTGCAGGTTTTATCTCATAACTTTGTTTCATAATTGTGGTCATTATTATTCACATATTGCCAACATAACCTACTTGGAGAACTGCACAGGACTAGGAATGAGTAGAGCCGGAGTCTCTTCCTAGCTCTACCACTACCCTCACTATGACTTTAGGCAAGTCACATTAACATCTCTATGCCTCGGCTTCTTCATTTTCTATAAAATAGGATACGCTTCAAACGGGATATTGTGAGGCATAATTTGTAAGCCCTTTTTTCAGCCTTTGGATGGATTATATACATATCAGTGCCATACAAGACAGAAACAATTATTTATTAATAAAAACACAAATTGACTGAGGACAAACTATATGGGCAAACAGTGTTATTCATGGAAAAGTGAGACTAAAAAATGGAATACTGCAAATAAGATGAGTATTATTTTTATAGCTCCAAAATAGTCTATGAAAACATCACTGGACTTTTATTCTTTGTCTTCCAAGCTAAAGTGGTCAATTTCTAAACACTTGTTTATGATCATATGTGAAATACTTGTATATTAGTGTATTGTATTGATACTTCATCATGTCTATCCCCAAAGCCACCATTCTAATTTGATGTCCACTGTCACACAATACAGCTTGACTATGTGTTGTTTTATCCTAATACTGTACAGTAGAGTGGGACTAAACTAAAATTAATACCAATATTAGGAACATTTTTATAATATATATCCAGAAATGCTGATATGAAATGGTAGAGTTCACCTAGATCACTAGGAGGCTTTAAGCAAAATGCCCTTTTAATTTCATAGCGTTAAACCCACATTGACTTCTGTGGGGAAACAGGGTTTATTTAAGAGGTCTGAGATAGCAGCAAGCTAGCATCTGTGTAGTCTGACAGATGTAGGCTAGCAGCAGTATCAATGAAGACAGATACAGGTTGCATTGTAGTAGGCAAGCAGCTTGAGGAACATTCAGCAGGGTTTTCAAGGGACAACATAGATTCTTCAATATTAGTAGTGATGATTCATTAAAGAAAATGAAACCGAATCAAGCTATTGTGCCGCATGTGGGCACCAGCATATTACGTCTCTGTTATTAGAAATTACAAAAAGGCTGCAGAGCGGAGTGGGCCTGCGCTGCAAAAGAATATGAGAGTCCAATGACAGTCTTGTTGTTTCTTGGGATATGGAATTCTGATGTAAGGGAAAAGTTGCACCACTTATTCATCAAACGGGCTTTGTGTCTATAAAAATAATGCTAAGGCAGCTGTAGTAATTAGGGGGACATCATAATTTTGCTTGTAAGGTCATATCTTCTGCCGAAAATCTTTTGTCATAGGATAGGGTTGGCCACTTTCACTGCCAAAAAGCCACTTTAAAAGATTGACGAGAGAGATTATAGAGGATACAGAAATTTGGAAGTAGTTCTTTTAACCTTTTTGGCAGCAGCAAGCCTCATGGTGGGGCTAGTTAGAGACCAAACATTCCTGGAATTGTTTGCCTTTCTGGCTCTTCCATTTAGGGGTATCAATTAACAACTATTTCACTACTGCAGCAAAGCAGAAAAAGAGATTGTAAATAAGCAGCAAGTAAAATTAAAAAACAGTAATGAGCATTATGAATACAGGAGTGTTACAAGGCTTGAAAATGCATTTATTTTAGAGCTTAGCATGTCCTGGGAAAACATAACGACATTGTGGATGTATTGTCTTATTTTACATTGCAGAGATTCCATTTATTGCCCCTGGAGGCTGACAAGGAACCAACACCTGTGCCCAAATGTTTTCAGAACCTTGGCAACGGAAGGCATGTTCATTATGCAGGAGAGCTGTAGTTCCAAGTATGCTTAAGGCACAGAAGAATAGCAGAGTTTTCACTTGTAAGAAAAAACAGGTTAAAGAGCAGAATGACTGTCATAATGGAGTTATTAGTGTGAACAATCTTGATGAAGGATGGCACTTCTGTGGCTGCACATCACCAGCGGAAATTACACTTTATGGTAAGCCTCTTTTGGTGACCTAAAAAGCGTGGCAGTGGTGATAACATCAGACTTGGGGAGACTCAAGAAAGACATTCAGTTCCTGACAACTCCACAAAATAAGTCAATTAATAAACTAGTATCTTTGGTCTCTTTTGAATATAGTGCCTCTTCTACAAGTAGCATTTACTCTTTGGGACTGGAAAGTGAGTGATTTCAGTTAGTCCCTGGTTGGAGCCTAATGAAAGAATCATAATGCAAAGATGCATACCGTACCAAGCAAGGTGTATGATAGCTTTGAAGAGTTACAATAGAGGTTGCTTCAACAATTAAGAGAACTCATATAAGATTACATGATGCTAAACTTCCTGGGATTTGATGTTGGAGAGGTAAATCCAAGGTTGGTTACTGTTGCAAAATGTCAGTTGTTTGCCTTCAGAGAGCAATATTATATACAGTGTGAATGCACTGCTTTGTAAAGTCATTTTTGTAGTCCCTGTGCGGCTACACCTGCACTAAAGGTCACATTCCGTGAAACTAAGGCCTGAAGAGTAGGCAGGTGGACTTCGTTTTTAAATAGGACTTTCTGTATAAATGGAAAGTTTCGTGAATGATCTGTTATTTTAGGAGAACTTTCAGGCAACTGGGATGATCCATTTACAGAACTCTGGTGATCAGAGAGATGTGAGCTAGGATCATATTCTCTCTTTCACCCTATCAAGTAACTTAAGCATTGTGATATGCGGTCTTAGTGATGCTTGGCTATCATGATATAATATGATGCGTTCAAGAGATGCTGTTTTTCAAATTGCCATTGCTTTTAGGAAACATTTCAGAACAGTGAGGTCCAGTGAAACAGATTGAACAAAACACGTCAGGTCATTTGTCGCTTTGCTGCAGAAAAGAATGATTTTGTGTACTGGAAGCTTGAACTGGAATCACAATAAAAAAAGGATTTGGCTTTTTAAAGGCAAATGTTTCCAGATGCCAAGATCATTTGGTTCATGTTACAACCCAGACAAGTTTGGAAGGAGGCCAAGCAGTTGAGGTAAAAACCAGAAAGGTAGCTAATCAAAAATTAGCTAGCTTCTGCAAATTTAAAGAAGCTGAGGTTGACAGAGAAATGAGTCAAATGTTTTAGCATTTCCTACCAAAGGACAACTCGTATATCAGTGATGATCAAACCACAAGAGCTTATGAGCTTTGCTTTGGATGAGCCCCCAAAAGTTTGCAGGTTGTCCGGACCATAAAATGGGCATTGGGACCTGAAAAGGCACATCCCTGCCGCAAAGGCCACCCCTTTGCCAAATTTCAAATTGCTGCTCCAAAGCACGATGGGCAAAACAATATATTTTTCCATAGCCTTGTTCTTGGAAATAGGCTGAACCATTTTGTTATACTTTTCCTAAATAATTCAGGCTGAGGCAGACACTTGGCATGGAACATTTTGGCCTGAAAAGTTGAAGTTTGGCAAAGTTCTAAACAAATGAAAATAGTGTCTTATATCGGAAGTGTTTGACAATCTTAATAATAGGCAGTGCTACCAGCTCCGCTTATAATAGTGCTGATCAAGGAAACTTAATTATAATCTCTAATCAACAAACAAAAGAGGAATTCTTCAGATGTTTTTGACCACGTTTTCTTGTAAGGGCGATTTCCAGTGACACCTTGATATTTTAAACAAACAAAAAGATTCTATAATCTGTCTATTTCTATGTACACACATATAATAGAGAGAGAGAGAACACCTCCTTTTTTGAAGATGCAATGTGACATACCCAGTATTTGAAATAAATATTTAGATAGTTATAGATATTTTAGACATAAGAAAAACCTTAACTGTGAAACTATTATGCAGAAGTGTAAAAATTTTGCCATAATTTCTTGTGTAATGATTTGAAGTATCCTTTAATAATAATAGTAATAATACTGGGGTAGCAAGTTCCTTTATTTTAAACTTCTAAGTGATTAATCCTGTCTGATTGTTACAAGATTTAGCCTAAAAATTTTTAAATGATAAATGAAGTGGAAATATGTTGAAAACAATCCTTTTTGAGTAATATGCTTCAAACCATTTTGTACTTTTTCAAATGTGGCAAGACAGTTTGTACTAGGAAATTATCTTTCTTAATATATTAAGATCATATTCAATACAAAATGAATTGAATTAAGTCAGATCATATTGATTATTACCCATCCTCAGTTTGCAGATATTTTATTTATATTTTTCTCTCTTGTTCAGCAGTTTTTACATTTACTCTAGAGCCGAGGTATCTGTGCTGCTGAGGTTTCTGGTAGCATTGTTCTGCTACTCACATTCAGTAAAAAAATCCTCTATTCATTAAATGGATCAAACTGCAAGGCTAAGTGACACAGCAACCGTGCTATACCCTGCTGTGACTGAGACCACAGGTCTTGAAATTTGACTCTGGAATCTTGTTTCTTGGACAAAGGGAATCTAAGCATGTTGCAAAAGTTGTGATTGGTCTCAAGGGGGAGATTGCTTCAGTAGAAACCAGAGACATGTGTAGATAAGAGGTCATAGTGTAGTGAGTGGGGAATGGTACCTGCTGTGAACAAACATGAAAATTTCCATGTATCACACTCTGGGCTGATACTGGGCTTTACTGGGAGGGATAAAGGCAAAGGAAGACAGAGATGACAAGCTCACACTAGGGGACTGGGATGAAATAACGTAACTGTAAAAAGAAAATCAGAACCAGGAGGTGACACACAATTAAAATCGTATTAGGCTGTGTCTCCTTGTCTTTGAGCCTTTAAAAAATAAAAATGTGGTTTTTTATGGTGTCCGCTCTCTGTAGACCTCAGAAGCATTTCCTAGTAGTAACTCCTTATTTAGACAGCCTTCTCATCATTATTCATCTAAGTAATCAAAATTTTAAAAAGGATTAAAAACCTTGATGTATATAAATAAAATATGGAATGGAGGACAGTGTAGAATACAAGTACAGTATGTTTGCAGGAATACCCACCACTAGTCCCTCACAGAACTATTTGGGGCATGTTCTCATATTGTTTTCTTATTGCTTACATATTATATATTAAAATAAAGAAAGTCAGTAAAGGCAGAATATAATCAATAGCCGCAACTGAAATATAGGCAGAGTATGACAAGCATGTACACTCAACCTTCATTCAAAATTAATATGCATTGTATTTTCTCAGCTATAATTGTCCTGTACCTTGGCTTTCAATTGCTGTAAATTAATTCTGCTTTTTACCCCATGTATTTGTAGCCTTGCTGTTACTTCCAGGGATGACATTGTGGTGTAACCAATAACATGGCACAGCATCTGGAGACAAATGTATGTATTTTTGGAACAGTTTTCTTTGCACTTTCCCCATTTTTATTGGTATGGCTTTTTCCTATTCTGGACATTTATCCCAGTTGGGTTTAATTTTTGTTTATTGCATAGAGGATCCCAGATGATGTTTTGAGGTGGGCACTTTATAAATTAATAAATAAATTCAGTATATGATTGTTTTTAGTGGGTCATTTGACACATCTGTTTTCAGAGGTAGCTAAATCTTCATGAGCTGCATAAGACAGCTATAGTTGCACAGGATTAGGGAAGAGTATTATATTTTAAATGTCTATGTGTTACCCATTAAGAAGTTATCATTTAGTGACAGTTATCATATTCTTGCATATCAGATACTGCAGTATGCTGCACTACTTAGAATGCAAAGTAATTATTGCAAGGAAGATATTAGGAGTGTACTAGCCGTGGTTAACTCTTGTCTGTTTAGTGCTGCAAATTATCAGTGTGTTCTCAGTACACTTTTACAATCCAATATCTACAGTGGTCCGATGATATCTGCATATATTAGTATACAGATTGTACATTACTGAAATCAGTGAAATTCATATTATATTTGCAAGGGTTCTTCATAGAGGTAACTGTACAAGCCATAGTTCAACACTCAGCATTTGTCTAGACTGCAGGCGAAGGTGTGAGATAGGCAGACCAATGTTAGTTTAATCTAGCTAGCACAGGTAGCTGTGGTGTGTGTGTGAAAGCATGGACTTCAGCACAGGTAAGAAATCCAAGTACGGACCCAGCCTCCCCAGTGGTCTTATACTTGGGCAGCTAGACCGTGCGGAAGCACATGCCATCACATCTATATTACTATTCTGTATCGATATAACCTCACAGTCAATGCCACTGAAGTCATTGGAGCTTCCTGAGTATGAATGAGAACAGAGTTTGGCTCAGCAAATTTAGTACATAAAACAGAAGAAAAAAACCCCATTCAATAATAATAATAATAATAATAATTCTAAGCATGATTATTACAGTAGTGCTAAGAGGTACCAGTTGTTATTTGGTGCTTATTTTACAAGGCCTTGTGTAAACATAGAGTAGGAAGGCAGTCTGTTTAATCCACAGTTTCCATTGTTATTGCTGAGTTTGCTGTGGTTTGTGGCACTACATAATTTTTGTTAGGTCTGAATGTTTCTCTTACAGGATATCTTTTGAGGGTTCTTTACTGTATTTTTTTAGTTTCCTGATTCAGATGTGAAGATCTCTTATGACTCTTGTTGTGAATTTTGATTGCAACAGGTGGGGTGAAGCACTAATAGGGGAAGGAAAATGAGAAGTGGTCTGCAGGTCTTTTTCCACAGTAGACAAAAAAAGGGCACTCACTATCGATCGTAGCAACTCCTTACCTCTTCAGTGCCTCATGTCCACACATAAAATTCACTCTGACACCAGAGAAATGGCACAACTTGGGAGCAAGTCTTTACCTGCCTCTGATTGCACTGGGGCAGCCAATCTTACTGCTCTGCTACTGTGGATGGGAAAACACTGATATTCCAGCAACACTGGTCCAGATACATCCCACACTGCTGTTCTCTACCTATTCTATGCCCCTGCTATAAGGAAGTGTTTATTTTCCACCATCCATCCATATATTTTCCATTGAGTATGCAGTGAAGACATGTGCCACTTGTGTTGCCTCTTTAAGCGAGCCTGAATGCAGCTCAGGATTTATTCAGCTGGTCTTTGCTCTCTTTGGCAGGTGAGGCATTGAGAACAGGTGAAACATTTACTGGGCTAGTTATTGCTCTTTGGAGAGATCTTATGAAACTTGAACTACACCAGGGTGTTAAAGTCAGCAATCCACACAGGGGTGGGCAAACGTTTTGGCCTGAGGGCCACATGGGGGGTGCAGATTTGTACGGAGGGCCAGGTAGGGGAGGCTATGCCTCCCCAAACTGACTGGCCCCGCCCCTATCTGACCCACTCCTACTTCCCATCCCCTGACTGCCCCCTTCTGAATCCCCCACTCATCCAACTCCCCCTGCTTCTTGTCCCCTGATTACCCCCTCCAGAGACCCCCCTGCCCCAACCACCCCCCGGGACCTCCACCCTATCTAAGCCTCCCTGCTCCTTGTCCCCTGACCACCTCCTCCAGAGATCCCCCACCCCTAACTGCCCCCCCAGACCCTACCCTCTAAGCCCTGCACCTTATCCAACCCCATGGTCCTGGCTCCCTTACCATGCTGCTTAGAGCAGCAGCCAGGGCAGAGATAGACACACTGCTGTGCAGCCCCACCCCCGAGTAGAGAGCTTCCTGTGAATCGGCGTAGCTCCGAGGGAGGAAGGAAAGGGGGGTTGGGGAAGGGGCCAGCAGAGTTCAGGGGCTGGGCAGGATGGTCCCATGGGCCGGATGTGGCCCGTGGGCTGTAGTTTGCCCATCCCTGAACTAGACACACTGGGCGCTCCGAAGGATTTGCAATAAGGTCCTAATCTATCAATTTCCAAAATATTCCTGCTCTGGAGAATATAGTGAGAAGTGTGAGTGGAAATACTCTGAGGAAGTGGTGCAAGCATATTATGGAAAGCTGATTAGTGGTGTGGCTGCATTTCATATTGCAAAAAGAAGTAATCAATGCTTATATGCATTGTCACTGTTTTGTCCCTGCAGTTGACCACTTGCCTAGGTAAAAAACAAGCCATAAGAGGCACAAAGAGAAAAGAAAACAAGGGGGAACAGGTATTTGGATTTACCCACTTACAGTGCAATACTCTCTTGCCAACTTCATTTTCATGAGAATTTTTTTCTCTAATGCAAGCTGCTCTTTGTGCAGAAAATGAATCAACAGAGGAAACACGTGGGGACGTTTGCTTTAAGAAGCTACTTGAAAATTAACCAAGATTGCATAGTAGTTGGGTATATGGGCACTCGGAATAAGAAATGCCACAAAACTCTGGAGGAGAAAAGGAGAAAGGACAACATGAACAACAGCAGAATTAGAATGGGCTCCCCTTTGAGCAGCATCATCTCCAATTTCTTTCCTAAGCACATCCACACTTAGTTTCTGAGAAAGCAGGCAAGACACGTAGGCAAACTGCCAACCAGATGGTGCAACTGACTATGGAGGATACATACAGAAGGGCAGCAAAACACGGAATAAAATATCCCATAGTTTGCATGCATGATACGAAACAGGCCAACATTCACCAGGTCCTATTCACATGTAAGACGGTAAATGCTAATTGTAGCACCTTCCTGCCTTTGCATGGCTCAGTCTCATAATTTGTTATTGTTTTCAATTCTGCTTTATCGTCCCTACTCTATCCCGGAGGAACTACTTTGTTCTATTTATGTATTTTATGGATCGGGTTTTCAAAACTACTCAGTGTTGGCCTGTGTTCTAACTGGAGTATATAGTAAATTGACTTTGAGAGCAGAGTTTGAGTCATGCTGAGCATATGGTATATGGCTGGACTCCAGGTTGGGATTTACCTTCAACCTCTGCCTTACGGTGATCAGCTTGTCCTGATGGAGAATAGTTGGTGTGGGTGGTGGTGGCTTTTCAGCTGTTTCCCTCTTGGATGCTATGTAGCAAAAGTCAGCGACTTCTTGAGGCACAGCAACTTTCCTCCTAGTTGCTGCCCCTTCCTGTGAGAAGCTCTCCCTGATAAGCTTGTTTCCTCCCACTGGAGCAGGCTCTGCAGTTGTGCCTATTTGGTACCTATTGAGCCCTGAATAAGCCGGCTCCTGATGGAGATGGGCACATGCCCCATCACATCTTCATTTTAAAAAAAAGTTTCAAACCTGTATGGTTGTGAATTGCTTCCATTTGGAAGCCCACTATAAGCCAATTCTATATCATATTCTTGAGCCTTCAGAAAACTCCCTTGAATAAATTATTGGTTATTAATTACTGTGATTTTTGTAGAAGTGACAAAGAGTCCTGTGGTACCTTAAAGACTAACTAAAGTGTGATTTTTGTGATTTTCTAAGTTCTAAAAGTAGTTTCAATTCTTTACTTTTGTTAGCACAGATTTCTCCTTGAATGAGCCCGGATATTTCAAAATATGGTTCTGACCTGAAAAGGGACTTTGAATGTGGAAACCCACCTTGCCATTTTTTCTTATTTCCAAATCAATTTTACTCGGTCTGCAAGTAAAAAGCTGTTTTTCTTTCAAATTGTCAGTGCCTCAAATTCAGTCTCAAATCTGAAAGTCAAGTTGAGGTCTTATTCTTCCCTTCTCACACATCAGTTAAAAAGATTCTGCATGCCAAATGAGACCAACATTTGTTCCTATACATCCCCGTTGTCTTCAGATTATGTTCTAAGTAACACGTGAGTAAACATATTAGCCTTCAGAGAGTTTGAAGATGCTATCAAAGATGTTGGGGTTACGCAAATACAGCCAATGTGAAATTTGGTCTGTCAATGCTGCAAACCTAATGAAGATATGTAAAACGATAGAACATAGGCTGAGTGTAGGGGCCTGCTTCTGCCACTGAGAGAAAGCATACTTCTTGGTTGCAAGCTGATGAAAACTGAAAATGGAAATTCCACAAGATGCAGGAAACCTGGAACCCCCCAAATCCATTTTTATTAAGTCAAGTTTGGGATCAAACTGGACTTTAAGTATTAAAATAGAACTAGTCAGTACTTGAATGAGCCTATTTTAATTACATCAACATACATAACTTATGGCATGTTTCCAAAAACAGTTGATTGAGAAAGCATCCAGTATATCCATCAATTTAATCTGTCAGTCTAGCTAGTCAATAGTCATAGGTTCACAATTTAGGCATGGAATAGATTCTATTGAGCAACCTAGAATTAACCTGTCTGTCTATATGATTTCCTTCTGATTCCCATCTCATCCTCCTTCACTTAGCCCTTGTTTTATCCCCATTTTACTTTCCCTACTCACCATTATTTTCTTCTCTCTCTGCCCCACTTGATCCCCTGCCTAAAGGAGGAATCCATGGAGGACCTTCTTGGTTTCTACTCCTAGTCCAGCATGCTGGTGCTGGCATGTCCCAATAGGTTTTGTACTTGTCAGTCACTGAAAGAGACAAGAATCAGAGAGGTAGCAGTGTTAGTCTGGAATAGCAGAGGTAACAAAGAGTCCTGTGGCACCTTAAAGACTAACTAAAGTATTGGAGCATAAGCTTTTGTGGGCTAATACCCACTTCGTCGGATGCAAGCAGTCTTTAAGGTGCCACAGGACTCTTTGTTACCTCTGAAAGAGACAAGTGCCTTCAGCACCAATTAGAGTCAGTAATGCTCCAGCTAGTAACACCACTGACTCTTGCCTCCAGCTTTATTGGAAGAGGCAAAAACTGTTGGGCTATAATGTATTAGCCATGGGGCCTTGAGAAAGAAATATTTGGCAACTCATTTGTGCACAAAATAGCAGATTCTGATGCAGGAAGTAGGCATGGGGGTGTTCAATTTGCTGCTTCTGCTCTTCACTTTGCATAGTCATTTACACTAGTGCCAAACACTTTCCAGATTTTATAGCATTTTACACAAAGTGCAGGGCAAACGAGAATCTCTCCCATGATTTTTAGACAGATAAGAGGACACATGTTTTTGAAGCTCTGATCACACTCAGTAGAATTATCCATGATGAAAGAAAATAAAGAATATGCCCCATCATGTATTGTGTTCATTAGTGTGCCTTTAGGCTCATTCAAATACTGAACTGGCCTGACCCTGCACACAAGTAATTCCGCTAACTATGATGAGACATAAAATTAAGCAAGTGCTTAAATTCTTTGATGGATCTGAGTCTTAGTTTGCAACCATACCATATGTGATCCCAAGATTAGAATGGTAAGAAACAGGGACAGACCAGGCCTGTATTTAGATGGGATTCCAAAAGACTGTAGATGTGCCCTTGTTTGTTCAGAAGATGACACTCTTCCTTCTGAGTCAACACTGCATTCCCCAGCCTGGTGTTAGTGGGAAATATTTTTATGTAGCTGTCGGCATGCAGCTGGATAAGATACAATACTGAGTTTCTGACCATCTGTGGTCATTAAAGTTCTCGCGTATGGGTTTCAAGAGCAAGGGCATTAATCCTGGTGTCCTGGCCAAATTCCAACTCTGGCAATGTTATTCTTCCTACCAAAACTTCCCCTGCTATTTCAGTTGGATAGGTTTCTTGCTCACCCTTTCCCAACGTGCGTGTTGTGTATAGTGGTGGGTGCTGTTAGGGAGGTGTTACAGTTCACTGAAGAATCACTTCATTGAGACACCATGTGGCATTTCAGGAAAATTGTTCCCTTTTCAGGAGTGTGTTCTAATTGAACTAATACACTTTTTTTTTTAAACATAGCATGGAAAAATTCTGACACTTTTAGTCTGGAATGTGATCCATGAGTATAATGTATGTGGGTGGTGAAATGTGTTTATAAAATACAGGGCCAATTCTGCAATGACTTGCATGCTGTGCGACCTCAGTGAAGTCAGTGGTGTTGCACATATCTAAGTCTGTGCAATATCTGGCTCTTTATTTGGAGGAGTAGATGTGGTGCAAATATTATTGATCCACAGTTTTATGAATATTCAGTGTCTTGCAATTTAATGTAAAAGAAAATGTGGCACACACTGAGATTTTAAAACTTTTTTTCTTGTCTTTTGCATAAAAGGACTTACATGCATCATCCATTTAAGGCCAATGAGAGGATGATCTGTCTTTGGGGAAATGATGGTCCGCACTCTCAGTGAAAGGTCAATGACTGGTGGGTATTAATTAATCCAGCTGGGCACACAGCATCCAAGGTTTAACAGTGTTTTTTTATAATGATGATAGATTTGAAAGACCAGCCTTTCAGCAACAGTATCCCATCTGTTTGGGGCTATTTTTGTTTACGATATTAAGGTTCTATGTATCCTTTTTGGTGAAGTTAATGTGGTTTTCAGGACCTGTACTCTACTGCAATTATCACAGAGAAAGGGCAAGTATTTACCCAGTGAGAGTGTAGTGGGCTAATTGACGATTACCCAGCCTTTACCACTTTAACGAAATCCCTTACCTACAAGATAGTAAAGCAGCTATATTTAGTTTAAACAAAATAGTTTATAACTGACACTGTGGATTTATGCACTGAGTCTTCTGTAGTTCTCCTGTTTGGTCTAGAAGCATGAACTGTGATATCATAGGGTTGAACCTAGCTGAATATCTGAGAGCCGTCTGTGAAGCACTGTGTGCCCTTCATTCCCACAAAGTCAATGATATTGGGGGACACTCAATTCCTGTCGGGGGACACTCAGCCCACTAGAGGAATCCATTCCTTAGTAGTACATATTTAGTACCTCTTTTCATTGTGAAGTCTGGACCAATTATATCTTTTCTTATGGCTTGAGAGAGATGACTAAAGTTAAGATTCATCTCCAAAGAAATACTGATGGGAGGACAGGCACAAAAAGATGGCGCAATAAACAATTATAAATAATAAAATGTGTTATTACCTATTTACTGCATTGTAAAGGATTATTCAAAGTGCATTTTCAGCTATATGCTATTAACAATGTAGATATTAGCCATATAAACACCTGTTTCTGTGATAACTCTCTTGGTTTCCAAGAGAAAGGAAGATGAGAAAGGCTCATGTCTGTCTCTCTGTCTTTCTCATTGCTCACATGACCATGAGATTTCTGTAAGATGAACTGAATCTAGAAGATGTGAATTAAATCCAAGATTTCATGTATATAGTCAGAAGGATAGTGAGGTAGGGTTAGGAGACTGGATACTAGTCATCCAGTAACATCTCTCTTTCCCAGCACATCAGGTAATCAGAGGTTTTTGCATAGATGTCCTTTTATAATAATAATTATTAATAAAATTCCAGATGTATGTTCATAAGAGCTGAAATAATAATTCCAAGGAAGGTACTTTAATCAAGTAACTAATTGTAATGACCACAACATTAGTTTGGTATTGCTTTGAAACACTATTGAATGATGAATGACTGTTGCATGTGGTTTGGATTTCAATTTTCTCATCTTTTAAAGTATGCAATCAGAATAATCTTTCTTTGTAACTTCTTATTTTATCACTCTTGTGGCGAGTTAACCCATTTATTTCAGTTCACTTTCAATTCAAAGTTCTTGTACGGTAGGAAATATCAATACTAATTTGGACCTTTAATTGAACAAGAACAGTAGATTTGAAGTTGATAAATAAAAGGTCTTCTTTGCTGTCCCTTGGGCATATTCCTTATTTCAGAGGTGTCTTCTCTAGCTCTTTGTATTCTGACCTTCAGTTTCTGTAACTA
>JAVMKO010000014.1:17450000-17595000 GCA_032164245.1 Sternotherus odoratus
GTTTAAAAGTTGGCATCATGCACTTTCAAACCTGGAGCAATCCTGACAATAAAAAGAAAACCACGGAATGAGCCAAAATGTATGCTTGCTTCAATGAAATCATAGCTGGAGCACTATTTTTCTCCTATAAAATGCCCACAATGGTTAAAGCATTTAGACACGTTCCCTTTATATTTCCTTTTCTATAAAGTGTCCATTCTTGTTTTGTCCAGCCCATATTAAGTTAACCTGAAAAAGGTTCAGTCCCTTTGTTTCAATGATTTGTGATGTGATGTTGCTGCTCATATTTCACTTAGTGTTGTTTAAATTGCCAATCACGGATCTTGCATCCTATCTGCTGTCAGCTTGGTTTGGATTATCACCTTGGATGTGGGGTTCAATGTTTTCACTATGTGGTGAGTACTTCCACATTCCACTTTGCAAAATCACATTATTCTAATGAGAATGCAAATGAAAGAAAAGCTGTGTGAAATGGCTATAGATGAGCTGCTTGTCAAAAATGTTTTACTTTAGGGAAAAAAGAAAGCTTGCTCAACAGGGTAATGCACTGCATGTTCTAGATGGACTCCTCTTTAGAGCTGTGGCACATGGCCAAATGTGAAGGCAGCACATCTTCATTGTTACTGGTTCTTATTCATGGTGTTTAAACAACTCATGCAGGTTTTGACAGCTTTTTAATGTTTACATAAACCACTTTATTGAAGTAAAATCTGCTCAATAGAAAATATTATAAGTGTTGGGTCAAGAAGAAAATATTTTAAGTAGATCATATGCATTTTGACTTCTCAGCAAAGCACAGACATAATGCCAGGGGTGTGTGTGTGTGTGTGGTGGGAGCAGAGGGGGGCAGAAGGGGAGAAGAAGGAATTAAACTTACCATGTTGTAAAATTTGAATGCAACTATAACAAAAAGCCTTTGTTGTCTCATATGGTGGATTTAGGAAGTCAGATGAACACTTGCCCTGTTCTGTAGAATTGAATGTGTGCAGAAAGATCATGACTGGAAGATGAAATTATCCTCACTGGAGAGTACTAGAGAACTGTACAAAGATAACCTTTAATTAAGTTTAAATATGATATGCATTCACATGCCGACTTTGGCTTTTATTGATTCTTTATAATGGGTTAAAAGTATAAGATGACATCTCAAATCACCTTAGGCTGGTCTTTATGACTGCCTGAGGTCTTATTGTTAATATTCTTACTGCTATATAGCTCTATCAGCAATGAGCAGACTAACATGACTCTCTGCTGATCCCTCAATACAATGGTCCCTCAATACAATTTCCATGCAATTTTTGTCTGAAACTGGGTTTTTCTTTGTGGACTAAAACGATTCAGAGCCCTCTGGGCGTACAGTGTCTGTCAGATGTGTAACAAGGTAAATACTAAAATAAGGTTGTATGTGAACCAAAATAACATAACAGGTTCATATTAAATGGGAGTACAAAATGTGCTGCCAGGAACTACTGATCGAAGTCAATAAATCTGGCATTACTACATTGCTAATATTTACAGGCCAGATTTTTCAAAATTGCTCTGCACACACAACCAGTGCAGACTTTCAGAAGAGTTCAGCTTCCAGTTAGGCACCAAACTAAGGGCCACATTTAAAAAAGGATTCAGCCTTTTTGGTGTATAAGCATCACAGTGCAAACAGCTGGGCATTTTTGCAGATATTGCCCTTATGGGTACCTAAATAGAAGAATTTTGAAATTCTGGCCTTGAGGTCTTTGAAAGTCTTGCCATTATGAATATCTAAATTTCTGTATTTTTGATCAATAGAGGATTTAATTTAAATGTAAGACTGTAATTTGCTATGCACAGTACTAGCTTGCAACACATTTTTTTAAGATGTTATCTTTATAGAATTGACTTATTTGGAAACTTAACATAAGCTTCCAAGCCTACAGAAAATATGGTGAAATGTTTCTGTTTAAAATATGTTAAAAATCTAGTCATTTACTGTGAATTTATTTAACCAGACTACCTTAAAATAAGTTATGATGTTATTTTAGATAAGAACCTTTAATCCTAGACACTAAACAAACATGAATAGGAGTACATTTCCAAAGTGTTGATGAGGGCTTTAGCTATGGAGTTCCCACATGACCTTCCTACCTCTTTACAAATGTCTTGGTTACATAGTGGCAGGAAAAACATACCATTGCTAATTAATAAAATATTACTGTTCTTTCATATAATCAGCACCCACAACTTCTAAAGTCAATAGACTGTGGCAGAGATTTGGGATATTACCTTTTACTTGTGGTTGGCTGTTGGCTAGCTTTGCTGATCGTAATATTGAAAACCAGCTTTTAAGAAGTCCCCTTGTCTGATGAATCTTTATATCTTGAGTGTATCAGTATAATAAGCAGCTTCCTTAAATGCATTGCTGTTCTGCACATTTCAAAGCGTAGCTCTAACTCAAAGCATAGCTCTAACTCAATCCACACAATATCACCTGAGGCTTGCTTTGTTGCTACAGAGAAAGGTGTTAAAAAACAGAGTTAGCGGACTTTAGCACAGGTGAATGCAGGTGTGACCAAGAGTTACCTGCTGCTGCCAAAATGGAATATGATCACACACTTTCTCTCTGGTAGATTTGTTTTTTGGAAAATGTCTCCAAATTTCACAGGTTCAAAGGTCCAGTGATCATTCAGGGAAGTTACCAGATAATTTTAGAGAGAGAAGAGAAATAGGAAGGTAAGAAAATAAAAGGGTCAGCTTGGAGGTTTTATCAGCTATGTAGGAGGCAAGAGTAGTTAGAGGCCCTGGACAGAACTTGGACCTCCACTCTTGCCATCTGATGCTCTTGTGTGCTCATCCCCTGTGGGATATGAGTAACTAGCTCCCAGTCTAGGGATGGCAGTTCCTTGTATTTTGTGTAGAAAAAGCAGGCCACAGGAATACAGTGTGGAGCGGGAGTTCTGTCAAAGGATGGGAAAAGAGGATTCTTAGTTACAGGTTGGAAGAGTGGTTTTTCAGTTTGTCTGGAGTGCAGAGAAAGGAAGGGGGGGGGGGCTCGTAAGAGGAAGGATGTGTGTGTGGGAGGATATGGAGAAAGGGGGAAGGATCATTTTTCTGTTTCAACCTCTGGTCATTGGATCTAATACAGGAGATGGGCGGGGGGGACTGAAGCTACCCCTGCATTTGGGGATGCTGATTTTGGTGGCCTACTCATTTCCCCAGGTGCTGTTTGCTGTATCTGCTGCTGCAGAGAGAAGCACTGAGCTCCTGAGGACAGTCAAGAGTAGAAAGAGTTGTTGAGAAGAGAGCAGAAACTCGGGGGGGGGGGGGGGGGGAGTTTCAATTCATAATTATGTTTTAACTAACATGGTTGAAAACTGTAGTGTAGACAAAGAGATAATCATTTTACCTGTTTGTGGTGAGCACTAGAGTTTACCGGGCACTGTTGGAGCAGAGAGAGTGATAATTAGAACTGAGGAAAGATGAAAGAGAAACAAAGATAAGGAGGAAGAGGAGGAACTGGGGAGAAATGGAGGGAAGAGTGTAGGAGGGAGAGAAGGAGGGAAGCTAGAGAGAAATAGTTTCAGAGAGTGGACAGGTAAAATAGTGAGACACTGACGGGGAGAGAGAATTATACAAGCAAAAGGTAGGTATAGATCATTTTAAAGGCTTCATTAGATCTTTCTCTTGAGAGAGCAGGCACCTTTGGTTTGGTTTAGAAGATTCAGACAACTCAGTATTAGAGAGAATGTCTGAATACTTCGTCTGCTGGTTTGCATGGGAAGTGACAATGTGGTCAAGTACTTTGAAGGCTGGGTGTCAGAACTAGGTAAATGGTACAACATGAATACAGTACACTGCCCCCTCCTCCCCTATAAGCAGAGTGCAGAAGGAATCACAGAAAGAACTCTGCTTATCAGATCACAAGGCTTAAGAACTCGGCAGAGTTTATTTGAAATGTGGGAGGCTTGACCTCCTAGGAACTGATCCTTTGTCAATGGAAAATTCCCATCGACTTCAAAGGGCTTTGGATAAGGCTTCTAGAGCTTCTCTCACATATTCTCCCAATTTCTTCCCTCAGAGCGTTCCACTCTTATCCCACACAGGCCCAATAAAATAACAGAGAGATTTTAAGGATCATCATTCTTTCCCACTTCCCAGTCCTGCAAATCCCATTTACTGTAATAGATCCTTCCCTTCCTTGCCTTACAAATCCTTGATCAGACGCTGGCTGTGCATCTCACCTCCCTCGTCGCTCTGTGTCTCTGGTTCTTACTATGCTCACTGAGCAGCGAATATAGGAACCAGGGCTAGTAGAGACATGAGGCAAAATTGAAAAGAAAAATGCTTATGCCTCGCCTGCAGTTATATGGTGAGTAACACTGGGGAGGCTTTAAGTTCCCTAAAGTAAAGAGCAGCATCACTATTACTAGACAATCCTTAGAGAAGCAGTTAAAAAACCCCTGAGATTCTCAGGTAATTATGTGATTTCAGAAGCTGGGCCTTCAAGAGAAACATCAAACTTTGTGAGACTTGTGATAAAATCATGAGAGTTTTCAGAGGTACTCGTCAGATAATTTAATTTTCAAGGACCTGAATATACTTTATTACCCTGACTTAGGGCTTCTCTAAGTGGTTCTTTTGTCTGCACTGGAGGGGCGTAAATTTTAGTCCTCACTAACGTATCGTGCTCTACCTGTTCTTTGTGGACCCTGCTGGCACATGCTACATGTTTCCTAGTATGTGTTAATGTAGTCCTGTTTGAAACAATTCTGTGTCAGTGCACACTTAGGATCTCCTAGTGTGTCCCAGCTGGGTCTACATGGGCCTGTTAGTGTGAAACATGCTAATGTGAACTAAAATTTACACCCCTCTAGCACACCATGGACACAAGTCCTTTTTCATCATTCGGGCCATAAAGTGAGAACTAATGAAATTGAGGAAATCATTGTGGGGGCTGCATTTGAGGTCCTGATTCTGTGAAACAGAGGTGAATAAAGGATGGCAAGTTTTGTATTTTCTGGAGAACACCCTCATCTGAGATGCTATTAATGATAACAATTAAAATGCCTTCACTGAGCAGATTATAAAAAATAATTACAGAGACAAGGGACTACAGACATGATTCTGGTACATTCGTGCACACGCACACACACACACACACACACACTCCACGGTACCTCAGATTGCCTGCCTCATCTATCCATTCTGTCTCAGATTTTTTTTTAATAAAAAACATATTTTTCTTTTATCTTAAGATATAGTATCCCCTGTGCTCCCTTCTCCTCTCAGTCCCTGTGACATAGTCACCAGTCCAGCCCCAGGCTTGCTCTCTGCTTCTCCCAACTGGCTTTGCGAGCTTGTTCGTGAGACTCTACTTGACAAGTAAACAGTTGGCCGCAACCCTAATTACAGATGGTTTTGTTACTCTAACATATTCCTCTAGTAAGAGGGAAATGCCTTGCTCTCAAGATTAGTCTTATCAAATGGATACAGACTGTCTGACATAGTCCCAATGTGATAAATAGATAGACAGACAGTAGCGTACAAATGTTAACTTTTTTTTTCTTTTTGAGAAAAATCCAGGACTGCAGAATATCATGTTGGTTTGTCACTATCTTGTCAGCTTCGTTGCATTTTAATACAAAATGGAAAGCGAAAAGAAAAGAGCTTTCCTTGCTGTTTATATTTCTTTCATGGTCAAACTACCTCTGCTTTGTATGTATTTCTCCATAAATATTGCTCAGTTGCTCTATCTGTAGAGTAAAGCAAAACAAAACAAAAAAGCCCAAGATAACAATGATTCCCAGGAAAGAGATTCTTAAATTTAAAGGCTAAACTGAAATTTAAAATGATTTTTCTAGATATCCAACCTAGATTCCCTTTCTTCCTCCCAATGCATTTGTCCTTTTAAAGGAACCAATATGTTTGTATAACTGATGTGAAACAAGCTTGACTCCAAAAAGATTTAACTTAATATCTGGCTAAGCATTCAGAGGGTAGTCCATCTGTAGAATGTACATTAAGGACCCTGGCTGGAGCGCAGCTAGTCATGTATGATATCAAGCACACAAATGTGACGTGATGCCCATATACTCTTGAGTATAATTCAAAGTGCCATGCAGCTCTATGGGTAGAGAAGCTATAAACACAGAATGTCACAAATGAGAAAGAGTACAGGGTTATATTCAGACTGAAGAATGAAGAAACATTAGAACCAGTCATCAAGTCTTAATGAATGTGTTAATTAGGATATTACAGAATTTATAGATAAAACATAGTCTCTATTCAACAACCTTGTGGCACACACTTAATTAACTGTTTCTTCACCAAAAACAAGTACGGACTCAAAAATGAAAACACAGCAGGGAAATCTGGGTAAATATACAATATACAAATAAAACCAAAATGACACTACATACTTTCATAGTGGTTTTTTTTCTTATGTTTCTTCTCTCTAAGCAGACCTGCACAGAACATGTGATTATCTGCAGTTTATAGGAATAAGTACACGTTTAATCTACATAATCATCAATCTTTATGTAAAAATGATTAGTAAATAGGGTTCTTAAGCAACTGTTTAGTTTACACATTGGCATCATAGATTAACTTATTTCTAAAACACTTGATTTTTATCACTCTGCTTAATGATTTGTCACATGATTTATTGGGTAATACGATGAATCACGTTAGATTTATTGTTTATCCTATAAATAGTGCAACAAATCATTATACAGTGATAAAACCCAGCAGTTTCACAAGAAAGTCCACCTTTGTTGTCTTCATGTACAATGGCTACTGTTTTACAGTAATTTGATGGTTCTCCTCTCTATTTCTAGTTTTATTGGATCAGGCTAGTAAGACTCTCAGTTTAAATTAAATGGTTTTACAAAATAATGGTGTACTCCAGCCATATTTATTTTACACCAAAAACTAATGTCTGATGGATGATAAATCTGTGAATTTATTCATGATAATAAATGCAATATTCTTTGTTAGAAAGGTGTAAGGGTCGCGTCGGCGGGGCGCGGCCCCCTTCCGCTGGTCTGGCGGGGATTCCTTGGTTGGGTGCGGTGTTCGCGGCCCTGAGGGGAATTAGCTGGGTCGCGTGTGGTACCCTCCGCTGCCCGAGGGCGGGAGGGGTTATAGTCGCCCGAGGCTCGGGCCCCTCGGGTAGGTCCACTAGGAGTCCCTGGGGTCGGGCTCGGGCCCTTGGTTGGGTCAGTCATGAGTCCCCGGGTCCGGGCTTGGGCCTTCGGTGGGCGAGTCACGGGTCCCTGGGATCGGGCCTTGCTCGGGGCCCTGGCAGCAGGAGCTTCGCTGCGGTCAGTGGGGGTCCTGGCCGAAACCCACTGACATCGGCTCTTCCCCCGGGCTACCTCCGTTTCCCCCTTCCCTGGGTACCTGGGCTGTCGCGGGGTCCTCCCCGGAGCCGAGGGTCATCGGCTCTTCCGGGTCGCTGTCGGGCGGCAGGTCGGGCAGGTCCTCGGGGTCGCTGGCGTGCTCTGCTGGCGGTTCCTCCGGGTAGTAGGCTGTCGGCGGTGTAGGGGACGGCGGTCCCTCTGCCGGGTAGAGCTCGGGAGGCGAGGTCGGCGGCGGGCCCCCCCGGGGTTCCGGGAGTAGCTCTTGTCTCTCGTCGGGGTAGCCGGCCGTCTGAGCCCTCAGCCGGTCTACCAGGTGCGGGTCCAAGGGCTCCTCTGGGTAATAGCCGAGCGGCAAGCTCGGCGGTCTCTCCCAATAATGGGGAGGCTGCTGGAGAGGCGGGTTCCGGCAGGGGGCCACTACAGGAGCGGCTCCCTCCACCGGTGTCGGCCGCCGGACTGAGCCTGGCGGCCGGTCTTTTCTAGTTCCGGGTCTGCCCCCTGACCCTCGGGGGCGGGGCTGACCCGGCGCTACTGCGGCGTCCCCCGGCGCTGGCCACAGACCGCGTGGCTCGCGGTCCGCCGGGAGCCGCGTTCCCCCTCTCCGGCTCCCGATCTTCTGGGGGCGGGGCTCCCGCGGCGTCCGCACGGCTTCCTCCGGCCCCGGCCGGGGGCTGCCTCAGGCGTGACTGGCCGGGAGCCGCGGCGCCCCGCTACAAAAGGCATTAAATGTAATGGTAGTTTTTCAAATAACAGCATGTCAGTTATGTTTTTCTTGCCTTATTTTTATGTTGTGGCTGACAAAAAAATATTGCACTGATCTTAGTAATTTGTGGGGTTTTGAACCCACAGTACATATGAATTCAGAGACTTAACTTAAAAGCTAATCTGGTAGTTGGTGAATTTAATATGATGTTTGGTACTCAGTTACAGGGAGTGGTTATTTTTTTTTCAAGATTCAGTGGCTCCTCTTGTGGAAATAACAAAGTGTGACCCAATGATTAGGGTATGAAGGACAGGAAGTAGAGGCGGTATTGGTGAAAAATTGCCTGATGTCATTGCTGGCTTGGGAAATACATGACACTAGATAAGTTATTGTATTTATTCCCCGAAACAAGCTCTGTGTCCTATACTGTTGTAAGCTGTAGTATTTTGGACCATTCAGTTAGGATAATGTAACATTATTTTTTATTGGTTTACACTAGCTTTCACACTTTGAAGGTTGGGTTTTATTTTAATCAAGTACAGGTGGTGTAAAGAAAAAAGAAAAAAAACAGGGCAAAGCACTCAGTTGTTTTCTTTTGTCAGCAGTACTAAACAAGCCTATGGGTCTCCTTGACCCCAGATGCCCCAGCAGTGTTGGTACAAAGTGGTATCACTTCTCAGAATAGTGGCTGTAGCATTTAATAGATTTGCCCAACAGCAGAGCCTAAGGATATTACTACTTGCATTACTAGAAGCCCTAGGATGGGTCAGGACCCCATGGTGGTAGATGCTGTACAAACAGTGCTTTCATCCACCCTTGCATTTGGGACATCAGTTTGTCCAAATACCCCATTCCCCCTTTGTTCCCTTCACCCTCTACTGTTCCTTTACAGTGGCCATCAGTGTTACATTCATTGGGCTTTATTTTCAAACTTGTTCTCTTCACCCACTCGGATGCAAAAATCAGTCCTTAAAACCTAAAAGCGGATTTGCCAAATGAAGGATTTGAGCAGCCAGATGTGAAAATTAGCCTCAACTCAATCAAAATCCTAAACATCAGAACAACTTTAATGTAAAACGGCCTTGCTGCATGCCAGTTGGTTGCAGGGCTGCTAGCTGGAGTCCTCAGCTCTAACTAGTCAGGTTGTTGGGCATGGCTGGGTGATAGGGAAGAATGTGTGGTCCCTCCTTACCCCATAGAGTTTTGCCTAAAAGAGTACGTCTCCCCTTTCTGTTGACCAACTGGGCATGCCCCTGACATGCCCATAATTCCTTCTTTCATGTTTTCAAATGAAGGCAATACAGAAATCTACTCCACAGGACATGGGAGGTGTGGAATTCCTTTGCGTTGCCTTCATACACAAGTAATAATACATTTGTATTTCAGGGCCTGTATAAAGGGGCACAGGATTTGGCTCAGCTATCTTTATAAGTTCAATTTCCTCCAGTTTGCCAGACTTTGGAAATTTGAATATAAACTTCATATTAAAATAAAGGGCTAAAATATTAGATAAGCCTTTCCTTTGTTATTCCAATCTGGTAATCCTCAAACCCATCCAGTTTCTTCCTTATTATTCCTTATTGACAGTCCACTTGGTTGGTAGTTGAAGGAGAGGAGAATGAAGGACAGGCAGTGTGAGACTGAGTAAGCAAAGCCACCCAGGACAAGAGAGAAGCAAGACTTTTAAAGTCATGCTGGAGGTATAGCTAGAGATATTTTTGGTCTAAGTTATGGAAAAATTAGGTGTACTGAGGGTCAAATGCAAAGCGTGCTAGAGATTAAAACTACGTGAAGTTGACATTTTGATGTGTCTGAGTTTATTAAAGTATAAAATCTTTGGCTTGGCAGGAAATAATAGAGGTTAGTGAAATTGAACGAGGGCTCTCAAACAGACATAGTTAATCCAGGAGGAAAATCCTAATGAGAGAACCGAATAAAGAAACAGTAAGAAATGGGGCGAGAGACCCCCATCTCTTCTTCTCCCCTTCCCTGTCTCACAAAGACATTGAGTTAGTGCTTTTTTCTGGGAGGCTCTCTACAGGATCTCCTTTTGCGCGCAGCTGAGATTGGTGTAGTAGCACTGCAATTTCCAGCAAAGTACTCTTCAGAGTCAGTGCCCACAGACTTGTCCACACATGCATTCCTTGGCCTTGATGTCCTAAAGGTCAACACCAGCTCCTCCTTGGAAAAGCTCTCTCTCTTCTCTGGTGGCAGAGACAATAAAGCTATGGCTCTTTTCAGTCCTGCAAGCTCAATGTACTTCCATACAGACATTCTCACTCACCTTGGGGGAGTCTCATGTGGACATTTCCTCAGAGCCATGTGCATAACCATCTGAATTTGGGGACAAGGCCTTAGAAGCAAATGAGGTGGGGAAAAAAGAAAGTGTCTGCAGAAAGAGTGGAAGGATTGGTGTTATAATCATAGAAAGATAAATTGGCACTGGAACTAGAAAGGAGAAAGAGATTGCATATAAATGCTGAAATAAAGACTGAGACTGAGTCCACAACCTCCCCTGCATTCTGTCACAGACCAATCTTACTTTTCACAACTCTAAAGCCGAGCTGCAACCTCTGAATTCTGTTCTCTGCCCACTGTGGACACAAATCTCAGGTATTCATGAGCAAATCTATAACTGGAAAACTAAAACTAAAATTAAACAGTAATTAAGTTGACTTTTCCCAGTCCTTTCATGCTGCATTTCAGCTATCCAGTGTTATCCTAACACAGAATCTGAATTTTTCTAACGTCCAACAAATTCTTTGGGGCTTATGTGTACCATTACCCTTGCCTGAAATTCAGAATTCTTTTGTACAGGCAGAAATTAGTATCTAGATAAAATCATGCAATCCCTGTAAAGATCATAAGAACTGTTTGATCTGAAGGGAGTTACGTTCTTAGTACTCTGATAACATCCCTTCCCTCAGAAGTACTCTGCACTTTGTACTCAGTTGCTAAGTGTCAATGACTGAACATAAGTATCCCAAATAAAACTGTTAACAGCACCCCTCCAAAACATGCTCAATGATCCAGAGCACTACTGTAAACAGCAGCCTGGCTGGCTGCATGCCTCCCTCCCACCCCATGGCCAGCTCTCTCTCTGGATGGCTGAAAGCATCCCCACTTTCCTCTGCTCCCTCAGCAGCATGGCTGGAGGCACACAACACTTGAAAGCAAAAACGTTCCAGTGGCCTCTTTAAGGCTGGAATATGCGATGAAGACATGGTGTTGCTGATGCTCTCCCAGCAGTGGGACCAACAGCCTGCCAGAAGCTCCTAGCCAGGTAAAATGGTGACAGATTCAGCCACAGGAGCTTCAGATCCATGTACTTCCTTCCCTTCTGTAAATTCTACACTAATCCTGTCCTCTTCACTATGTCACTGTCTGATAAGTGCTTCTGCTGTTGCTTCTTTCAGTCTGGCTATCAGCGTGAGAACAAGTCTCAAGGACTTCTCTTTATCAGCATCCTTGCAAACCAGCCCTCTGTGCCAATCAAATAACTTGGTGAAATACAGACTCACCAGTCCCACTGGGCATTTACTAATGTGTGCTTCCTCTTGGTGCCCAGTGTAGATTATGCTATATTATTCTTGCTTAACTTCGAGCTTTTGATTTAGCATTCTTGTTTAGTAGTGGTATCCCACAGGGGATATTGTTGGGTTCCAAATCTTTTGTCAGGGTAATTGAGCATAACATCTTTACAGGTTTGTATTTCAGAAGATGCATTATCTTTTCTTGTCCATTTGTTCTATTATAGCTATTCAAAATTTTCACTCTACAGATCCTCTGAAAGAATTTGAATTTTAGGTTGATAATTTATTTTTATGCTGAGGATGCGATTTGCTTTCTCTGCATGTGATGATTAATAGACTTCTCTCCATAAATTAGTAAGAAAAGATGATATAGGTAAATTGTTAACAAAATAGAAGAATTTCATTATATTCAGTGTTGTGCAAGCATTTCTAGTCCTCTAACTATATAGTGATTAAACATCACCTATCTCTGAATGACTGAGGAGCAGATGTCACTTGTTAGAAATTTCTCCTAAATATTTTCCTGAAAAAATATATTTGACAACATATTACAGTAAAAATTGACTTTTCTTCTACTTCAAAAGAATGGGAGAAACAGTTTTTCTGACAGGTTTTGTAAATTTCCAAAAAGATCTCTAATAGAGGTTGTTACGTCTGGAAAAATATGTCATCTTACTAAAGTTATAGCATGTTAGATAGATTGTCAGTTTATTTCCTGACATTAGCCTATGCACTGAAGAGGATTTTACACACTGATCTGCAGTGACATAAATTAGAATTTGCAAATCTCCAGCGGTCAAAATTCAGAAGCATGTGGTTTTCTTTTGAGACCAAGAAGTTGCAGCAGTGGTTGTATTCAAGATCTGAAAGCCCATCCTCATTCCCAGGTAGCTGCTGCATTGTGTCAATCTTGCACTGAGAGCTAGGTGAGCTCTTTGCAGTGAATAATTTCTTCAGTGAATTTAGTCACCTTTTCTGTTCACAATGTACTCATAAGAAGGGTTAGATTTTATAACTAGTCTGTATGTTCAAAATAATTTAATGAATAGTTGATGTCAGCATATGTCAGCCTCAAGAATTACTTAACAATTGTTTGTGAATACTACTTCAAGAATTCATTATTCATGCTGTATGATCAGTCACCTAAATTATATGGTATTTCTTCTGCTTCCTTGATGACTCTTTCAAGCATTTAGGTTGATCATGTGTACCTTTCTGGAGCAAAGCTATTTGTGAAAATTTTTCTTTCTGTGAGTATTTTTGCTAACAATTATTCATAAAAAAGCATTATAGAAATCAAATAAAGGGTCTCTGAATACCACTGACGTAATTTCACATTTTTTATTAGAATGAACAATTGTAAATATTTATTTTGCAGAATTTGTTCATACCATTAATTTGACCACCTTCCATGGGTGAGGAATTGTAGGAGTTTCTTTCAGGATTTTTCTTTCTGTTGCCACACTGATGAAAATGACCACAAATGTGTTGCAAACATATTTTCTTTTAAAACTATGGCAAGTTCAAGTTTGTTGTTTCTGCTGGTGTTTGGGGTAGATCAGACTTTCTTTATGGCATCTCATGTTTTTGATGCCAAGAATGAACTATTAGACTTGGCCGGGGGGAGGGGAGGAACGGGACAGGAGTTAGGCTAGCTGCCAGCCACATTAAAATTATTTTTGTAACCACTCCAATATATGTACTAGAATTTAGGGACTCTGATATATTCAGATAGAACAGCTTTATATAAAGGGTAGTTGAAATATGGTCTGGAACAAACCGCTGAAGTCAGCACTAGAAGCAAATAGTGTAAATCAGTTCAAGGAGGAGTTTTTGAAGAAGGAAAGGAGAGTAGGATAGAGCTACTAGCTAGAAATTCAAGTTTCAGATGATAAAACACAGATTGATTTGTATTTCCTGAACTTATGAGGGCAGGTCTTCATGAGCCATCTCATTCTCTTTGGGCTGCTAAGTGTTTCTATATTCAATTGTGCTTCATTTCATTCTCTTTCAGTTTGGAATGATGCACATTTTTTTCTTTTCAGTTTAGTCTCTTTAGATAAGGTGTTCTTGACTGGACTACATACCAGGAAAATTCTTTTTTCTGCACACTGGTGAACCTCATTGACTTTAGTGGGTTACATTGATGTAACTAGGAACAGAATTTGGCTCATAAGCATTTAAATTGTGGCATGCCAATTCTAGGAAAGAATGGTATATAACATGGTACACTACTTGGATCTGACTTCTTATGGCATAGAAATTTTAAATGTAAATTCAACTGCAAATTAACTCTTAGTAAGTCTGGAATTATATCACATTCTCAGTGTTGATATATGAGCTTGTCTTTAGGAAGGTGGTGTGGTCCAATAGATAGAGCACTGAACTGGGATTTAGGAGACCTTGGTTCTAACCTATTCTTCACCACGGATGTACTGTGTATTTTTTAGAGCACCAAAACAATTATTGAATTTGGGTCAAAAATTTGACAAGAGTTTGTGGTAAAAAAGAATTAGAAAATGTTGAAACACGTTGTTTAGACATTTTTGAAACAATTGGTTTCAATATTTTGTTTCCAAACAACATTTTAGAATTATTGATTCAAGCTGACACTTTCAAAACAGCATTCAAAATATTTTGTTCAATCAGAATTTTTATTTTTATTTTTTAGTTTTGTTGAATAAAATTGAAAAAATAAAAATCAGTTTGGTTTCAAATGTACCAAATTGTTTGGGGGGCGGGGTTTGGGTTCAGCCACCAACAGAAAAAAAAAACCATTTGCTCAACTGTAGTACTGTGTGACCTGGGGCAAATCACTCCACTTCTCCATGCGTCTCTCTCCCTCTATTTGTGGAGTTCTTTGAGTACTATGGAAAAGTACAAAGTAAGAGCTACGATGATGAAGCTAGTAAGGTTGCTAACAAAGCCCTCATGGGAAGAGCTTCACAAAAATGTTTGCATTGGATTCAAAAGTGCTGAAATTTGACTCTTTTTTTTTTTTTGGCAGCAGGGGGCGGGGGCAATGAGATGTACCTAAAATGTTCCTTTCTCCTGATGTCGCACAGTGATGGCCAACAGTATCAGAATCTGGTACTTGGTGAAGATGAAACCTCTACATAATAACAGAGGAGGAAACTGGAACTCCAGTGGGGAAATCAATCCTATTGGCCACAATATGTTTTCATGGTTTGCATTTTATCTATATCAGCATTTCCCAGTTGGGAAGGGAGATTTTTGAAGTGTCCTTTGTGAAGTCAAATTAGCTACTCCTTCCATTCCCTTGTATCAGAGGAACTGAAGTTAGCTACAGTGTAATTGTGGCACTTTTATGGATCCCATTTTCTTTCACAAATATGTGTCTAATACTTTATGCCATTGCCACATGCTCACTGGGGTTCCAATCCTACTTCCAGGGAAGTGAATGGAAGTCTTTCTGCTCTCTTTTTTGGGAGTTGGATTAGGGCCCAATAGCTTGATTCTACAAGGTGCTGATCTCCCCAAACTACATCTCAACTCAATAGAAGTTGTAGGGGTTCAGCTATTTAGTGGAATGGGCCTCGTGTTACTTATTTCCTCAAAACTTCAGGCAGATAACTGGATAGACACTGTTTGAAATGCCATAAAAATCAATGTTAAATGGTGAAAATCAAATATCTGTGTTATTTTTTTGCAGTTTTCTTTCCTTTTTGGAAAAAAAGTTTCTAAAGATATTTATTTTATTTTCAGGGATGAATCAGATTGTGATGGTGGATTGTGCTAGATGATTTTTGTTTATATCGCTTATGTCAATTTTTATGGAAAACTTTCAAAAACAAACAGAAATTCTAAGTTTGTTTTAGTATTGTAACCTTTCCTTCTCACAGTGTCAGATTAACAGGAGACAGGTGATGAGCAAACCTTAAAGGTTCATAGGTTTGTTTGAGTCAGATAAGCACCCAAAATATGGTTGCTTATCCAAACTGTCATTCCACTGGGATACTTGTGTGAAGTAGCAGATAGTCTCATGAGATTTCCAATACTTTCTGCCTCCGCGTGGCGTAAAAATCCTGTCTGTCATTCTGTCTGTATATACATTCATTAATGTGCATGAGAATATAAATACAACTCTGTTTTTCCTGCTGTATTTCAGCAGTTCCAACAGCACTGGAATCCAGAAGTGAAGTTCCACAACAATGAATAATAATAAGAAAAAAATAACTTTATTCCTGTAAACTATCAAGAATATTTGGTTTTTGTTTCATAGAAATTCCTAACCTGTTTCCTGCTTCTTAGCTGTAGATGTGCTAGTATTAAATTCAAGACCCAACAGAATAGTAGGAACAAAGCTGAGCTGGCCTTAGAGAAACAGAGCTGCAAATGATTGGATCCCATTTCCCATAGGTTTCCAAGTCTGCAACTGGAAATGTCTTGTAACTCTATTAGGAAAGACCCATTGTGATCAATACAACCAACAGGGCTGTACAAGTATCTCTCAGACTGCAATGAAAATTGCATCTCACATGGTACACAGGGGACTTCATATTTTTCACACAGATTCTCTCACCGCCTTTGTTTGCACAGCAGCTCCTCAGTGTGAAATAGTTTTTGTTGCAAAATACAGTAATGGAACCTGGTCCATTATTAGAGTTAGTTGCTCAAGAAATTCAATTCAGTGCATTTGCTGAGATTCTGTTAAAATGGATCAAAACGAAAATAGATTTATTTTGGATAAAGCCAGCTTTGGAGAAGGTCTCGTGTACAAGACAAATAAATGGCTTCTTGCTGTAAGACTCATCCACCTTAGTTCATAGCTGCAGAATTAGTCATGCGTGAAGCTCAAAAGATGCTGAGGTTCAGTTTGGATTGGATAATTGCTTAAAAGTTTGGGTGCTTATCTGCAGTTTAAAATTTGCATTTGCAAAACTGGCGTGGTAATCTCTCAAGAACTGACTTTTCTTACACTGTTCTTACACTGTTCTTCCTGTGGTTCTAGCAAAAACTTGAAAGCTGATATATGCAAACAATTAAAACGAGCTGGTTCTCAAACCAGTAATAAAGTGGTTCTTCAATTTTTATACTGGTGACCCCTTTCACATGCAAGTCTCTGAATGCGACCCACCCCTTATACGTTAAAAACACTTTTTGATATATTTAACACCATAATCAATGCGGGGGGCAAAGCAGGGCTTGGGGTGGAGGCTGACAGCTTGCAATCTGCCATTTAATAACCTCATAACCCCGTTAGGAAACTCGACCTCCAGTTTGAGAACCCCTGAACTAAACAACTTTAGCAAATTTTGCTGAATCTTAAATGTTAATATTTTGAATTTGGAGAAATTAAGCATCCAGTGCTAGAGTAAAATGATATAAATTAAGGTCTCTAGCGCAGAAAAATTAGATATATTTATTTGGCTAAATTATGCTTTTAGGTACACAAGTTCAAGTCTAGGGCAGTTCCATTGCTGGATTTACACCAGTGTAAATGACAGAAGAATTAGGCCCATTGACTTCAGAGCTCAAGAAATGAAAAATCAGGCCAGTTTACATCCAGACCCAAATTTTCAAAAACAGGAGATAAATATTTTCCAAAGGACTGATCAGCTAATGACTTCATTGGAAACTGGTGGGTGCTAAGAATCTTTGGAAAATCAGGATTTGCTTTTAGTAAATAAAACCAAAATTACTTAATTATTCTAAACAATCTATGGAAAATACTGCTAGCAATGGGGTCAGTCGTGCAAGGTGCCTAATATTCTGGCCGCTGGTGCAGTGAAACAATACATGCTTAACTTTTAGCACATAAGTAGTTCCAGCTAAATAAAGTTGACTTCAGCAGGACTTCTCACATGCTTACAGTGTGGCTCAGCACCTTGCAGATCGAGCCGTGTTTTAGTGGCTTTTGTAGGTTCTGGTGAATAAAAGGTTGTCTATAATATCTTTTTGTTTATTTTGCTGTTTTTTTAAAAAAACAAACTTTTTTTGGTTAAAAACTTATTTCTTTTCTCTGTTAGAAAAACAAAATACTCTCTTTGAGGTGTTCAGGGAGTCTTTTGTAGATAGTGTATTTAGCTCAAAGCACGTAGAAAAATGACTACTTGACTAGGTTAGCTTTTGGTACCCTCAGGCTCTTTGAGATTAGTTTTAGATTCATATGCTGTGGTCATTCATTGACCAAGCTGTTTCAACCCCTGTACTTACCCAACAAAGGATCATTTCCCTTAGGCATGGTTTTCTTTCAGTCATATTTAGCGAAAACCATTAGACACACTTGGGGCTTGCACTGAAGAGAGGAAACAACTTGGTATGTACACATTTCAAAACAGCTTTCTTCTTCGGCAAGAAGATGAAATACCCTGTTAATTGTGTAAATGTAAATTATTTTGCTAAGTCTTACTTTCTGCAGACTTATCAGGGATTCTTTCTAAGTAATGCACTATGCATAAGTTCTTTACTTGCTGTAATTTCCCCAGTTTTTAGTCACCGATACCAAAACATATCTGATTATGAAAATAATGGAAAAACTAATAATTTATAATTTCTGTTTGGCATTGATTGATATAATAGGGGGATGTAAAATAAGCAATGTAATGGCATATTTCTTAGCTTTTTGACAGACTTTACGCTATTTAGTTAGGTTTTGTTCTTTTTCAGTATATTGCTGCATATTACAAGCTTAAACTTTTTCAACTTTTCAGTTTGGAGCTATTTTGAAAAGGGTGTTCTAGGAAAAAATATTTTAGACCAAAATACAAGAAGGGGTGAAATTGAATTGCCAGCTATAGTCTGATATGGGATGCAAAGCCAGATGGAATGCCTACCAAGAGTGCTTCTAAACCACAAACTTACAGCATTCTGCACTGCTACTATGTGATGCTGCACACTTAGTATTCCTCTTAGGCAGAGTCCTACTGGATTCATTTGAGCGTGACTGCAGGAAAAGTAAATGTTCATACATGCAGAGCCAGGTTTGTAGGATCAGGTAACAGGAAGTTCAGAAAACTGTAAATTTGGGATAGGGAACTGTTCTCAGAAGTCTTGCAAAATCTTTGGTTCTTAATGGTGGAAACTTCCCAGTGACTTCAATAGAGGTTTTGCTTTATTATGGAACATTAAATTTGGCCCACTTTCACCATCACGGTCAGATTTTGAGACAGGAACATTCAAAATTGCATGCATAAGATTGCAACTGCCCATTTCAGATTCGGAAGCTTCATTTGCAACAGTGCTTGTATTATCTTGGGGATTTTGAATAAGCAATAATGAATCAAACACTGGGAGCTCAATTCTGCTCTTGAATGAGCCTTGACTTCAAAGGGCACCAAGTGCATGTATGCTACAGCAGAATTTGGCCTAGATTGCCTTGTAATCCCATAAAATACAGATCTTCCAGGTAACTGCAGACTGAACTGGGTCTGTGGCCATCGTGGTCCATTAGCGAGTTGAGTGATTCAGGGGGCAATACTGTATAAGGAACAAAACTAGAAATGCCTCTGAACATAAATATTGATACATTCTTTTTTGTCTTTTTTGTGGATTTATTCACTGTTTACTTAGGGCATGTCTTCACTAGGACTTAACGTCGACTTTAACGACGTTAAGTCGAACTAAACGTGTACCTGTCTTCACATGCATGCCCTTAAAATCGATTTAAAGGGCACTCAAAATCGACTTTGTAACTCCTGCTTGACGAGGGAAGTAAGGCTAAAATCGACTTCTCTACGTCTATTGTCAGTAAGGGAACTGTCAACCCCCCCGCCTGGCTCCCCGCTGCGGAGTTTGACAGCTCCCGCCCTGCTCTCCGCCCCGGGGAGCCGGGCGGGAGCTGTCAGACCGCCCACCCGGCTCCCCTCTGCGGGGAGCCGGGCAGCCGGGTTGACAGCTCCCGCCCGGCTCCCCGGGGCAGGAGCTGGCAGCCCCCAATAACGGATTTCGGATGCATCGGGAAATTTTGTCCGTTGCATCCGAAGTCCGTTAAATCGGGGTCCGTTAAATCGAGGGTTTACTGTACCAGGTCTGTCCCATATCACTTAATTTTTCAAACTTAGTGCTGCACTTTGACTGATTTAACTAGAAACCTGTAATGACTATCTCTCAGTGTACTCTGGCCATCTTTCATTTTGAACTCTTTTTGGATCTCACTAATGTATATATTTGCACCACTGCTGAAGTGCTTGGAGAATTACAGTATATGGGACACACTGGCTCTATTAATTGCTTTAATCTTCTAATTCTCTTTCATGTGTTCCTCTACTTCTGGTAGCATACTAGTGATATTCCTTGGAGTTCTGTTCTGGGTGCCATGATATTTCATATCTACAGTTAGACTTGTAATTTTTACTAGCTGCTTTCTTCTAGTTATACCAATGACATTCAGATCTTCTGTGCCTCCCTGGTGAGGTGTCTTTGCTGTAAATCCAGCTGTAAATTGGTAGATAAGAAATAATTTCTTAAACTTACCAATGCATACCTTTTTTGGTCCCAAACAATTGCTGAGTTCTATGCTTTCCCCTCTTACTGACTGTATTATTGTCAGTCCAATCTGTTAAAAGCCAGAATGAGATGCTAGTCACAAACCTAAATATGCAGGAATGCCCCAAAAATGTTACCAGGCTCTTCTTCTACCACCTTCAGCTGACTGACAATTTGAGAAACAACTTTGTGCAGCAGAACTTCACATATAATTCCTGTCTTTAAGTTTTTTATCTTTTAATAACATCCATTCCAGTATTAAGGTTCCTTTTGGTATTATATTATTGTATTAATGCCTCATGTTACTGACGTGCCACCAATATACTCCTCCTTTCCTCTCCTCTTGGATGCTGACATCAGAGCTCTGACCCATATACTGTACCTGACCAAATGGGTACTAGCCCAAGTTTTCAAAAGTTCCCATTAGTTTTGGGTGCTTTGGTTTCTCAGGGTGTCCTCTTTTTCTCTGGGTTAAACCTTGCTCAGTGCCATGCCTAAAGTCACAATCTATACCTTAATGTAACTAAATGTCTTTTGACATTTTAGAACCTTCGATTTTTAGGTCATTTCTGATTCCACTCCTCATTTGAGTAATGTGTTGTCCATAACTACCAGAAATTCTAAAAATTCACCTTTCAAAACTAAATTGAAGTTCTACAGTGTTTTTCTAGACTAGCACGCCATTATTTTTTTATTTAATAATTCATTAAAGAATTCTGAAGGAACTCAAAAGGGATAGATAATAAAACAGAAAATCTCATAATGCCACTTTATAAATCCATGATAAGCCCACACCTTGAATACTGTGTACAGTTGTGGTCTTCTGATCTCTCTCTCTCTATATATAAGAAATATATATACATATATATATTTATTTCTTATATATATAAGAAAAGGTACCGAGAAGCGCAAAAAAATATTAGGTATATGGAATAGCTTCTACACAAGGAGAGAGAAAAAAGAATGGGACTGTCAGCTTAGAAAGGATAAGAAGGGATATGACAGACAGACTATAAAATAATGAATGGTGTGGAGAAAGTGAATAGTGTAATGTTGTTTATCCCTGCATGTAACATAAGAACTAGACCTCACCGGATGGGATTAATAGGCAGCAGGTTTAAAACAAATATTAGGACATTAGGAATAAAAATTCCCTAGGAGGGTGCTGAAGCATTGGAATGGGTTACCTAGGGAGGTGGTGGAATTTCCTTCCTTAGAGGTTTTTAAGGTCAGGCTTGACACTCCCTGGCTGGGATGACTTAGTTGGGGATTGGTCCTGCTTTGAGCAGGGGGTTGGACTAGATGACCTCCTGAGGTCCCTTCCAACCCTGATATTCTATGAAACAGAAGGAAGTACTTCCTCTCACAATATGCAGTCAACCTGTGAAACTCATTGCCAGGGGGTGTTGTGAAGACTAAAAATATTCAAAAGAGAACTAGGTTCATGGAGGATAGGTCCATCAGTGACTATTAGCTAAGATGGTCAAGGATGCAACTCCATGCTCTGGGTGTCCCTAAACTGCCAGCAGCTGGGACTGGATGACAAGGAATGAATCACTCGATAATTTTCTGTTTCTGTTTATTGTTTCTGAAGCATCTGGCACTTGCCACTGTTGGAAGACAGGCTAAGGGGCTAGATGGACCATTGGTCTGACCCAATATGGCCATTCGTACATAAAATTTTATTATTTATAAAGTGCCATGAGATATTATTACATGGAAAGTGCTATATATGTTGTTATTGTATTGTATAGTCCTTGTCTGAGAGGTAATAATAGCACTTATCACTTTGTGATTTTTCCAGATATGAAAATAATAGAAGTATTTCATACAGGTAAAATAAATGGTGATTTACGCAAAAAAGGAATATAATTTTGTGTGGTAGGTCAAACGGGATAATATTTTTTTAACTGTAGTGTCAGTTTCTCGAGGTTACAAAGACAGATTACATAGAATTTTAGCCTTTTAAATATAAATTAATGTTTTCCAATTTACTATCTGAAAACCAAATAGCACATATGGTATGTTGCAGTAACTGTCTGCTATGAAAAAGCGATCATATTTTCTGTAACTGTTAAATGTCTTAGATGATTTAAGACTTAAAGCTTAAATAGTCTAAAGTAACTGTAGTGTATTTGTGCAGTGTTGTAGCTGTAATCACCCCAAGATATCAGAGACACAAGGTGGGTGAGGTGATATCTTTTATTGGACCAACTTCTGTTGCTGAAAGAGACAAGCTTTTGAGCTTACACAGAGTAGTTCTTCAGGTTAGTAGTGTATTTATGACCTTCTTGTTTGTCAATGTTTTGCTTTCTATCCATGGACCTGAAATAAATGGCTTTCAGTGTCTCAAGGTTAGGATTCCTTAAGGCGGCAAATCTTAGTTTTGCTTAGTAATACAATTCTACAGTGACAATATATTTGCCTCCATAACACTTCAATGCTACTGAATTGTTTTAAAAGGAGATTCCTGCAGTTCTTTTTTCAGGCACTGTGTAATATATGAACAAGATTTAATTTGCTGATAAAAGCCTCTTTAAATGTTGATGACTTCTATGCATCCAATTATACTGTACATTGGCAAAATGTTTACACAGTAAGTTTATAGGAATTAGGCAGTTCTTAAACAGATAAATATTCCAGCACGAAGTTTCATGACAATTGACTTCTGATACATTAGTTTAGCTGAGAACTACTTCTACTGGAAAAATATTGGGCCAAATTCTTCTTTGAATTACAACCCAGGTACCCTCATGGAAGTTTCTTGAGCCACTTTTTGGAATGTAAATTAGAAGAATTTGATTTGCTGTTTCTATGAAAGAATAATACGATTTTAGTCAACCCACGTATCTGTAGTTAGGGCTACTGGAAACCATCACAACAGCAAATCCTCTGCTATAGTGTGTCTGCACTAAACGTAACCTCTGCCATTTTCTAGTGAAAAGCAAAATTTTGGTAGCCTGATGAAACATTTCATGAGATTTTGACCCTTTGAGGATTATCCTTGTAGTAGGCCATGCAGCTGACTTTATCCTCAGCACCTCCTTGAAACCCACATCTTTCCCCTTCAGGGTTACTGAGACCCTCTCCCAAGAAAGGAAGGGGGGAACGAAAAGCAAGAGTGAAGAGAGTGAGAATTCATTTCAGGGAGCTGTGTAGGGCAAGCTTTAGGAAGAGGCAGGAGTGGGTGAAATAAATCTATTTTATTTAAAAGTATTCCATAAAACAATGTAGTAAATAAATTACTGTGTTTTCACATATGATTTATGGGAATGCATTTAAAATATCCCATAGACTTTAAAAAAAAATCTGCAGAATTTTCCAACATTTCCTCAGATTCCAGTGGCCTTTGTGCATAGTGCTCATTAGGATGATCATTTGAAATCTTTGAAGAAGCTTCAAAAATGATGAACCAAACATGGAGGAATGCAGCCAAAATGACAGTGTAAGGCAGCAAACCCAAGGGAAACGGTGGTGTATTTCTTTTCAAAATCTAGCAATCCCAGAGGCATAATTACAAGCAGTAGATTTATGAAGTGGCAAAGTATGGAAATCCACGGATCTACCTGCATCAAGTTCTGGATGGTCAAAAGGTACCAGTTAAAAATACAACCCAAACTTTTCATGCACATACAGCAGGCAGTATTAATTTATGTCACTTAGATTAATAAGTTATTGTTCAACAATAGATGTTGATAAACTATTGTGGTTATAATTATATGCAAAAAGCTATCTTAACTACTCCCCCCCATGCTATTCTCTTATATATATTCCCTCTGGCTGCATACAAAAGTGATAACTTTAGTACAAAGTTTATTGTGAGAGGAAAAAACAAACAGTCACTTACAAATAAAGTGTGACTAGGAACAACAGATCGGCACTGTATATATTTTTAAAACATTGCTTCTAACCACAATGTAAGTGTTAGGAGGAGAGAAAGCTTTATTCAGAAATATATTGGTTTATATTTCAATAAATGCTCCTGGCTCAAAGGCATCCATAGTTTAACCTAGTAATCTGTGAGAAGTAGAAGGGCATACACTGGCAGATGAGAAGGGAGCTGTGAAGGGATCTGTCCTTAGGACCTGTCTATCTTTCTGTTCATAATAAAAGCAAGGAGAAAAAAGCAGCAGTGTTATCAGTACACCTCTGCAAGTGAATTAGCTAGCACAGATTTGATAAAGCTTATAAGCCCTCTAGAGCAATTGTGACAGTTTGCTGGCTTGGGCTTTGTCTGCTGCCAGTTACTCCTTGCTAGTGGCACTCTTTATTTATGCTTCAGTACCATGTTATCCTCTGGGCTTCAAACAGAAGGGACCTGTCTGTAAGTGTTTTGGTTGTAGTGTAAGAAAATACGAGTGCAGCAAAACACATGCAACAGTGCCCAAGATCCGTTTCAGTCAGTTCCAGTCCTTGTGGTTTTGCTTCCTCATGATTGTTCTGTACACACAGAGCATGGCTGAGGTGGTATAAATCTGACTTCCACTAGAGAGTGTCACAGAGTTATTTGAATGAATGAAAGAAATCAGAATAGATCAATTAACTATTTTGTTGTAGCAAAAATGAGAAAAGCTAGGACCTCAGCTAGAATGGATATATACATTTCTGTATTTAAATGTACCAGTACTGCATATTTGGCCTTTAACTTTCAGCTGGTACTATACATAATGCAGTAGGTCATAATGACTTTTAAGCACATATATTTGTACACAGATGGATAGAGAAATGTAATGATAAATATATAATTTGATACTTTTTACTTGGTCTCATATCCATGTAAGTGTCTATTGGCTTTAACATGATTTTTGATTTGGTACCATATACCAATTTTTTGTAATGAGTATTTGTGAATCACAGTTTAGATTTTGGATCATTCACCTTCGAACGATGCTACATACTGGAATCATGGAAAGAAAGGGTCTTGTGGCAATCCATTAGCAAAATCTCATACCTGGAGTGAAGATGTATATGCATAAGTAGGGAAATTGAAAAATTGTGTTAAGTAGTCAGAAAGTCTCCAAAGGGAAATCTGGACAAGTAGCTACTGTAATACCATTAGATGGGTATTATTATAAAAAGAAAAGAAATAACTGAAAAGCAAGGACAGCGATGACATTTGGAAATGCATAAAACATAATCTTGGAAACTTTGAATGGAAATTCAAAGGAGATCAAGAGTTGGCACTGTAGTGGTTCTGACTTGTCCCATTTCCTTCCCAAAAATGATGGATATTCCTTGAAGAATGTTCTTAGAAATGAGAGAATTCTATATACAATGTTGTGCCACCCAGACTAATTTAAAATTATAAATAATAACAATGGGGTCAAATCCATATCAACAGCCACCTGGACTCTGATGACACAAAACCCTAGGAAATTCTGAGACAGGTCAGAAAGTGGCTGCTTAATAGTAATGTGGCTGTCCAATTCCTCCTCCTTTCCAGATTTGGAGTCCATGGGCCAGATCCTTTGCGGGAGCAAACTGGCTTTGCTCCACTGAAATTCATAGAACTATGTCAATTTGTACCACATGAGAATCTGGCCTTGTGACTCCACCCAGTCTGACTGCTGTATACATGACAGTCCATTTGGTGAGGTGTTGAAACTGAGTAGTGCTTCATTGTTAATCCCAGCAGGGGTAAATTAATTCCCAGGTGACTGAGAGTTTGGCCCTTTAAAGCCCAAAGACAGAGAAACAGCAAGAACCATTGGGCTGAATATCCCCATCTCCTGCACCTTCCTCCTGGCGGCAATACATGGAAAAAGGGAAGAAAGCATCAGAGCATGTCTCAGTGACACCAGCAAATTATTTATAGGCCATGGATGATGAATTTTGGAATACCCAAGCCACTACAGACTAATCAAAAGGGCCTTCTGCTAAAGTTAAGAGAAATAACAGTTAGTACAGTATGAACAATTGTGCCAGATCTTACTGAAGTAAGGAGAACGATGAGATATGCTTGCAAACTGTTAATTAAGCATCATGAAGGAAACTGTAATGTCCTGAGAGTTAAAGACCCTCTGATTCATCTTTATAAGGTTACTTGCACCTATTTTTAACAATCTCAGAGTAAGTTCTTAAAAACTTTCCAGTTACCTGAGATATTGAAATAAGACTTGTAGGTAGCTAACCTGTGCATTTTCACTGCTAGTAAGTACAGGGATGTAAAAGGGGACACATACTGAGCTTACCTTATCTGTTTACTTACTGCTTATCAACATAGGGAAGAGGTTCTTAATTGCTGGAGCACACAAGCTATTCCATACTAACTCCCTTTTTTAACTCTATTACTGCACAATATTAGTGCTTTTATGCACATTAATTTAACACACTTCAGAAGTATACTAAGCTAAATTGCCTGAGGGCATTCTTAGTGTGCAGAAAGAATGCCCACATGGGAAGTTAGCATGGAGGAGATAGTGCATTTTAAATTCACACTACCTAGTTTACTGCACACTACTTTCCGTGTGTAGACAAGCCCCTAATTAAAACAGGCCAGTATCACCACCATGCCTGAAGCTAACCTGGAATATCTAATCTCTTTGAGTGTGGGAATTTAGTGAGATTTATAATAATTTTTGCTTCTGCTTAGGCCTTAAACATGGTGGTTAAAGGAGAAATAGGCTTTTGGCATTCCTGATCCTCACCAGAAAGACATTGTTACTTCATTTTTCCTTAGGCAAACACTCTGCTTGAAATCTGAATAGGACCAAGTAGATGAGAGGAAAGAATAAAAGTGTGGTGAATTTCCACAGGCATTAGTATATGGCCATAGAATCATGTTCCTTGCTTTCTGAAAAAGAAATCAATATAAAGCTATAAATAAGAACTCAGAACAATCTTTTTCAAAGCCTAGGATAAAAAAATGCACTGCACAAACAGGAACATTTTTGCAATTTTTCAGCATAAAAACAATTGATCTTAGATTATAGAATGATTAAAGCAAATGAAGAAATTTAAAGAGATGTTTTGCTCCCCAAATAATGTGGATAAATCTGGTCCAAAGGTGATATATTCATGACAATATAAACTTCTTAGAAGATACAACACTGAGGCCAGGTCCACACTTCTCACTTACTTCAATATAACTACATTACTCAAAGGGTGTGAAAAATCCATGCCCCTGAGCTATGTAGTTAACCCCCAATTTAGATTCACTATATTGACGGGAGGGATTGTCAGTGCAGGAATATCTTCATTTAAGAGCTACAGTGGCGCGACTGCACTGGTGCACCTGTGCCAATGCAGTGTTTGAGGTGGAAACCTGCCCTGAATGGGAAATGGGAGAAGAGTTCTGCATCTCTCATCTGGACTAAACCAAGAGCAGAGTGTTACTACTTTCGCAAACAGATTACTGTTGTTCTGATTGGCATGATGGCGGAGGTGGAACTTGCTGTGTTGTGTGTCAGAGTACAAAGAACTGTCCGATTTTAAGGAGCTTTACTCACTGGCAAACCATTTAATAATGAAAATGAAGAACATATCTATGAAGAACAATCCTGGTGTAATTAGAACTTGGTTAGACTACATTTGGGTAAACAGAAAACTAGTCAAATCCACTTCCAGTATGGCTTTGCAAAAGTACATGGTAATGTGATTTGCCTACTTTGCTGTGGAGCACAGCCAACGTGGATAAATGCGCGAACACATCATGGGACCTGCCCCTTCAGTACTGCCATGAAACATGGCCAGAAAACTTTAAATTGGCCAATGATGCTGGTGCTCCTCCTCACCGAGTAGCGGACCCATAGTTGCAGATTAGTGAAATCCCTATTGTATTTTGCTTTTGAGAAACAAAGTGGAAACCCCAAAACTTAGCTTCTCAAATATAAATATTATCCTATTAGTTTTATACGTTAGGTATCTTGGGCTAGTGCCACCTAGAACAGGTGTGGCAGGTGTATCATCACTTTGACAGCATAGGACTCCGAATCAGGCTTCCTGGTGCTATGCCTGTCTGTATCATTGGCTGTATCTGAGATCTTGACAAGATTGCTTAAATGCTCTCTGCCTCAGTTTACCCTTCCAGATATAGGGAATTATAATGCTGTTTATGCCTGTCTCTTGGGGGTGCTTAATTAATATGTAAAAGCACTGTTGCACTGAGATGAAAGATACTGTTTCCTGTAAATGCAAAGCAATATTATGAATAATTCGGTAGCTGTTCTGCAAGCCTTCCTGTATATCCAGATCATCATCCTAAACAAACAAACAAACAAAAGTCAGGTGGAATGATTTCAGAAGCCTCAAGATAAGAGACGCTAGCTCATTACTGCATGGACCTGACATTGAGAGATTGCTTTTGCAGCCATATTATGTGCACTTTTATTACATAAGGGATTTCTAATAGTCCACACAGCTCTATTCTGAAGACCCAGAGAGAACATGATCTAACTTTTCTTAGTTAATCATGAACCACAAAGCAAGTGCTGAGTAAACTGAGCCCAAACTGAGAGGGAGGCAGTAGTATCTCCCCCTCTGAGTCCAGTTCTGATTTCTGTCACATGATTGTAGATAACAGAGGGCCAGTTTGATCCATGCACCAAGTGCCTCTGATCGTCTCACCACACCTGTGAAACAAAAGGCAAAAGTATAACACAATCCCTAGATATATTATATCTTTTCACCTACTCCTTTTCCATGGCGGGGTTTCTTGAGACTGCTCTGGCAGTGGGAATGTGACATGAGGACCACCGAGTAAATGAGAAAATCTCTGGGAACAGACTCTTGCAGAAAATCCCCCCCCCCCCCCTTTACCTTTCTCCCATAGGTTTTCCTGCATTAAGGGTAATTTAGCCTTGGGTCCCCTCTCTTTCTTTGGATATATAAATTCTGACGGAATCAAAATAAATGGGACAAACACCAAATGATGTTTTACAATAGAATTGAGTGATTGTCAAGAATATTTTAGCTTGTCTGAACTCTAGATCTCTCAGGAAAATTAGAATTTTTGTTTCATTGTGGGAGAAAAATTCATATTCTACTTGCAAAGGCTTAGAGGGCCAAAAGATGCATATGGTATAGCTCTCCCATTTCTTTCAACTGAAACTGCTAGCTCCAGATATTGCATTTCCTCCAATAGTGGAAGCTAGTAGTTTGAGCAAGTATAGATATGTAGAGGCATATTCATGTTCTACACTTTGGGGCAGGTGAACACTAAATTTACCTCCAAGTGCTGTAAATGTCAAATAAGATTAATGATCCAGTAATATGCCTAACAATTCACAATAAATTTATGCTCCTTGGCAATTATTTTAAATAATAGACAAGATAAACCCTCCGCTGCCCTGTGGATGTTCAGCATATGATCATCAAAAGCATTGGGCTGTGTGTGGTCAGTTTTCATATGACACTGAATAGCATAGAATCTTTTCCATGCTGCACAGCAGACATTGCATGAAAAACTCCATGGTTTTCTACCAAAGAAGTTAGGCACATGTAGTCTTCAAATCTCTTAAATCTTTGGATTTGCCACTAAAACAATGTTAGGAATTTTCTCTGATTCCATCCACTGATGTAGCTGCACCCAAGTGCAGATTAGTAAAAACCTAAGAAGTCACCCTTGCTAGAAAACAAGTTCTGTACCACCAATGCAAATTGTGACTGCTGAAAATCTTAATTAAGAAAAGTGAGAGAAACATTTTCCTCTATGATGTGACAAGACTACCCAGCTGGAGCAAGGTGTTTCAAGAGACAAGTTGTATTCCTAATCTTTAATAATACCCATACATGGTCTGATGTAAAAGTTAAAATGTCTATTGGAGAACATTTTTGGATCTCGGAAATAGGAGTGGAAATAGCTCTTTGAAGCATCCATGACTTGCTAAAGGGCTAATAAAGTTCAATGAACTTTTTTTTACTGAAAAAAAACATGTCTCTGTTCACAGTGCTTCGGGATTCTTGGGAGAAACTTAAATTAGAGCCCACATTAAAAATGGTTTCAGAACATTTTACAGAAGAAATTCTGGAAGAAATATAGGTATTTTGCCAAGGCCTAAGGTAAAGCTCATTGCATTTGACCACAGAAACCAATGAATGGCCTAAAACCAATGATTATTTTATTACCTACTACTGTATAAGTAATATCCTGTGCTATTTGACTGCTGTCCTGTTACATTCTGCTTCCTTTAAAACTTGATGTTGTGTGAAAAAAGCAAAAAGTCGGCCTTGCTTTTAGGAAAAGAAAGCTATCAAAAATGTTTGATCGGACAATACAATCTTTTAAACAATGTTCTTTAAATAACAAATGAATGGCATTCAAAACATGTAAGTAAATACAATTATGCAGACATAATACAGTTGATACAGTTTAGGAAATATCTGCCTTCACCTTTGCTATTTTCTCAAAAATCTCTGGCCTTAAATACTTTAGCAATAAGAACAATAAGAAGAACAAAGTCTGAAGATCTTACCTTGCAACTATGAGGGAAATGCCTCTGTCTCTAACCAGTCATCTCTCTGAATCTTTAATCCTAGAAGGATTTTATTGTTAGCCAAATATTCCAAATCAAATAGACACATTTCCCCACCCTGCATCCAAACAAAATGAAGTCAGCTTTGACTCTGCAAAATGTCGATGAATTCTTCAGAGTAAATCAGCCCTGTCAGTCTGATGTGGAACCGTCACCTACTTGTGACATAATATAATATGAAATGATATTGAACAACATGCGTTTGGCACTAAATTGTTAGCGGGTTTTAGCTTTGACAGCAGCAAGTTTATTGCTTTAATCCCAAGGTCTTTTAACCCTCTTTGACATAAATTGAGGTTGGCTTTTGTGAAAAAAACTCCACTTCACTCTCTCTTCCTTTACCTAAAACTGCTTTTAACAATTTATGCTCATACATCAGACACTCATTTTGAGTGACAAAAAGAAAAAAGATCTATTAGAATAGAAGGAAAAAAGGGTCAATTTAGGTTAAGCAGTATATGTCTCTTTTGGTAGACATGTCACAGTTTTCTTCAGGTGAAATTTTAAGTTGTAATAATGTATTGCTATGGGAAAATAAAACAAGCATGAAAAGAAGAGAGGATAAGTATCAGATGGAAAAGGCTGATAATCTACAACTGGAATATTTTCCTTTCTTCTTAATGCAATTTAGCTTATTTCTAAAACTAGGCCAGTTTTTTAAACTATTCTTTAAAGATCAAAGGCTTTTCTCCTTTTATCCACAAATTTTAGAGCCAGTAGTTTAGCAAGTGTGACATCTAGAAAAAAGATTCTAGCATAGACACTTTGTACACATGTAATTGTAATGCTGTATAGTAGTACTGGCTAGTAACATGTAATTTAATGTCTATTGTTTTGAGGCTCTCTATTTAGTCACTTGAGTATGCATTTTTGTCTGACAATCACAGAAATACAGCATTTGCTAACTATAACATCAATAACAAAGGGCACCTTCATCACCTTTGGTTCTCTGCCTTCACTTGCTGTACAATGTACTTAGTGCTGCATTGAAATGACTTCTGCACTTCAGTTTAGAGCTCAGCTGAGTTTGCCCTTGAACTGTCAATACAGTGGACCAATTTATTTTCAACATTTTTACATAGTTGTGTATATTATTTTTTCAATGTTTTTGCTCTCAAACAGACGAGGCTGTATTGTTAACTTTCCACCATTTATCTATGAAAGTATAGTGGATAACTCAAGCAAAAAGTAACGTACACCTTTGTCTAAACGAGAGCAGATCCTCAGTATTTTTAAATGCTGGTTTTGCTTCTAAAGTTACTTTATTGGTTCTTCCATGAGTGCTATTTTCAGAAGTTTATCCTTTGCTCATAATTTGCTCCTGATTGAAACTTGATTTAAAAAACTCGAGCCTGCAATCCAATTCATGTATTGATTCTTAAGTAAATCTTTTCAACTGTTTCAAAGTTGCATTACGTTTTATATTTATCCTGCTTAAAGAAAGGGGTGAAATGTGTTGGTATTTGATCCATAAAGTGGGCTTATTGCTTTTTGGTATTCACTCAAAGAGCCAAATTCTTCAAATTCAAAAAATCGAATTCTTCCTCTGGCAGACTGAGATGGTCCTTTAGTTTAATTGTGCTTCTAAATGCATAGAATGCATATTATCTAAATTAATATAAGTAAATACAGTCAAGTTAAATAATCCTCACAATGTTTTCATAAGAACATCAGTCCAGCCCAACTTCTGCCATCATATAAATCAATGTGTCAAAAATAGAGAATACAGTAAAACCTCGATATAACGGACTAATTCGGGCGAGGGGGTGTCCGTTAAAGCCGAAAGTCCGTTATATAATAAAGTAGGTTTTCCGAATGCGTATGTTAAAAAATTGACAAATTAGTTAGTTTACCTGTTTTTACTTATGTAGACACATTTGTGTAATTAAAATTAAGTATATATGAAAAGTTTAAATTTCACAGAAAATTTAAGTAGTAGACTCTCGATTGTCCAGGATGATCGGGAAAACCTTAATCCCGGTTAATAAAATCCCGGTTAATCACGCGTCTACTGGGGTGGGAGGTGGGGTGTTTCGCCGGCCGCCCTGGGGGTGGGGGTGGATGGTGGTGGTCCCACCACCTGCCCCAGTCAGCTCCCCTGCTAGCCTGGGTGTAGGAAGCCCAGGCTGGCAGCGGGCTGAGACCCCGGCTGGCAGGAGCCTGGGGGGAAATTCCAAAGCGGCGGCAGGTTGAGTGCTCAGTCTGCCGCCGCCTTGGGGTTTTCCCCCCAGGCTCCTGCCAGCCAGGGTCTGAGCTCTCTCTGCCAGCCTGGATTCCCTACACCCAGGCTGGCAGTGGGAGCTGACTGGGGCAGGTGGCAGAAGCCTGGGGCGAGATCCCAAAGCGGCAGTGGGCTCAGCACTGAGCCTGCTGCCGCTTTGGGCTTTCCCCCCAGGCTCCTGCCAGCCGGGGTCTCAGCCCGCTGCCAGCCTGCGTTTCCTACACCCAGGCTGGAAGCAGGCTGAGACCCCAGCTTGTAAGGGGCCAGTGGGAGAAGCCCCAAAGCAGCAGCAGGCTAAGGCTGAGCCCACTGCCGCTTTGGGGCTTCCCCTACCGACCCGTTTAGACATCCCGGTTAATCCGCAGCCCAGTTAACCTGCACCCAGATAATCGGGAGTCTACTGTAACAGTGAATTAATAACAAAAAATAACCTGTTAATTTAATTATAAGCAAATCTTGGTTAAAAGCATTTTAAAATTAACAGGGTGTTAATTTTCACATATGACATATGGACTGGAAATTTTGTCCGTTAAATCCGAAGTCCGTTAAATCGAGGTCCGTTAAATCGAGGGTTTACTGTATGTACATTTAGCTAGTGTGACATATAGAATTGTTAGACTGGCTATTTAGATTCTGTAAATCAGAATATAAATATCATCCCTATTATAAGCATGAAATAATAAAAATATTATGTTTGACTAATGATCCGGACATTGTTTACTCCCATCCACTGTCACATAATTAATTTATGTTAATTGAAGATTGTTCCAATTTCTCCAACTTTGGTGCCTAGTTTTCCTCCCCTCTCTTCTTATCCCATCTCAGTTTGATTGGGGAGTAAGCCTACTTAGGAACAGAAGACCTGAGTTTTCTCAAATCAAGAGCAAAATGTCATTAACCTCAGTGAGGCTGGGGTTTGGCCCTAAAGATTGACTGCACCTACCAGAGCATAATACCATTTCTTCACCAGTGCTTTTCCCTGACAGGTCCTGCACCACCAAGCCTCTCTTTGGCAGAGAGCATGGGAGACTAGGCTCCCAGAGTGTCATTCTGATTCTTCAAGCATTTAATAGTGGCAGCCATTGCAGTGTCTCCAACTTTCTTCTCCTGTTACAGTTGCAATATAAATTCCACAACATTTCCAAATCCTGACAGGGTGAAACTTGGGGAATTGGGGAACCGAGGCCATTATATGAATTGAGATCCTGTCTGTGGCAATATAAAGCATTACCACTGGGCATTCAGCGGCTGAGCTACCTTCTGTTATTTTGTATTTTATTGACTTTGTTACTATAGTCAAGTGTGATTTAACTTCAAAAGGAACAATGTTCAAGTTCAAAATTGCCATAACATGTTGAGATAAATCCTCCAGATTTTTAGTACTGTATCTAGCTTTTAAGAGAAAAGTAATTTCAAGAAATAATAATAATAAAATACACAGGACTAAATTTTCATTGGATTTAATCCATCCTCTAAATTTGACTGTTCACATTCGCAAACATTTTTGAGCATCATGATCATGTGCTCCTTATTATAAAGATAGCGAGTGTTTGAAAGAGACACCCTTTAAAAAGCACTTATAAATTCAAATATAATGCTAGAAATCTAGAATGCACAAACATCATGTGTGTATGCAAATCTGAGGCTTTGAGTTCTCACACATTTGGACACCCACATTTTCATCCAGTCATGTATATGCAAGTTTTGACATGCACATTTTAAAGGCTGCTTTTAAAAATTGGTTCATAGTATTAAGGTCTGCCTCTGCTGGCAAATGTAAAATGCATTCAAAATAAATATCTTACTTTGTTTCCAGATGGTCTTGTGGTTCAGGTAAAAGAACAGAAGCCAGGAGATGTAAACTACTTCAGGGTCTGTTACTAAGTTTTTGGTTGAGCCACTTGGTTGAGTCACTTAGCTTTTCTAAGCCTCTGTTTCCTTATCTGTAATGTCAGGCATAATGTTTGGTTTACTTCTTTAATGTCTGTAAAGTGGCTCGAGATAGAAGTGCAAAGTATGTTATGCTATTTACTGTTCAATCGAAAAGTGGACTTTTGCCATGGCTGTAGGGTGACCAGATGTCCCAATATTATAGGGACAGTTCCGATTTTGGGGTCTTTTTCTACAGGTAGGTACCTATTACCCTCTACCCCCATCCGATTCTTCACATTAGCTGTCTGGTCACCCTACATGGCTGTCATAGAAGTCACCAATTTATAGTTTGCAAGTTTTAAAAGAACAATTCCATGACTTTGGGTATTTGTGGATAATGATACATGGATGTCTGGGTGAATATAAAGTTAAATAGTTCAGCTCAGCACATATAGGGACTCTTCAAGGCTAAAAAGTGGGACCAGGAGCGCCAAAGATTTGTTCTTGTAGCACATGCACTTTTAATTTGCATAGAAAATGGTTATCTTAGATAATAAAACAATGTGAATTTTAATGAATAGTATAAAAGTCTTCCACCCTTTCAGAGCATCCAGTCTGTGTCTCCCTAGAAAGTGCAAGCCTAATAGTGTGCATGCCACAGAGATGGTTTGAGCAGCACACCAAGCAGCTGACCACAGTGCCCAAACAATGACATGGGATGGGAGGTCAGATGGGAATTCTTTACCCTTTTGAGGTGATTCCCCAGGGCTTGTCTACACTGGATTATTACTCAGTATTAGAACACAGCAAACTAGCATCAATTCTTTGTTGTCAGCTCAATTTTATCAGGAGTCTCGCAATATTTGGTGTTGATCTGAAAGCCCTGGCTTCTGGAGTCATATCATTACATGGACCAACATACCATGAAGGCCCTACATACAAAGTGTGATTGTGCAACTTCTCCATAGATTAGGAATAAAGACAGAATCAGGAGGAAAAAAGTGCTATTCTGTATTCTTCCTTGACCTATGGCTTTTTCTGGTCTGTACATGCAACCATCAGCAGAATCTGGTGCCAATGGTGAGTATTACTGTTCCTCATGCAGCACTAAGGAACTCTTTTGGAGAGATTTTCCATTCACTGAATGGGGATCATCTTTGGCAGCACCAGAATACAAGATGACTCCTGGGCAGAAAGCTTTCTGTTCTGGGGTCACTGTAAATGTAAACTCTAATTTTGTTCAGAATTTTTAGTGGTTTTGAGTTTTTTACGTCATGAAAGGGAGGTTATTTTAGTGGGAAGGTTGTTTGGATTCACCCTGTATTTTGTTTTATCATAAGAAAATTACACTTCTTGGACTCCTTGTGCTTTATTTGAAGGAACTGTTATATGGTGTTAATGATCCAATCAATAAATAATATCAGAACTGAGAAAACAATAAAGAAAACAGAATACAAAAAAGAAAGGTGACAAAGGAGGAAATGACAGAAGTATTAAAAATATGGTAGATAAAGAACTGTTGACTGCTACTCTTGTAAATATTTCAAAATATAGATCCAATGTTTTATGGGTCACTAAAACTACTGTAAATCCCAAATACATCATTCTCAATCCCAGGCAAAGACAAAACCAATGCAGCTATAATATACCTTTCTTTATGTTGCAGAGTTGGATTTAGTTGCTGAGCAGGAAGACTGCAGATAGAATATTCAGCTATCCGAGGAAAATAGAGGAAATAGACCTACTTTAGTGTCCAAGGTTTCGATATTACATAATGCTGCAGAACCTGCAAAAGACCTCTGCACCTCAAGCCCTTGGATGCTATTTCTAAGTAAACTAAAAGAGATGATCAAACTTCTCTAAGTAGCTCAGAGACTGTCATGCAAATACGGGATAAATTATGGATACAAATTATGCTACATGGACTCAGGGTCATGTTTAAAATGTCTGTTCTTGTCCAGGCCTGGAGGGAAAGCCCCCAGAAAGTGACATATCAGCCTCTCAGAGTATATCTACTTTGAAATAAAACACCCATGGCTGGCCTGTGTCCACTGACTTGGGCTCATGGGGCTTGAACTGCAAGGCTATTAAAATGCAGTGTAGACTTTTGAGCTCAGGCTGGAGGCTCTGGGATCCTCCAGTCCAAGCATGACATCTGCACTACAATTTAATAAACCTACAGCCCAAGCCCCATGAGCCTGAGTCAATTGGCACTGGCCAGCAGTGGGTATTTTATAGCAGCATAGACATTCCTTAGTTGGAACGGGTTATATTATAAAGAAAAATATTACACAAGAATTAAAGGAGAATGGGGTAGCAAGGCCATTCAGTCACCTACCTATACAGAGTATGTGGGTGTCTCCACTAGGCTTGGTCCATAAGAAAGTGCTGGGTGAATTCTCTTAATTCACCACCTGTCATACCAATGGGGTTGCCCAGTTAACAGTGGAATAGACCTGGCCTTGTATTCCATACACTATTCCTCCATTGATGGAGCTGTGCACATGGTTAGCTCTTGTGGCCCGAGGGCGCTGATGGCCAAATAGGATCTCAAGTTTGCTGCTAGTGCATCTTTCTGACATTAACATTTTGGGTTTCTCTTTCACAGGACAATTTTAGTTTGATAAATCCCCTGGTATGTGCAATATCCTGTTTGGCATATCAGAAATTTACACTGGACAGTGAAGCCAGATTACGGCAGTAGTGCATTACTTAGGCCCAGAAAGGGCCTTCCACTACGCTGATCTATCTGGGCACTGAGCTAGATACTCAGAATAAGCTTCAGGAGCTACTGGGCCTAATTAGGAGAGGTAAAGCAGCCAAGATAGTTACCCTGCATGAGCTGCAATTTATTTGCCTCCTGGGTGGTAGCCCTGGATTGGGCATTCTGGACCTGGCTTTACAGCACCCACCAGTTATGAGAGAGATGAAGGGGGGGTTGGGAAGAATTTCTGAGCCACTGTAATTGAGTGTAATTGTGGAGGGAAGAATGGATACTTGAGGCTGATTTAAAGTTCCACTTGGATGCTTTGCGACTGGTTTTGGAGTATTTCACCAAGGCAGGTGGTGAGTCCAGAAATGTCCCTCCACTTGGAAGCAAAAAAGTGTGGGATAGTGCAGGATGTAACATTGCTGGATTTCCCCTCTCATTTTTGTTGCAGTGTTCATTTGGGGACAGAGTTTGTTAATAAAAGGGTGTGTTTGTTGTGTGACAACATGGCAATGGTGCATGTTATCAATCCCAATCCTCCAGATCACACAGAGTTCTGAGTTTGGTAAGGACATTTGTACTAAGCTTTAACATCTGTTTCTCTTCCAGACACATGCCTGGGGTTCATAATGGCAAAGAAGAGGCATGGTCTCCGTTTCAGATGGACTGATTTCAGGAGCTGGCAACAGGAGCCAGCAAAGAACCCAAATGGATGCTGCTAGCACTATGGAACCTTGGTGTGTGATGGCTGTCAGTGTAGCATAGAGATTAGCGGCTCTGCAAACATTGTGGATCTCTGAGAGATGTTTTAATGACGTTGTGCAATTACAGGAGTGGGAGGGCCTATCACCTATATGGCCCATTATGGAAGAATGGGTGCTGCAGTACACGATGTCGTTAGCAAGCTGGCAACTGTCATCGTCATCATCAGCCATCTCCATACAGCTGCAACCCAGCTAAGTCTGGGCCAGTGCAATTGAGCTTTGACATTCTGAATGTATGGGAGACTCTAGGTGGGGAATCAGTGTTAGTTTTCCTTTGTGTTTGCATTCCAGATGCAGTCAGAGGGGCCAGGCAGATGGTGGTGTGGATCTTTGGGCACTGTATTGTTTACTGGGTATGTAAGTGGGCTTTCAGGTTGTCTGGAGGTTCATAGCTAGGACTCAGTGGTGGAGCAGTTCTAAGCTCTTATGGGAAGAAGGGCCTGTTCTGGGACCAGCTGATGCCTGTTCTGTACAGCATGGTAGCCCAGAAGTAGAGAACAGGGGCCAGATAAAGATTGTGGTTCACCTTGGGCAAAATGATTTGGGGCTGGACCCGTTGCAATGCAGAGCAGTGAAGCCCTTTGGGTTGACAAGGCCAGGATGTATGTGAATGAGGAGGTGGCCAAGGTCATTGACGGCATGGGGTTTTGTAATTTCTCATTTGAATGCAGCATATGGGGCACTAGCATTATTCAGGGAGGGTTGGATCCACCTGTCAGACTTGGGAGTGGATTATTTTTTGGCTGATATTAATGATATTAATGAGTACATGTCTGGAAACCCGGTTATGTACATGAGGGAGGCAGCCAACCTAATTGCTGACATCTCCTTGTGGTGGATGTCCGGTGCAGGTACTCCATAGGGAAGGAATACAGTCATCAGCTAAAATGGATTAGTAAAGGATTTAAATGAGGTAATCTTTAAAGGCGGAGAAATGGGGGTTTGGGTCTCCTATGACTGATACAGCAGGGAACCAACCTCCCTCTCCTTCATAGCCCCCCTTTAAACCACGTTCTAGGGGGTTGGCATGATCCCATACTGGAGACTAGGATAGGTAAAAAGGAAGGACTGGCTGCAGCCCTCTGCCCCCTGGGCTATATGTAAATGATTATGGAATTATTTGCACTGTACACTTTTATCTGTTGGATACTCCCAGACATTTGAGAATAAAGTTGTGGCTTAATTAAACCACGCCCACTATCTCCTGTCTTTCTTCAAGCATAGCCGGACAATGACCTCACCACATGTTAAGCGGCTGTTTTCTGGTTTATAGGAGAAGGTGTATGGCCCCTCAAAGGCCTAGAGAGCCAGAGTGACTTGTTGCAGCTGCTTCAGAGCAGGTCAGTGTGGGAATGCTGAAGTTAGTCTTTAAGGTGCCACAGGACTTTGTTACTTATCCTTGCTCCATGTGATCAGAAGAAGGGAGACTACTTAAGTCCCTGGTGGGTGCAGGAAAAGCTGCTTTTACCTGGACCAAGAAAAGCAACACAGTGGGTGAGAAAAACTGCCTGGTTACCTTTGCTGGTTTTCCACAACTCCTGAATGAGGTGTTTCATATGCTGTCAGCCTTGCAAGCACCTGAAGCTGAACAAACTGGTTCTGCCACTAGTTAGTTCCAATGCAGGGAAGGGGGGTGGTGGTTCTGCAGGGTTTGTCTATCTGCTAACAGGATTAATGAAACACCTGGCACAGAAGCAATTAAGTATTTTGCTGTTGAGGCTGAAAACTATGTAACAGGGAAAGTGTTTTTGTTTGCTAAAAAAAAACACAATAAAAAAAACCAAGAAAAGCCACCAAGAAAAGCCACCTAATACAGTTTCATGGACAAAAAATTGCCTATTCAGTGTTGTTGAATCTGTGTTGGTCCCACTGTGTTGGAGACAAGGTGGGTGTGAGGTATTATCTTTTACTGGTTTATCTGTTGCTGAAGAGATGTGTGTAAAAATCTTGCCTCTCTCACCAACAGAGGTTGGTCCAATAAAAGATATTACCTCACCCACCTGGTCTCTCAGAAAATATCCTGTCACCTAAATGTCGTCTTCTTGACTAATTGATAATAAATAACCTTCAGGATTCTTGTGTGTGTATCAATATAATCAATAAGGTTATTTGCTGAAATATCAGCACTTTAGCAATTGCTTGAGGTTGTCTCCCTCATAAAAGAGAAGAGGCAGAACTTAGTTGTAGAAATACAAAGGGGTTTCTTTATTGAGCAGATGGACTCACAGAGACCCTGTAGCTCTCTGAGGAGTAAGGCTGCCTGTGCTTTCCAGTATTATTCCACAGGGCTTGCCTAAAGCCTGACCCAGATTAAGCAATCATGGAGTGGATTGCTGACTATACTGCACTTGACAGCCCCTTAATTTTTTCTTTCAAATGGTGTCTAGAATAATTTTATGTTTACAGTAAGGAAATATTTCAGTACACCTGATTATAGTTTTACTTTTTATTTCTCCAGGGTAAAAATAAATATGAAATGTTTATCGGCACTAAAAGTGGAATGCTCTGAAATAATTAATAGTTTTGTGGAACAGACAGCAGTCAGAGAGCAGGCATTATGGGAGCGAAAATCTATCTACAATGTGTTTTACTCTTCTTTAGAAAAGACGCTTTTTCTAAAATTATTTTGTGATTACGAATTAAGAAATACATGCCTTTAGTCTAACAGGACAGGCAGGTGTGCAAAATAATCTATTGTTTGCAAGAGAATTACTACTGGAGTGCTTATTGGAACAAGCAATTGTTTTGGAACAGGCACAGTCTATATGAAAATGTTAGTTGTGTCTCTGCTGTTTCCTTTCATAAGGATTTTATAGGGTCAGATCCTAGAAAATGGAGCAAAACCTGAGTAAAAAGATTTTTCTCTGATGAACTATGCTGCAGCAAGAGTGGGGTTGAGGTTGGAATTCCTCAGCCCAAAATACTGCAGGGCAGCATGGTTATAGGAATAAAAGAAAATGTCATATCCCAGAGCTTTTCCAGCATGGGGTTTGGCCCTCTTTGGTTTGTTTGAACCCAATGACAAAACCAAATACATGCACCCTTACTCTTCCACTCTTTCTCCCCAGTCCAGCATTAGCTGTGGGGAACCTGTGCAGAGGTGCTCATGGCAAACAAAGAAGTGCAAAGTCCCTGATTTTGGATCTCCTGCCCTTAGGACATCAGCCATAACCGTTTCTGCTTCTTATGGGCTAATCTAATGTGTCTATAAGCAAGATCTGGATTTGTGTTGTGACAATCAATAATATTGAACTGAGTGGGATTAGTATGATACCTTTTAAAAAGCTTTTTTATGCCTAGTTTATTGTGGAATTTTTAGTTTAGTTTAATATGACCTATTTAGACCTTTGCTTTTCTTTCTTAAAAGAAGATACATAGCTAGATGAATAAGGTCAAAGAAAATATTAAAATCTGCAGCATTAATTGCAGATTTACCTACACAATGTACATCAAAGAGAGCATTTGTATTTTAAAATGTGCTATATTTGAACAACATGCTGGCCAGGCACGGTTTGCTGTTATTGTATGTCATCATGTCTACTGGGAACCCTGACATTAAAACATATCCTTGGTTCTCACTTAAGCCAATTTTATAGGGCAGGAAAAGAAAAGACAACATTTTGCAATGAAAGCACCTTCTCCCATCTGGCAAAATGGCTTTCTGGACTCTATTGTGGCTCATTGTCTAAAAATAGGATGAAGACAAATTGTTATCATTTGCGAAAGCCCATGACAATAATGATAAATGAACAAATTTTTTTGCCCTCTGAAGTCATTGCTTAAGGCTTTCTCTGGGATCAACAATGTTAAACTGGTAAACTTGCCTCATCTGCATCAGCAGAAGGTTTACAAATGGCTTTGTAAACAATTTTAGCCAGAGCGTTAATCTCTCCTACAGAAGTAGGGCTTGCATGATCTATGATTGATTTGCAATTTAAAATGACACTGAAACCCCTGAAACAGATATGAAAGAAACTTTCAGTGAATAATGCTTTAGTTGACAAGAAAAGATAAGGCACATCTTTCATCTGGTAGTGGGCTGTTTTTGATAAATATTGTTCATAATGGAGAATTTTGGAATCATTAATGTGTGGATAGAACATTACTACTTTTTGACTGGAACCTCAGAAACAGTTTTCTTCAGCAGCAGTCTTGTTAGAGAGGAAAATTTAGGACAATGTATCTTGCTTAAAAATTGTCCAAGAAATTTTCCAATTAATTAGATCTCAAGTTCAAATCTAAAAGAGAAGAGAGAGTGCGAGCCTGTATGTATGTAGCTCTATAATCAGTATTTTTAAAGCTATATAAAATAAGAGAACAAAGGTTTTTTCTGCATTTTTATGTTGTAAGAACAAATGAGATACACCTTTTATGTTTAAGGTGGTAATAGTAATAATAATAATAATAATTAATAATAATAAAAACAATACCAAAACCAGGACTCCTCATCAGAAATATAAGACATTGTTGATGCTGCTAGAAGGCGTCACAGTGTCCACAATTCAGCATCCTCAGAGTATCATTAAACTTGTAAGCTCCAAATTATGCAGTAGCTGACCTTAAAAATTAGACATTAACATCTACTCTACTAAGGCTGCAAGCTCTGGTTCCCTAATAGCCACATTCTGGACTAAAGGTATCCATCTCTGATTGTCAGGTTGTCTTTGGACCTTGTTGAGTGCTGGGAAGTTGGCTGGTCCAGGTTGTTTGGAAGCAAGTTATTCAGTGATCAGCTACTTAATGTTTTAAAGGTCAAAGGCCCTACAAAAAGTCTAAAGTAATTAGAATACTGACTGCACTCAGTCAGGGAACACTTGTGAGACCAATGGAACTGGAATGAGACCACTACATGATTTCACAAAAGCCACCCAAAATCCATCAAACTGCTTTTGGTCACAGATTTTGGATCTATTTGAACCACTATTTGATGGATCTTTGTTGGCTTTTTAAAAAATCATCTGGCATTCTAATTCCAGGTCCTAGTAGTCCAGTGTTCCATATCATAAAACTACTATCAATTGGCAGCCATCTTGGTAATCTCAGAAAGAGGCGTCAGAGTCAACGGGCTCAGAAATTGAACTCATTTCTTAGCCAAGAGGTGATGCTATAAATGAGGGCTGAGGCAAATTGAAGGAGTAGCATTGAGGAACTTGAATAGCTTGCCTGTCCTATATCTGTTCTGTGGATGGAAAAGATCTCCAGAAATCAGGGTTGTCATGGCTGCATGTTTCACTAAATTTGCCTATAACACCCATGTATTTGCAATGGATGCATAATAATTGTTTGCTGCATGGAAGTGGAAGGTTCAGAGGAGAGGGTAAAAATACTCTTTTATAGGAATTCTTTTCAGCTCCTTGTGGACCAGATTAACAGAATGAGGGAAATAAGGCTTCTGTTTGATTGGTTTAAGTTAGAATAGGTCAGTGCACTGGATCTTGTCAGATAAACAGAGTCTATAAAAGTTCCATGGGTTTAAGGTTACTTTTCTTCCAGACCCAAAATTGTAGCTATATCGACAAATGAACAATTATCAATATGTTCTCCTCCTGTTCCACTAAAGGATATCATTGCTCTATGGGAAATGTATCTTCTATTTGTTTTGCAAATATAATTAAAGGAGATCTGGAAGAATAAAGTATAAACCTGGCTTTATAAACATATTTGAAATAACAAGAAAACTTTCCCCCTTAATGGCTCAGACAAATTTATTTTAATAGGCACAATATATATAATGGCTTTGAAAGCCATATTAATCCACTACCTTTATGTTTTGAAGTATTCAGACTAGCTTTAGTTTTATTAATGTATTTCTTTTATCTTTCATCTGAATAGTGTTCTGTATGTAAAGTGACCAAATGTGATTAATGATGAATAGATTAAGATGGGACAGGGTGTTTGAAAAATGACTTAAGTAGTAGTGCATGTAAGTCACTGGCTATAGTCCCAAAATGCAAATTCTGGTTAAGTTAATGACTGGAAAATCATGATGGCATTAGTGTATGAACTTTTGCATTATTTAAAATTACTTTATAAACAATAAATAATTACATAAGACTAACTAATATACTGCACAATTATTCTATAGGCATTAGTATTATAGAGTCAAAAATCTAGATACAATTGACTAAAGGAACATGATTATGATTTTTTTAATTTTTGCTGTCCAGCATTTGTAAGTAACAGTTTGGCTAGTAAATGGTATATTGGAGTCCATGTCCCATTAAAGGTTGGTACATTATTAAAATGTCTAGACAAACCTGTTTGCAGTAGGCATCTATGGTTGTTCTACAAAGAAGAGTCTGTATATCCTTCAGGATGGAATTTTAGGAAGGAAATTTGTTTATATGTTCACTCCTGACAAGTAAGCATTAGCATCAGTGTGGGCGCACATTTCCACTTACCCTTTTTGTAGCTGCTGGAAAGCTTTATGAAAAATAAATTAATAATGCATACTAAATTATGTCTGCAAGAGACATTTATGTATATATTGCCAGCTTCAAGACTGATTAGATTTACATTTTTTTGAAAAGGAGTTTTTTCTCACATGCACAGTATTCTTCACAATAAACCACATATTAAGATACACAGTCATGATTTCAGATGAGTACCTGGAAGGACTGAAGTGGGATTTTTAAAATATTATTATTGATTATTATGTATGTATTTAGTATTCACTCAAAATTTCTATGTTATGTTTCTTAAAGAAGGGGCTTTCTTTTGAATTATCCCCACCCACTCAAATATACGCCTTGGGATGACTAATTCATCTGGGTAGATGACCTATTATGATAACTTGAAAAAGATCCATTTAATAATAGCCCTCATTAAACAACAGGCTCCGAACTATACAGTAAAGACTGTTTTTCAGTGAGAACATAAACCATATGTTTTACATGCAGCCAAAAATGGATGCAGTGTGCAATTTCCTTCCACGTAGTCTGCAGTGTATTACTTAGATTTGCAAAGCATAGCCACCGCTAGTACTTAACACTGCTGAAAGAGCCGCCCTTCAAGGTTTTTTTTACCACAAAGAAAGGAGAAATATAGTAGCATCGATTGTTAAATCCTAGTGCTTGTTACTCACTGCCCGCACACAGAACATCATCCCTTTGTAGCAGCGAGGCGAGCTGGTATTTATCAGGGTTCAGAGCTAGTTCAGCCACACACTTGACAAATTATTTGTGGAATTGTTGTATTCACAGTCACTTAAATAAGAATCTGTCAACACAAGGCTGTGCTTTGTTGCAGCAGGTCTCACAGTTTTTCCTGCACACTCAAAGAATGATGGATTGGAGGTAATGCAAATTCACTACCATTTTATATGCTGGTGCCTTCTTCATAGACAGGAAACATAGCTCAGTATCATCTTGTAAAATGCCTTAACTGTAAAGGCCTAGTTCAATGTTGAAAGTGCTGTTTAAAAATGGTATGTTGGAACAAGGAAATGTAATTCAAATATTTTCCTCACGTCTCATTTTAGAGACTGTAGGTGCAGATGTGAATTCAGGTTTTTCAGGCGAACTGGGACATATGCTTATCTTTGCTCGGTAATTAAAACAAATTGACAAATATAATTATTTGGTTTTATGGTAACTTAAAGGTTAATATTGCTTAGTGGGATATTAAATTAAAATAGCTCATGCAGCAGAAAGTATTGTTCATTAGGCAACTTAATCTGCATTGTTTTTTAGTGTATCTATCTATCTATCTATCTATCTATCTATCTATCTATCTATCTATCTATCTATCTATCTATCTATCTATCTCAGTTGTCCAGCATGAATAACCATATGTAAATGAAATGAGTGGCAAGTTCATTGAAACTTAGTAAACTAGCCTAAAGTACAGTTCAAAGGGGAGGACCCCAGGGTCAACAACTTTGTTCATCTGACACAATGGCACTTCTTACAATAAGGGTAAAGTTTATGTCTGTAGGAGACAGAGTATTTTAAGAGGCCAGCCCAAGGCAGTGGGATGATCTTCCACAGGAACTGAAGACCATCCTACTGCACCTCACTGCTTTCCACTCTGCCAAGTGCCCAGTGCAGCTATTCATTCTATAGGGGGTCTGGTTGCCTGATAAATTGGAGTTGGAAATGGACTTAGGGAAAGGAATCTCCTAAAAAAACTGGGAAACTGGGCTAGGTCTCCTAATGTCTGGTACAGCAAAGAGACAAGTCTCTTTTCCCAGTCCCATAATCCTTATATGAGGGGAGGACAGGGGTTTTCCAGTGCTGAGACCAGGTTTGGAGGGGTGGGCGCCTGACAGCAACCTTCAGAGAGGTGGAAATGAGTGAGGAAGGAATGACAAACTGCACTGGTATTAGTTATCGCTGGATAGTTCGCACACAAGTTAAGTTAATAAAGTTGAGGCCTTATTAAACCACATCCTTCCCCTCTTATCTTTTTTCCCAAGTGTTGAGGATAAAGGAACTTTCTGTGTGTGTAAGTGTGAAGAGCAAATCTCCCCCCTCTCTAACACTGGGGTGACAGAAGGGGTCTCTCCAATGGTCCCTTAACTATAAGCTGCTCCCCCAGCCTAAGTTAAGTCTTTACACCCCCAACACCCCCACTTTACCAGTTAGGTATTGGGGATCACACTGCCACCATTCGTGTGAGTCTCCAAGACCCTGGAGGGGAGTACACGAACACCCTCAAACCCCCTTTCTCTCTCCCTGAGAGATTAGGACACTTAACGCTGCTTCACTCTTCCCTGATTAGCCTAAGGCAAGGTAAACACAGTACTCTCATCTCACTCGCTGTGAGTTTACCAGATTCAAAGATCAGATCACTTTACTAGAATTACCAGACAATTCTTATAGGTATAAAAAGTTTAATAAAGAAAAGAACAAGCATACAATTAATACACTTCACAGGTATAGAGCTTTCTAACCTCAATCTTCTTGCATAAACCAACTTCTCCCTCTCCCCCTCTGCTAACCATACAGATAGAGAAACCAGAGATCGAATGCAAAGTCTATGCAGGTACAATCTTACTCACTGTTAGCTACTTATGAAGATATACAGGGAAAGGACGAGATGGGGTCCACAGCTGGAAAAAAGGGTTGAGCCAGTCCAAAGTCCGGACAGAACTGAAGAGACTTCCTGGTTCTTCCTCCAGGGGGGCTCTCTACATCACTCCTCACCCCCCTTCCCTCAGTTAACCCCTAACAGGTGAACTAACTCTCTAAGACTCGTCACACTCATGACAGTAGGAGACAGCATTTCCTTAGGGGCTGCCCCAAGACCATGGTATTAGCTTCTAAAGTAGCTAAAGGCTATCCCAAACCACCCACTTCTGCTCTGTTAGGTGTATTTCTTTGACCATGGCTCCTCTAATATAAACATCTCTCTCTCTCTCCTCTGTGTGTGTGTGTGTGTGTGTGTGTGTGAGAGAGAGAGAGAGAGAGAGAGAGAGAGAGAGAGAATGTGCATGTTTATAAAGTTAAAAAATTCCAAAACAAAAACTCCACTGCAAACACTTTTTAGGAAAGGACGAGAGAATAGACATGGTGATAGATATTAGTCATGTTGCTTAATATGTTACTGGAAAGTGCTCAGAGAATGGAAAATCTAAGCCCCAGTGAAGTTGATGGGAGTTTTCCCATTAACTTTAGTTGGATCAGGATTTCATCCCAAAAATCTAAGGCCCCAATCCTGTAACTGAATCTGAGCAGGTTCACCAGGGAGCCTAGGTAGAGTTCAGTGAAATATCAAGGTCTAACTGATTTATCTGGTACTAGCAAAAATACCCGGTGTTGCTCGGGTCAGTCGGAGGTGGGGAGGGGGCAGAGAGCTGAGCGAGTGCGGGGTCCGTTGAAGGGGGGAGGGGGCAGAGAGCAAACCTTACACCCCCAATTCACCCCCCCGACCAAACCCGACACCCCCACCGCACTTACCCCTCGACCAACCCCGACTCACATTTTCACCCCCCCACCCAAACCCAACACCTCCATGTCTCCCCCCTACCAACCCCAACACCCCCTGACCAACACCCACACCTCACCCCCCGTAGACCAAACCTGACACACCCACCTCACTTCCCCCCCAACCAAACCCGACACCCCTACCTACCACCACAAACAAACCCGACACCCACACCTCACTTATCCCTCGACCAACCCTGACTCCCCTCCTCACCCCCCCAACCAAACCCAACACCCCCACCTTATCCCCCCCACCAAACCCAACACTCCCTGACCAACCCCAACACCCACACCTCACCCCTCACCCACCCTGACACCTTCCCACCCCCCCAGACCAAACCCAACACCCCCAGCTCACTTACCACCTGACCAACCCCGACCCCCCTCCTCAGCCCCCCCAACCAAACCCAACACCCCCACCTTACCCCCCCCCACCAAACCCAACACTCCCTGACCAACCCCAACACCCACACCTCACCCCTCACCCACCCCGACACCTTCCCACCCCCCCAGACCAAACCCAACACCCCCAGATCACTTACCCCCTGACCAAACCCGACACCCCCACCTCACCCCCCGACCAAACCCGACACCCCTACCTTACCTATCCTCTGACCAAACCCAACTCGGGTCCGTCAGAGGTGGGAAGGGGCAGAGAGCTGAGCGAGTGCGGGGTCCGTTGGAGGAGGGAGGGGCAGAGAGCTGAGCGAGTGCGGGGTCCGTTGGAGGGGGTATTATGACATCATAACTATGTCACAGAGAACAGCAGCTGCCCAACTGATGTGATTGGCCTTTAAATAATTTCACCCCTGTGGGGCGTCAGAGGTGAGATTTGAAATTTTTTTGACTCTTACCCTGATTAGGACCCTAAGACCTCTAACTGTACCAAATTTCAAGTCTCTAGCTCAAACGGTGTGGAAGGAGTAAGCGCACGTACATACACGTATACACACATATACACGCATACACCATTTAACTTTTATATATATAGATATACACTCATATTTCAATATGATGGACTAGATAGATTTATGTTATTGTTGCATTGCAATGTTTCATCAGCAGTAAGACCCCTGATGTCCCTTATTGCTTTTGACTGTCTATGAGATTTTGGATTGGACGCTGGGGGATAGTTTTGAAGCTGGTAAGTATTGAGTTAATATGTAGTGACATTGTTGTATGTGTTTTTGTGGCCTGTGTTTTTGTTTTCCAAGTGAGCTTATTTTCATATTGGAGTGCCTTGTTTGGATATTACATTAGTGTATTTTTACCTGGAAATCATTTAAACATATGTGATGAATTTGCTGCTTGTGGATTGGTAGCTCTGTAGCTAAATTTCCCACTACAGAACTTATTCACAGAACAGGTGCAGCACAAGGAGTAGCCGTACCAGTTTTATTACACTGCCAGCCATCACACCTAAATCCTGACATGGAAGGGCCACCTCTAGGGCTGAGATGGTAGTTTGGTCTACGTATCTATTAGTCATTGGCTCTCTGCTGAGACTATTCACATTGACAGCTAGTGCAAAACACGGCTGCTTTCTGTGAAGTGAACACCTGGCCCCTGAGAATTACCTAGTAATGTTTAATGTAAAAATCATTAAAAGTAATTAAAATAGGGTTGGCCAGAAAACAAGAATTTGGGGGGAAAAAAATCAAGATTTCTACATTTGTTTCCCTTCCAGTGCAGAATGAAACAGAGGCCATTCCATTTTTTTCATTGGGGGGCAGAGAGGGAACACATAGAGATCACTCCAGAATATCAATAAGCCAGCACATAGGACACTCAGCTGTGTTGTGGGAGGCCCAGCTTCAAGACTCATTGCTCTACCCAATTCAGACCAGGAAATTGAATGCTGACTCTCCCATTCCCAAGCAGCTCTAATTAAAACTGAGGCAAGTGAGCTAATCCATTCCCATTACAGAAGGATTTCCCTGAACTTTATTTCCTGGTCCTTGATTTTGGTCAAGTTTAGAAAGGGAAATATAATTCACATGAAGAGATGTCTGTCTACTGACTCCAGTGGTTACTGATACAGAACCTGTGAACTACTTTATATATAGCAGTGTGACTTGACTGGGGAAGGCCTTAAATCACAGCCCATTGGCTGGGCTGGCAACAGCTGAGTTCCTTATATGGGTTCTTGCAGGATCCTGGATTTCTTTCCCCTGGTACCTGCAGAACTCACCGATGCCAGACCTATTTACTCCAGCTTTGTACAGAATGAGTGAATAGCACCATTTTGAAAGGATTTGGAAGCACTAAACAATTTAATCGAAGACTACAGATTGATTTACAGTATGGGCTATAGTAGTTTCTTTCATGTTTAACAACGTTGCTGTGTAGCCAAAAATGAAATAGCCAAGAAATCACACATGGTTTATAACACATCCCCTCAATAACATTAAGAATATATGTAATATTTTGAAATCACTGGCTAATTATTTTTAATAGTTTCATGATAATTTATGTACAGAAACTCTCTGTTGGATGTGTTCCTGCTTTGGTCTAAATGTATTTCTGAACACACTGTCAAACATCTTCATTTGGCACCTCTTCTGTTTCACTGATTTTCTTTAGTATGTCCAGATTTCTTGCCAATATCTTTTTGAACATATTTTGACAGCTTTGCCTCTAAATTTGGTACTATTTGTGCTTGAATAGGTATCAAAAATGTGGATATTAATGTTTTTTTCCTCCTTTTTATATAGAGCAGATTGGCTAACGCCCTTGGTTTCTCCGGTGGTGATGCTAAGAGATGAGCCAGGTGAAAGTTTTTTGCTTATTTCAGATGTCAATGAGGTTTTAAAATTGCATAAAACAACCTGCAATTGATTTTTTTAAAATTTGTAGTTGCATGGCTCTCAGCAATAAGCCTCTGTGTGATTTTTGGGCTGAGATCTTTCTTATTAATTTGTTCAGCATGTTGTGTCTCTTTGTTTACGGCTACAAGCACTACAATGCAGCAGATCCTCATGCTTAAACAGGGTTCTTATCCTGCATTTCTTACTCACACAAAACTGACTGCCGTGAGAGTTTTAGGTGTGTAAGGAATCCAGGGTCAGCCTGGAGGTCATTTCTTCAGTGAAACATCCATGGATAAATCAAGTTTTAGTTTACTATGGTTGGATTAACTAGACTATTGAATTTCAATTTGTTGTGTTCATTTACAAAATAATCTGTATAGTGCTGAATGACTTCCTATTGGGTTTGCTGGAGCAGAATGAAAATACTGTATATTAAGGGAGATCATAATCTTTTCCATCATGTTTTCCTTAATGTGGCTATTATAGATTTAAGAAACCTGTACATAGCATGACATGAGCTGGGCTGGTTTGTGGCTGCAAAGATATTGGTCAAAATGTGGGGTGTAGAGTTACCCTACTCAGAGAGAGATCTCGAAAACACTGTGCTTGACTCGGGGAAGTGCCAGTCACAAAAGCCCCCACTAGGCCCTTTGCAAAGGTACAGCATGCCCCCTGTCATCTTCTGGCTGAAGTCTGCTGCACGGAGCAGTGGTGAGTGAGGCTACAGTCCCACCACCCCCTGCCTTCTTTGGGGTGGCTAACACTGTGCTTGGGCTTTGTGTCTCCTTGTGATGAGATTGTGATCAGCCCCTGTACAAGAGCACAAATGGTGTTGCCAATTTGCTCTTATGCCCTGTTTCACATTCAGGCAGAGCTAGTCACCATCAAAATGTGTATGATCATAATAAATAGGCATGGTTCCCGACACATTGCCCAAAGAAATGGGCCAGTGGGTTTTATTAATTAAAGTTATCTCTGGCCATAGAAGTCAAAGGTGACTTGGAGGTCATATATTTTAGAATTCAAACTAACACTGAGTTTACTGGGTGCCATAATTCCTGGATGTATTTGCTCATGTTGGTGGATATCATGATGGCAGGTATCCCAAAAGTATCTTAGTGTTATGAAAGATTCTGCCCTGCCTAGTGATATCCCTATCTCTAAAATGGGGAATTCCACTAGCAAACCTCTATACATTTCAAGGGGAACCCTTTGCAATGCTGAGTCTCAGTGGAACTCATTGATTCATATTGCTAGCAGGTAGGTTGTTTATTATGCTGGATAATTCATATCAAATATCTGGTGATTTTCTTGAAACAGCTGCTTATGGATCTAATAGTAAGTGGCCCTTTTTAATATAAAAATCGATAAAGGTTTGGCAGTATATCTGAACCATTATTTATTGCTTTTACAAAGACTTCATCAAAGTTCTTTAGCAATAAGGGTAAATTATTTGTCCCTTATGTTACACAGTATAGATAAAAAGTACAATAGGCTGGGTTATCAGGAAGTATGGTTGCAAATAACTTTCCTTGTGAGCTTGTCTATATAAATATGGGCCATATCCTCATTCTGCGCCTACTTTTCAAGTTGCCCTTACAAATCTGTTGGTTTGTTGTTTTTTTTTCACCTTTAATTACTTGATTGCTGCTCCAAATCAGGTAGTGTAGATGCAAGTACTTTGATGTGCACCTGTAACTAACTTTCCTAAAGGAGAGTCCAGCCTTCACACCTTTTCAAATATTTGCCATAACACATCCATAATAAAGCGAGCACACTCTGCTATGCAAGGTTCACTGCATCTCACAAAAACATGATCTGGAAACATATCGAAAACATTCCAAATGCATTTTATTAATTGAATTCCAGCCAGGTTCTGATACCCTTAGTCACTTTAAGTAGTATGTTACTTCTCAAGTAGTCCCATTTATGTCTGTGGGGTTACTTGAGAAATAAACTACTATTAATTGAGAGTAAAGGCATCAGAATCTGTTCCTTAGTAAATTAATCCTGGGTAAGAGCCAAATGTTACAAATAGCATGGAAATTCATTGTCCACTATGGAAATGGCTCTTGTATAATATTTTGGGGCAAATTTTGCCCTCAGTCCTTGGCTGGTGGTATCCTTAATTGGTCCACTAGAACAAATTAGAACAGCAACTATTGCCAGATGTTAACATCCTCAAGTGGATAGGGCAGGGCAAGGATCAGCAGGGCAGAGGGATGGCCATGTCCCAATACTTCTTTTCCCTGTCATGACAGAGAGAGGTGACATAGGAGCTGCTATGCTGGATTGGTGCCACAAGAGGATTTACCTTCCTCAGTGGTGTGATGGAAAGCAAGCAAAGCACAGCACAGTCCAAGATCCGGGCTGGTATATAGGTACAAAGAGTGCACGTACTGAACACGGACTCTCACTGTTTTACCAAGTGCTGTTGAGACAAGTGACAATATAATGGTAGGAAGGAATCATTGAAAAAATTGATTTAGAAAGCTCAGAACTAGGTTATATGGGAAATAATTTTGCCACTGGTGGAAAGTTTACACCTGTCTGAAATTTTGCACACAGTGCTAACATATTTAAATATATAATACATAGAGAGTAAAGTCTAAACTAAACACTCATTCCAACTTCCTGCCTTAAGTGTCCGCCTTAAAGTTATCCCCAAGCTTTTCAATATAATTTCACCTGAACCTCGGATAAAGGCTAATGTCTTCTAGACCACTGATTTTTTTTGCCAGTCTGCTAGGTGGTTGCTTAAGAGAGGAACTAGCAAAAATAATTTGCCTTCTACAGATGAGCTTTAGCTGAAGTGCAAAAGACATTATATTGGAATTCTTTAAACTGGGTACTTAAGAGAGGGCATTACCTACTGGAGATGGCCCTTAGTGCTTTGTCTGTGTGTGTGTGTGTTTTGTATGTACCCAATGTAAATTTAGGTAGGTTTTATTAAATGCACATAAGTAGTATATATAAGATATAATAATGTTATCTGCTCTATCTTTCCTGTTTCCTGTTGATTGACTTTTATAGCTTGCAAACATTATGCTGGATTGGTAAATTGCAATAAATTTAATCAAGAATTATTTTATTTGGCCTACTAATGAGGAATAATAGCATATGTATCAATTAGACATGTCAATTTGCGTGAAGAAATAGATTTACAAAGGGATAGTAGGTAAAAATATCATTGGTATCAATTCACTTCATTATTTTTAATTTGCTGTGAATATTGAGTGTTTCCAACATAAAATCATTCCTCAATTAAAATAAAACAGCTGTATTCCTATCATCTTTTCATTGCTTATTGTTGCTTACAGATTAGCAGTTGTCATTGGCTTCACTCTGTTGTCATTCCATTAATCTGCACCCATAAATGGGTAAAAAAAATCTACTTGAAAATGAATGGGAGTAAAATCTCTACTCTTTTTTGGTGTTGGAAGATCAAAGACAGGGTAGGCCCATTTCTCAATTTAGGGGGGGAAAACAATAATAGCAAATGTGGAAATGGCAGAGGTGCTTAATAACTTCTTTGTTTCAGTTTTCACTGAGACAATTGGTGGTGATTAGACATCTAATATAGTGAATGTCAGTGAAAATGAGGATAGGATCAGAGGCTAAAATAGGGAAAGAATGAGTTAAAAATTACTTAGACAAGTTAGATGCCTTCAAGTCACCAGGGCGTGGTGAAATGCATCCTGGAATACTCAAGGAGCTGAGATATCTGAGCCATTAGTGATTGTCTTTGAAAAGTCATGGAAGATGGGAGAGATTCCAGAAGATTGAAAAAGTAAAAATATAGTGCAAATCTTTAAAAGAGGAAATAAGGATAACCCTGGGAATTACAGATCAGTCAGCTTAACTTCTATACTGGGAAAGATAATGGAGCAAATAATTAAGCAATCACTTTGCAAACATCTAGAAGATAAAGTGATAAGTAAAAATCAGCATGGATTTGCCAATAACAAATCATGTCAAATCAACCAAATAGCTTTCTTTGACAGGGTGACGGGGAGCAGTGGTAGTCATGGTAGATCTTGACTTGAGTAGAGATCTTGACTTTGATACTGTCTCGCATGATCATCTCATAAACAAACTAGAGAACATAACTAATTAAAAACTATTACCAGAGAGTAATCATCAGTGGTTCAGTCATGCTGGGAGGGCATAACAAGTGGGGTCCTACAGGAATTAGTTCTGGGTTTGGTTCTATTCAATATCTTCATCAAAGGTTTAGATATGGCATAGGAAATACAAGTATAAAGTTTGCGGATGATTCCAAGCTGGAAGGGGTTTCAAGTGCTTTGGAGAACAGGCTTATAATTCAAATAATCTGGACAATTTGGAGAAATGGTCTAAAGTAAATAGGATGAAATTCAACAAGGACAAATGCAAGTACACTACTTAGGAAGGAACAATCAGTTGCACACATACATAATGGGAAATGACCGGCTAGGAAGGAGTACTGGGAAAGGGATCTGGGAGTCATAGTGGACAACAAGCTAAATGAGTCACCAGTGTAACACTGTTGAAAAAAAAATGAACATCATTCTGGGATGTATTAGCAGGAGTGTTGTAAGCAAAACACGAGAAGTAATTCTTTCACTCTATTCTGCACTACTTAGGCCTCATCTAGAATATTGTGTCCAGTTCTGGGTACCACATTGCAGGAAAGATGTGGACAAATTGGAGAAAGTCCAGAGAAGAGCAACAAAAATGAGTAAAACATGACCTGTGAGGGAATATTGACAAAATTAGGTTTGTTTAGGCTGGAAAAGAGAAGACTGAAAGGATACATAACAGTTTTCAAGTACATAAAAGGTTCTTACAAGGAGGAGGGAGAAAAATTGTTGTTCTTAACCTCTGAGGCTAGGACAAGAAGCAATGGGTTTAAATTTCAGCAAGGGAGGTTTAGGTTGGACATTAAGAAAAACTTCCTGTCAGGGTGGTTAAGCACTGGAATAAATTGCCTAGGGAGGTTGTGGAATCTCCATCATTGGATATTTTTAAGAGCAGGTTAGACAAACACTTGTCAGAGATGGTCTAGATAATACTTATGTCACGGAGTGTGGGGGAGACAGGGTCCTGCACTCCCACTTCTTGCGATTCACTGTGACTCTCAGACAACCAATAGATCAGAAGGTTTATTAAATGGCAGACTTATTAATCATGGTCTAAAACAGAGCTTGTAGATACAGTCAGGTCCAACTTGGGGGACCAGGGAGCCCAGTGTCCCACCTGGCCCTCCCTCCATATCCCCAGCCAGCTCCAAACTGACTCACTCCAATCCCTCCTCCCCTTTTCCTTTGTCTCTTTCCCAGGCCAGGAGGTCACCTGATCTCTGTGTTCACCAACACTTTTAGTAGGCACCTTCCAGGGGAAGAGGGGCCCAGGCCATTAGTTGACAGGATGCAGAATGTCGGTCATTTATTTACACTGGCCCTTTGCTCTGCAACAATTACACCCTTATCCCACCACGTAGATACTTGAAACATGGATAGGGGAAACTGAGGCACTCACACAGTATTCAGAGAGAACATTAAGAACAGCCCCGCTTTGTCACAACTTAGTCCTGCCATGAGTGCAGGAGACAGGACTAGATGACTGCTTGAGTTTAACTTCCAGTCCTATGATTCTGTCGTTTTATGATTTTCCTTTATTAGCATGGCTCTGTCCTTATTTAGTTTTCCATGATATCCCTGAATGTGTGCATGTGTTTGGGTGATATATGGACCTTCGTACTTGTCTCTATATCAGTTCAAATAGATCATAAGACAAACAATAAGGGAACATTTTTTTAGAGCCTGGGAGTTGCACAACTAAATCCCCAAACCCAGAGATTATGGAAATATGTTCTATAATTTCTTCCACTAATGCCTATTTATCTATTAGAAAACTCTTGATGACCTACAGGATTATCTTGCATACTTGTCATCATGGTTATTACCTTGGCTATTGAAACAGAAGCAAATGCCCTGCAAGCTATAATTGATGGATTTATTGTTAAGAAAATGGTATTCAAGTTTTTAAAAAATAAACTGAAAAACTGAATAGGTAAATGTTTTACATATAAGTGGAAAAGATTTTCATTTACCATATCACAGCTATTCTCTGGTTGCAAGAACTGAAGTTAATATCTGTGTTAAATTCTATTTTTGATTATTTTTCCTTCAATTAATGCCGGAGGTCCTTATTACCTTACACTGATCTTGAAAGCATTTAATCATGGTATTTTCACCAATGAGAGCTTTTTGAAAGAACATTTTGAAAGTAGCATGGAGAGATTCAAGTCTTCAAGAAGTTGAAGATAAGATGCATGGAGCTGAGTTGTAAATAGCAATGAGGCCTTACTACCACAGCGGGCAGAAACTTTTGCATCTGTTTTCTAATCCAGAAAGCAAAAGATAAAGTTTGTTTCAATTTGAATCAGAGAAGTTAAAAAAATATTTGAATTTCACCTGCTGCATCTGCTAGTTTGCTTGTCAATAACCAGGATAAATACTCCACATCAAAGTAAATCTAAAGTATTTGGAGATCATGCCAAAGTATCAGTAGTTGCAGAGAAAATATATTGTCTGGATTTCATAGTTGTAGAAATAAATAAGAAATTAACTGGTGCTCCTTTTTCTGTCCTTGTTGATTTTAATGAAAAGACCATTGCATAAGATTGAACATGTTCTGAGTTCTTGATAAATCTAGAGTTGTCATTTAGCATTGATGAATTGTTAAAAAAAATCAGATGGGCCATGTGAGTTTAATGCTGTTCTTTTGAACAGCGATTTGCATATTTCAAAACTGAATCAGAAAAGTTGTTGAAAATGTCTGGTTTATTTTACACTTAGGTGTGCTGATTTGTGATACATAATAGCATCTACACTGAGGCATGTGATGATGAATGAAATCTATGTAATTTATCCTAGTATCTCTGGTCCTGAACTTAAGTGACATTTGGAGAAACAAGTTTCCATGATGTACCAGAAATAACTTTGTTACAGTTGTTAGAAAACATTCAAAACTGTGGGAAAGATGGCAAACACAGGAAGTCATGCAAGAAGGAATACTGCTGACTTTCCCAGCTATCTGCTTTGTCAATAATTTACATGTTATATGCAGATAAGATCTTGTCCTCATCAGAAGGTATCAGGGTAGTGTTATAAATTTTTTTACTTGCATATCCTCCTTTTTCTACTTATATCCTCTTGCAATTGGCTCTTTTTGAGGACTTGAGTCATGTATATTCTGTGCTGTATTCTTTTGGCCCTCCAGAGTTGAAAGTATGTGACCATAGATTAACATTGGCTTAGACTTGAAAAGAAGAGTAAATATGATCTCGATATCTAATTTTATACATGATACCTGGAAACAGTGCATGTCATAATATGCAACATTATTACTGTTCCCTAATGAAGACCAACCACCTACCATTAGCTTGCACAGCACATCCTTTTTAGCCTTGCTGATACTGCATTGTCCAAACTGCACCTGCAGCCAAAATGTTCTTTGTTGCAATGCCAATGCACCCCCTAAGTTGATAGAGACAAAGAACATGTTCTGAATGGTAACATGATGAATATAGAAGACAAGAGTATCTGTGTTAGATTTAGAGCCATTCTACTTTCTCTAGATTTTAAATAAATTTAAACTAGAATGGAGAGTATGGGGCATCTTACAATAATAGAAATAACTGTCTAAAAACCAGGGTTGAAAATTATTATTTGCAGACATAAAACATTTTATAAATTGTCTGCATTATTTAAACTTTTTTCTTCTGTGTGGTCCTATGACTGTCTTAGTTTTCAAACTCAGTGAGACCAAAAGTGATCTGTTTTGTAAGTACTACTCAGTAGTGCCATACATACCAATAATCCTTCCATATAATGAAATACTTTCCTTTCCTGCTTTACTAGAAGTTATAGAGGAAGCTTCTGATCATCCAGCTATGAAAGCCACTATGACTGGTTCTGCCCAGAAGCTCCATGCGGAGCAGAAAAGTCGCTTTTTACAGCCAGCTGCAAAGTTCTTTCAAACCATGTGAGCTTTTATCCTGACAAGGCTTTCACACTGGCATTTTCAGAGATACAGATTAGTTTCTGCATACCAGCCTTCGAGGAGTATGTATGAGCTAAGACACCATTCAGACTTTACACTACATCTGTGAAACTCCAAGCCAACCGGTCCATTTGAACAAGAAAAATGGTATTTGGTTCCAGTAAGCAACCATGGAGCGCTGTCCAGATTTGACAAATGTTGCAGTGTTTGCTTTTGTGTGTTTAGTACACAGTGCAAGTGCTGGAAAAAGCTTTTCACATGATGCAACACTGCTAGCAGATAATCACTGGAGCATTAAAACAAGAGAATTTGTGTGTATCCAACATGCTGCAGTAGGATAAGAGGAAGTGAATAAGAACTAACTGCTGGAGTTTTAGAAAGATGTCCTTCCTTTTCTTGTTCACGCTGATTCACTTTAATGTGTTGCTTTTAGTCAGCCTCTCTAACAGCTGAAAAATTGTAGATTAGAAAACCCTAAACTGATGTGAAAATGGTTTTGTTTCTCTCCTATTTTAAATGGAGGTTTTGAGAACATTTTCAGTTTAATTATGCAGCACTAAAAATTGAAATTAAACTGAATTTCCAATGGGAACTGCTCATTTTAGTTAACTGTCAGAATTACTGTGGCACTGTGAAACATGGGCCTCCAGTAGCATGATCTGTTCTGGAAAAAATGGCTATTTTCTATGGTGGGGAAAAAAGCCAAATCTCTTAGTATAGCTACAGCAAGCTAACAATTCAAAGAGATATTTGACAAAATTTTCAAACACACCGAAATCCATTCCAGATTTGGTCTTCAGTTGTTTGAACAATGGAAAGATGGACAATAACGTGTGATGTCTTTTTTTTTTTTTTTTGTATCTTTAATCTGTTTTGTTAAATATACCTTCCATATGTTGGTAGCAGAAAAATGTTTGCTTTAAAATAATCTTATGATTACCTGCTTGGCTTAGGGATATCAGATATGCAATCTTTTGAAGGATGCTATGATGTAATCTAAATATTTATCCAAGATCACCTAGATCTCAGTAGTTCTATTCTTAGCATCTGATGTACAGCATTATCTATATCGGATATCTCAGATTAGTGTCTAAAGGCCACCCTTTTCCTCGAAGCCCTAGGCATTTTTATCCCTGTGCCAATAAAAAGAAAGGGATTTATGGGGTTCTGCTTTTTAATTCATTTAATTCTTTGTTCATTTTGAGGTTAATGTTGTTGATCTGTTTTTCTCTTGAAACAAATAAAAGCAATATGTGCTGACATTGACTTTGACTTTTGACATGGGAGATAGAGGTCAACATTTAATTTTATATTTATAGACTACATGAACAATATTATCACTATTAAAAACTGTTCACTCAGTCCTTGTCATTTTACAACTTTGTTCGGTAGCTTATATCACATTGAGTATTTTCTCCAACTCTGATCAAGATGCCATCATTCACAATGCTATAGTGAAGGGGTTGTCAGCTTTTCCATTAGAAACCCCATTTTTCAGGGGATTCATAACTCAACTGGTTAAAAAAAGTTCCAAGACTGACCCTTGGCTATTTTTAAACCATATGAGTGTAAAATACCAGGAGCTGACTGGTTTGGATGTTTGTTGAGTGATGGTATTGTTTTATATAAAACATAAATAAACGTATCCAACAGTTGCTCCATAATGTAGTCTAAACACCTTGCCAGTTTTTATTTGTTTTAGTTTTGAGTGAGTATTTTGTTTGTGAAAGGTGCTAGTTTAACAGCTGGTGGATGCCAGAGGCCTGGTCTACACTCAGAATTTGTGTTGGTATAGCTGTGTTGGTTAGGGAGTTGAGTTTTTACTGATATAGTTATACTGGTATGATCCCTGGTGTGGACACAGTTATACTAGTATAAAGGTGGCAATCCCTCCCCACACCCCAAACTCCCCTATCCACCTCAGTGGTTAACTAGTTGCAGTGTTGCCAATTTAGTTGTTATCCAACCCCCCCACCCTATAATTTTAAACACCCCCTCTAATTTCAATTCCTGGGTACCTTATACCTGATAAAACGATCCCCATTCCCACACTGGAATAAGCTATATTGGTATAAGAAATTTTATACTGGCATAACTGTGTCAGGAGGGATTGTACTGCTTTACCTATATTGGTATCGTTAAAATGTTATCATTTTGGTGTGTAGACATAGCCTATGATCCCTTTAGCCACAGAGCAGGTAAAGCCTGGGTAGTTACAGTGGATGATTCGTCACATTGCCAATGGGGCAAGATTCATAGTTGGCTGGAGCTAGGAAAATGTGTGATATGGAATCCCAGTAAATCAGTGGGTTCTTCTTGTTCAGAGCTGGCTGAACTTGCTTTCAGTAGTTCAGCATATCTTTGTTTATAAATCTAAATGGTATTGTGTTGTATTGTACTTTGCAGCATAATAAATTGTAACATTCAACATTAACTGGTCAGGCTTCAGTGATAACAAAAGTGCAGCAGGCTGGTGGCACCCTGATCAATATTGCCTTCTATTTATAGTATTGTTACAAATGGAGGTTTTATTTAAATTAGACAATGTTGAAAAGCATACAGTAGATCAATAAACTAAAATACAGTAACAGATTTTAATTCGTGGCTGATATGCTGCTGCTTTTTTGTCACATGCATCCTTAATGTCCCCTAAACAACATCACATTTACTGTTTGCTGTTATGGACTGTTGCCTGGCAAAGACGTAGATGTTTTAAATACGCAAGATTATAGTCTCGTGAAATGAGAAGAAAAGGGCTTCTAAACAAAAAGAAAACATTTGTTTTGGTTTCTGTGCCAGGACTTAGCACATCCATTTAACCTGATGAATACTGAGCATACCATGTTGCCGTCAGTGGGCCTGATTCTTCTCTTGCTTACACTACTTTTACAACAGTGTGACTCCATTGATACCAACGCAGTTACACCAGGACTTATACTAGTTTTTATACCAGACTGGTCCATTCTATCAATCTCTTTTTTGCGGGGCAGCTAAAGCCATCAAGTTTAGTTTAGTGTGGAGATTTGAACTCCTATCAACATTCAAGACTTTGTAGCACCTTAGAGACTAACCAGTTTATTTCAGCATAAGCTTTCGTGGGCTATAGCCCACTTCATCGGATGCATAGAATGGTAAAGATGTAAGATGCATTTATACACACACAAAGAAAGAAAGAAAAAAAAAGTTGTACATTAACATACCAATTATAAGAGGCTGTTAAATTTAGATGAGCCATTATCAGTAGGAGAAAAAAATACCTTTTGAAATGGATATCTGTCAGGCAGGATTTAACACCTATTGAAGGTAAATTAACAAGGAAAATGCAAACAATTAGTGTAATGAGAGAACCATTCGCAAGTTCTGTTAAGCCCTCTATAGCCCACGAAAGCCCACGAAAGCTTCCTCTATAGCCCACGAAAGCTTCCTCATTTTATTTATGGATACAGACTAACACGGCTGCTAATCTTAAACCTATCAACATTCAGTTCATTGTATTTTTTCTCTTGAACTCTCAGATTAAATTTAAATATGAAGCTAACTTGCAGAGTATTGTGATTCCTTTCAGAATTTGGTTTCTATACTAACTTTTGAGCATTTAGTGGCATGAGGTAAATTGATGGAGTGTACCAGCTGTGTTGGAGAAAATGGAGATACAAAGGTGGGTGTAAACAGCATGCTAATGCACAGTAACTGTCAGCACAGCACCCACATACCCTAAATGGCCTTCTATACACCCAGAAAAGTTTGTATGGCAGTATGGAATCCTGTAAAATCCTGCACTAGCATCACCGTGATCAATTAATGCAACTAGTGAAGTCTCTGTACCATACCCAGCCTTAATCAAGAAAACAAACAAACCAGAAAATCAAACTTGTCAGAAAAATCAGGGCAGGTGTTGCCTCACTGTAACCGGGGAGGAAGGCTATCATGGTGGGGAGTGTGGAGGGGAGGGTTGTCATGGTGTGAGTGTGATTGTGATGATTCCATACAAGTCTCCCATTATTTTATTTTATTTTTTGGCTGTCACAGGACAGTTCTCCCTTCTTTTTTACTGACTGCTGGGCCTGCCCTGCCTTTCCAGTATGTAAAGTACCAGTCACATCAAATGGAAAAGGAGGTATATCAGGCTTTTGACTTCAGCTGTTGGCACAGCTGGAGGGGAGTTGCTCGCCAGCAGCGGGAAGCCCTGTAATCTCGTTCTATACAAATTTTGGTAGTTGGATTTTCCCAGATCAAAATAAATGAAAAAGGGGACTACACTTCATTTCAAGATTTTTTTAAAAAGTCTTGACCTTCTATTCCCCAAGGGTCATCTTCTTTCCCCCACCCCCAGTAAAGCTGAAAACCTCCCTAAGAAACCTAAACCTTCAGAGTGTAAAAATTGGAGAGAGATGATATCATGAGATTTCTGTTTTTTGTCATTGCTCTCTTTTCTGGTTGGATGACAGCACTATGATCTAGAGGGAGATTGAGACAAGCATAGTTCTGGCTGTACTGTGCCCCATTTGGCACAGAATACTAGCATCATCTGAAATTAAGTTAATAGTTTTAATAGCATTTTTGAGACATCATCTTGCATATTAAAATTTAGCCAGGTATTAGGTAATTTAGATAATAAATTTTCTTCAAAGTGACCCATCATCTTAGTATTTATATTTTTTCCCTAGAGGATGTAAGGTATAAAAGCAAGCTTTGTAGTTTTATATCTGTCAGCATGTCACATAAATATCTCAGTAACTACTGATCTTATCACCATAAAACTTCCATTTATACAGTTAGACATGTCATGTTGGTCAGCTGCACAAAAAGTTAAGCACATGCAATATTAAACTCCATCCCATGCCAGTTCCATTAGCCCACATCTTGAAGTTCTCTCTGCACACTATATTAAATGAGGGAGGGAGGGGGCAAGGAGAAGCATACAGCAAATTCAGACAAGAAAGACCTCATGTTGAGAATGAAATATATGATGGAGGCTGAGGGAGATATTTGGGTTTTTAGCATTCTCCCAAATCAAAGGATCTGCTTTCTGTTTGATACGTGATTTTTATAGTTTTAATGACATCAGAGAGCCTATTTGAATGTACTTTTTTGCTCTGTATTTTTTTTTTTTTTGCAAAAGTGTGCCAGCAACAACTGTTTACATCCTACCACCTTAACATGTCAGAATTGGGCTGTGGCACACATTACAAAAGAGTAAAGCAGACAAAAGTTTATCATTTGGAGTTTCTCTCTGTAGGATCTGCCTAGTATTTGCTGTATTTTGCTGTCATTTAATTACACTTATTTATATTTTAGGAGCCGGGGTTCAGTTTTAACTCAAACGTGCCAGAATTTGTTTTAAAAAAATATAAGCAATTGTTTATCTGGAGTAAAGTTTTTCTGGAGTGAGAGCTTAGAAATTGTGCAATCTATTAATCTAATTTATATTAGAAAATTCTCATGAATACTGCAATTAATACTGATTACTGTTGTTAAGATCTGCTGCAGTTTATGTGGCAGGCTCAATAGGCAGAAGCAGTATGTAGCTGCAAATCTCTTAATACATTCTTTGCAAGATTAGATAGACTCAGCCAGGATGTTAAAGGACAGATTCACCCCTCTCCTCCCCTCCCTCCAAAAAGGTCAGAAGCAAAAAATGTGTAAGCAACTACGCAGCTACATTGTGCAAGGAATCCATTTATTTACACATGCAAATAAAGTATAGCAGGAGCCATTGAAAAGGTATGATTTGTCCACCATACCACAGCTGTCTCCTATTTTACAGATCAAGAAAAACTATGCTAATATCATATATCACAAATGTGACAGATTTTGGCCAGTGATGAGCACTTGTATTTATATGTGTTATTTGAATGCTGACCTGGCCCTTTGCACATGTAGGTAAATTGCCACATGCATTTGCAGTAAATCATATAAATTAAGCATAAAATATCCTGCATAGTTTTGTCATGGGGAGGGGAAACTTTTCCTTTGGCAAATCTGTCCTTAATATTTCAGCATTCATAAACTTGACATCTTTGTGCTTCTCTTTACAGTTGTGTGGATTTGGCAGCCTAGCACATTATTTACTTTGAGAAATACAGGAGCAGAATCATCTCTCATACTGTTCTTTTAGAAATTACATGAAGCTATTTTTTGGCAGTGCTGATAGCACAAAATCTCTCTCTTTCTGTTGTTAGTGGTACAAAATTGACTTTGCTATGGCATTCCGTATAGAAAACAGTGCATTAAAAATAATGGAGTTTGAATATGAATGAGTGTGAGAATGTCACAGTTGTAGGGCTAGTCCAACACTCACAATAAGTTATCTGTGATTCTGGAAACATCTGCAGTTTACAGAGGCACTTTTTCTTAATTGTCATAAACCCATCTAGAGAGTGCCCAGGTTCTCTCATTTTCAAAGCTGCATATAATGGACGTGCAAGCTGAGTGTGCATATCAGAGTCCACCATTTATGGAGCAGCCAAGACTGATCAAATACAAACGTTAGAGCTAACCTAATTATTTACCAGGGTACCAACCTGTAAGGGGAGGAAGGGAGAGGAGACTTTAGGTGTTCAGTTGTCTCCCCTTCTGCTGATCTGCTGCAGGGGAGATTCAATCAGCCCATGAGTTGCAAGTCTGCCTGGAGCACAGACCTGTGAGTCCTAAAGCAGCTATTTGCATTAGTTGTGTTTAAGATCAGCCCCTCCCACCCCCCCAGGCACTACTGATCAATATAATCACCAAACTAAGGCAGTACAATGCAGACAGGAGATAGGAGCACACCTTTTCGAGTATTCCAAGGTGATTAACCAAAAAATCTTTCCCTGCCATCAGTTTAGGACTGGAGAAATTCCCGTTAGCTTTTGCATCCAGGAGAAGGGAAAAGCAGAACAAGAATAAGTAGTAGTGGAACTCAGGAGATGGTTGAATTCTTCTGTATATTTTCTGTCCTTCCTGGAACAATCCGCAACTCTCTGTGGCAGAGCTGAGGTTTTTCCCCAATCTGCATTTTGGCTTTTGCAGCAAGCAAACCTTTGTGATTATTAGGTTGCCTGCTGGGGAATCAGGAACTGTGATCTTCCAGTATTTGTGAAGCTCGGCAATTTGCAGATATTTTTGTATGGATTGAATCCAAAATGAAGGTCCCTTAAAGGTTCAGCCATGAACGTGTGCACCCTGAACAAAGTGTCCAAGTTTCTCTCAATTGCTGACACTCAACCGGGCTTTTTCCCCCCCAGTGGTATATTACAAACTTTAATTTGTTAGTGTACACTGCTTCGAGGAAATGTTCCGCATCTCCTATCAGCTCCTAAATGAGAATTTAGAAATATATATATTTTATGTCTCCACATTAATTATCTGTAGGAAATTAACTGCCGACACTTCTCCCCCATACACAAACAAACCTGAAAAAACTTGTCTTTATGTAATGTTAAGGTTGTCAATTAAAACCACAAAAAGGAAAGAAACACCAAAGTTATTCCCAACAGTAGAAAGGCAGCAATAGAAAATAGCACCTATGTCCAACCTGGCTGAGATACAATTGCTGTTGGATACACAAATTTTTCATATTCTGACTTTTGGTGATTTGAACTGTTTAACATTGACATTGTATTGACACTTTTTTTTTTCTTTCTCTCCAGATTTTTGTATAAGAAAAAAGTGAAATGAGAGGATCTGGAACAGCTCCCAAATTCTAATGATTTCCCAATCACACAGCTTGTCAATTTGTTTAACCAATCAAGGGAACATAAGAACGTAAGAATGGGCATTCTGGGTCAGACCATAGGTCCATCTAGTCCAGTATCCTGTCTTCTGACAGTGGCCAATGCCAAGTGCTTCAAAGGGAACAAGTAATCATCAAGTGATCCATCATCGTTTCTCACCATTCCCAGCTTCTGGCATCCTTTATTGCCTATCCACCCATGAAGAATGCCTCTATATTTAAGTGCATCCCTGCAGACTTAAAGGTACATTCTGCTGCACGTGCAATTTTCAAGTGGGCATATCTTTGTTAACTCAAAACCAATTATTTACAAATCAAGTAACTATGCTGTTCTTCACTGAAGACTGTGCCCATGACAAGTTTCAAATAATCAGCTGTTTTTCAGAGCCATGTTCAATTATATGTGATTAGAATTTATTTTACATGGAGAGGCATATTGCATTCCCTCTTTCATAACTTAGACACTCAAACGTCCACTGAAAAATCACCATACAGGGAAAGATTTTGCCTATAAGATTAATGTTTATGGAATTTATGAACAGGTGAAAACAGGGATTACAACTAAAACTGTTAAGCAATTTAAACTATAGCAGCCATCACCAAGGAATGCTATTAATGTGGGATGGTAGTATGGTGCACTGTACTATTTTCCATATTTTATAAATTCTAATATAAAAAATCCTGTTAAAGATTGCCTCTACGAAAGGGTTAAATTGTCAGAATAAGTATACAGCATGAAAAAGATAATGAGAAAGAGAGATGTTTTGTCCAAATATTGAGATTAAAAAATGTTGTCTCTATGATCACGGCTGGTGTAATGAGTCCTTTTGCAGTAGCCTTTTAAGGAAAGCATGGACAGCTTAGTCTTTCAATGTGCCTGACCTGAAGGGGTCATTAGTAAGGGTGTGAGTGTAGTCTACTGTCAGGGTATGTCTTCACTACAGGAGTAGGTCGATTTCACTTAATTCGATTTTCTAAAGTCTACTTTAGAAAATTGAATCAGTGTGTCCCCACCAGGGCGCGGGGGTTTGCAGAGCTGCTTGGGCGAGCGGGGGGGTCCGGCGCGGGGCTGCTTGGGCGGGCGGGGGGGTCCGCGGGGCTGCTCGGGTGGGCAGGGGGGTCCGCGGGGCTGCTCGGAGGTCGGAGGCTTAAATTCAGATGCCTCTTCACTAGATGAAAATCGACCTAGAGAGGTCGATTTCAGCGCTACTTCTCTCGTCAGGCAGGAGTTACAAAGTCGATTTTGAGGGCCCTTTAAATCGAGTTTAAGGGCATGCCTGTGAAGACAGGTACACGTTTAGTTCGACTTAACGTCGTTAAAGTCGACGTTAAGTCCTAGTGAAGACATGCCCTCAGTGTTGAATTAGTTGCTGACTTCACAATTGAGAAGGGCACTAAATAGTGCCAGTTTTAATATGGTATTCATCAGCAGGTCATAAAGAAAAATTGACTGAAAACACCAATAGATAGAAGATACCATGGTGATGAGCAGAGCATAAAAACCTAGTTAGGTAGAATTCACTTTTTACAATCTACTAGTCAACTACAGTGACTCCATTTCCCATCCATATCTATTTCTATAGTCAACTGAAATTGTCTAGGAATTTTGGAAATGTGACAATTTCAAATGTTTTTTCTCTCTTTTTACTTGACTCTACTCCTATTATGCAATGGCTATCTGAGAAACCTCCCATCTATGTGCTGTCATGGAAGGGGGGCAGCTAGGGTGCCAAAACAAATGCATTTAAATGTCTGTAGATTTAAATGCCCAGGAATGGTTGGTTGAGCATTTTCTATAGAAGACCTGAGATACTGAATGAGCTTCCTCCATAGTATTATTTTAGTCAAAGCCCCTGTTGACGTTTAGGGCTTTGCTTGAGGGATAGGTGGACTGTGCTTGAGGGATAGGTGGACTGTGAGGAGGAATGGTTGGAGCTATCTTTTCTTTAGCCTCTTGGAAAGGATAAAAATGTGTGTGTGTGTGTTTTGTAGTTTTGATTAAGTTTCACTTTGACATTTCAGGTTGTTCAGACATGAGACCCCCCCCCCCAAGATCCCATGGGGAGCAAGTCTAAGGGGAAAAACAGTTCAAGGCAGATGGCAGATTTTCAAATGGACATTATTAAGGGCACAAGAGCAAACTATCCCACTGTGTAGGAAAAATAGGAAGTATGGCAAGACACTCTATCCTGGCTTAACCAGGAGATCTTCAATGATCTGAACCTTAAAAAAGAGTCCCACAAAAAGTATAAACTATGTCAAATTACAAAGGATGAATATTAACTAATAACACAGTACACTGGAGCCTTGATAGAATGTGGAGTTTGGGAGCTATGTGTGATACTGCGTTAACGCTGGGACCACGTTGCCATGGATTCCAATTTAAATAATTAAATGTGGGATCCATTGCCATGACTGCACCATACGCGAATCTACGCTATAGCGATGTTTACTCTAGCAAGTGTCCGCCATATGTAGAGACAAAATTAGAAGGGTGAAGGCACAAAAAAAGATTAAACTGGCTAGAGACATAAAGGGTAACAAGAAAACCTTCAAATACATTTGAAGCAAGAGGAAGACCAAGGACAGGGTAGGTCCGTTACTCAGTTGAGGGTGGGGGAACAATGACAGAAAATGTGGAAATGGCAGAATTGCTAAATGACATTTTTGTTTGTTTTCACCAGAAAGTTTAGTAGCAATTGGTCATGTAACATAATGACTGCCAGTGAAAATGAGGTAGGATCAGAGGGTAAAATAGGGAAAGAACAAGTTAAAAATTACTTTGACAAGTTAGATGCCTTTATTAAGCATTTATGAAATATATAACTAGCATCATGTCTATTTTACAGCCAGGTAATTTTAGTAATAGAGTCTTGCCGAAGCATCTGGCTGGTGGGTCTTGCCCACATGCTCCGTGTCTAACTTGATTGCCTTAATTTGTGTCAGAAAAGATTTTTTCTTAGGGTCAGATTGGCAGAGACTCTGGGAGGGTTTCACCTTCCTCTACAGCATGGGGTACAGGTCATTTGCAAGATTCAACTAGTGTAAATGATGGATTCTCTGTAATTTGAAGTCTTTAAATCATGATTTGAGGACTTCAGTAACTCAGCTGGAAGTTATGGGTCTAGTACAGGAGTGGGTGGGTGAGGTTCTGTGGACCGCAAAGTGCATGGGGTCAGACTAGATGACCAGGATGATCCTTTCTGGCAGAGACAACTCATAATTACTGATGGTGGGGAGGCACAATTTAAGGTTCCAGGTGCGTGGGCAGAGGGTATGTGACCACCCCATGCATCGCCTCTCACGGGCGCAGAGCAGGAGGTGATGGGAGAAGTGAGCAGTGGTAATTATGACTGCGGGTGAATAAGGGATGGGACTCAGTGGGTTTTTCCATGCCCCCTTTGGTGAAGTTGTGCTGCCAGCCCTGTCTCTCTCCCTTGTTCTGGGCGCCTCCTGGTGGGGCTCAACGGGAGTGCTAGGTGGTGGTCCCTTTTCCAGGCATGTGCCCCCAGTGGCACTCAGCCTGATTCCCACCCTGGCAGAAATCTGAGTTGGCGTGTGCCCCTCCGTGCCACGTTGCCTCTGCTTTCTGGCCTTAAAGTCTATGAGTCTAACTCTGCAGCAGCTCAGAGCCCCCAAGAGGAAATCTCAGCTGGTTAGATGTAGCTGTTTCTTTCAGCCCCAATAAGAAAGTACAGAGAGGCCAGAATGTAAGTGAGACGCTACCCCTTTTGTTCTCCATTTTAATTTTGGCAAAAGAGAAAGTCCTTATGATACTTTATTTTGTCCAGATTTTCCGAAGCTATTTTTGCAGCTCTTAGTCAGTGAGAAGGCAGCAACCGGAGGAAGAAATAAAATGCACATTTTTAATTGTACTAAGATCAATGTAATGTAGCAGTAAATGTACTTGTTTATGTACAGTATACAAAATTGCTGGACTTAATTTCTATAATATAACAATCAACTATTTCTGAAGTTTAAAAAACATACTCGTTCCATTAAATCTGACAGTTAAAATATTCTTGAACGTGACTGCAAAATGTGTTCAAAGAATAACAAACAAATACTTTCCTTTAAATTAATGTTTTTGCTGCTCTTATTCCTCTCCCTTCTAGTGAGACAATAACAGAACTGTAATTTCTCAATAGCTATTAACATAAATGGTCTGATATTGTGGTAAAGTAAAAGTAAAGTAAAACTTCCTTTGACTTCCTATGCATGGCTTCCTATCATGACACTGATTTTAAAACACAATTTATATGCTCATTTATTACGGTGATAAGCGCCATAGGAAAGCCTATACATAAAATAATATAAGGTAATTGTTGAAAGTTCAAGAATATCCTTACTGGTGTGACTCATTCCTATTTATGAACACAGAGTTAAGCCTTACTGGTTTGACTCATCCTTGTTCGTGAACACATCTTGAGCCAAATCTGAGTATTCACTGATTTTTCTCTTTCTGCTGCCAGTAGAGCTACTAAACAATAATTTTTTAAAAAATCAGTTGAAATAAGAATGTATTTGGTAATACTCAAGATTCTTCTGTGCATATATATCTAAGTAGGTTACTTGAATTGCTATCCATTTTTAGTTAAGATAGCCATTGAGATCATTAATCACGATAAAACGATTAAATAAATATCTGATTTGCTGATTTTTCATGTTCAGTACTCCACAAGCATGTGGATTAGATGGGAAAGTACAAAACTTGCATTTTTACTCCTATGCTCTCTGAATAATGTATTTTCTCTGTAAGAAATAAGCACAATGTCCAGCATTTCCCTTACTACATTTGATTTTCAGTCCTAGTCTCAAATTAAATCAAATTAAAAGTTTTATAAGCTTCTGGGATAGATAAAGATGGTCAGTTAAGACTGTTCTTTTTCATATGATTTTTTATCTTCATTTTTGTAACCAGGCAGGAAAGTTTGTGCTCTGGGATTTGATATCTTTGTTTTAGTGGTCCTAATGAAGAAAACTTCTATTTATTCAAGGTTCCTCATGCAAATACTTTGAAGGGAAGTTAGTTTTTTCCCCATGGGAATTTATACTTTAATTCTTCAACATCCATTCTTTCAGTGTGTGCGAGAGAGAGAGAGACTTTAGCATGTTATAATAAAGTAGTTCATGGTACAATTAAAATGATGTAGTAAAACAGTAACATGATATGCTGAATTTAAATAACTGAAGCTGATTAAGGGGGACATCAGAATTAAATGCTTGATGGAACTGACATAACAAATACAAGATGGCCACTCTACATTTAAGCCAAGATACTTTGTCAACCATTGATATTTTCCAGGCAAATTTGTTGATAGATGAAACATTTTTATAGACTTTCCATTCTTTCTTGTGGCCATCAGCTTTTAATTTAAACAGAAAACTGTTCTGTTTCATCATAAAAGATTTGTCTGTTACTTTTGGTGTGTAAATCAAGTGGACAGCAAAACATTCTTGAACTTGTTTTTTGAGGCATTTGTTGACAACAACAGGGAAAGAGATCACAGGGACCGCCAATAAGCGTGGACATCAATTATTTTTTAATTGTATAGGAGTACAGTACACTAATTAAAACTAGTATATCTTGCAATGCCAAAGGCAAAATTAATTATTAATTTTTATTAATATTCAGAAGTAGCACAAGGAATACATTAAAAAATATTTTGTGCTTGTGACGGAGATCTTATTTAGCTTTATATTTTAGCAAAAATGTTAAGTTAGCTAAATTTGAATAGTTAAGCATGCATAGAAGAGATTATGTATTGAATAAGAAGGTGCTCTTTACAGTGATTATCCAGTGACAGAATATAAAATGTAGGGAGAGATTATTTTAAAATCCTAATGCTTGCCTACAACTGTTTGACTTGACAAGTATAAATTCACAAGTTATCTTGCTATAGTTACTGTGGATACTTTGTTTATTAAATTAGGTATTTTAGTTAAGGCAGCTCAAGTTCAATACAATAATTCATCTGCAATCTTTTCTAGTATTTATCCAGCTCATCTGAACTGAAAATGTCCTGAGCAGGTTTAGCAAAGGTGATGTGACTCTGAACAAAAAGTTACCCATCTACTCAAGAGGAGGCCGAGATTTTTGCTATTTGGACTCCACCTACTACAGATCTATCAGAGGTAATTCAGAGGCTGCCAGTCTGAATCAGCCCTAGAGGAGTGTATCAGAAAAGGGAAGCCTTTACATGTAAGTATTAGATGCTTCAGAAGGTATTCCTCCTTTCAACTGAGTTCGCTTTGACTCACCAGCACTGTTGACAGCCATTTCAATTTGTCTGCTAGCAAGAAGTCATCCAAAGAGGGAAGATCAAGTCTAAAGCATAGATGTGAAATCCATTTGACAAAACTTTTATGAAAAGTTTCTGTAAACATTTGTATTTAGAAAGATGAACTGAGCTTGGAAGACTGCCGGACATAACGAAGTCTTCTCTGGATGCTAGATTATGGCAAGATCTGTAGTGGATGCTCCTGAGGGACAGCTCTTTTCTGTGGGTTACTTAGATTGCTTTCTCCCTTCCTGGAGATGAGATTTAGGCCCTGCATTAGAATTGCGGTGGGAGTAATTGTATATTAGCTTGAGATTTCCAGACCAAAAGGTTTCAATACATTAGATCAGTTTGTTATCAGTATCTGAAATTTCAGGTGCTTGTTCAAACTGAACTACTGAACCTTTTGAAGATTTGCCTGTCTCCACCTTTTACACAGCAAATGCATTGAGCCCTGCCTTTCACACGTTAATGGACCTGGTTGTGCAACTTTCTCTATTAATACAAATACACAGTATCGAAGTATCTACATTTATTGCTGTGCTTTGTTATTTGGGTAGGTATAACTGAAGGCTAATACCATGCTTAAGAGGATATCCATCAGTACTTTAGCAGTTTAGTGCAAAGGCATATTGAGTGCAGACTTCATTTCACTATAACATCAAAAGCTGCAGTGATAGCAATAAGCAAAACATAATTTATTCTCAAAACAAACTAAAGAGGACACGTATTTGTTTAGGGAAATAAACCGAGCCCACATTTCAATATGCTACAGCAAGGCAAGCTACCAAAATAACCTTGTAATTCCACTTTTTCCTCCACTGCTTGCATCCGACGAAGTGGGTATTAGCCCACGAAAGCTTATGCTTCAATACTTTAGTTAGTCTTTAAGGTGCCACAGGACTCTTTGTTACCTCTGCTATTCCAGACTAACACGGCTACCTCTCTGATTCTTGACTTTTTCCTCCATACACTTTCTATGAGAGCAGGTGCTTCCCCAACCTTCTCAAAAATAAATTCATATACTTCAAAGGGTTAAACCTTGCCTTCTCCCTGCTTCAAGGGTTTCTTTTCCCTTGCCTGCTCAATCCATGCCTTAGATCTGGGCTAGAGAGCCACTTCCACCTCCTCTATATCTGGATAAGTGTCACAGGATGTGTAGTGGGGCAGTTACCCCGCTTCTGAGAAAAAAGCCTCAGCTAACTGGGGAAGCAGCCACTGCTGGGGCCATGTCCCAAGCAGGCCAGAGCTGACCTGTAAAAGGGTTGGGAGCCAGGAGCAGGGTCAGTCTCTCTCTAGCTCTTGAGAGTGAGATACTGGCTGCCTGAGGGAGAAGGTTGAGACAGAGCAGTGCTGGGGAAAGGGAGGGGGAGCTGGAGAGCTCCAGCCTAGCAACTCCCCAGGCTGCAGGCCTTGTGCAGGGTCTAATGAAGACACTGGGGTTGCAGAGGTGCAGTCCAGGGTTAGGTAGAGGCAGCAAGTCCAAACCCCCTTTGCCAGTGGTGAGTGGTCTACAGACTACAGTCTGCCCCAGTGAGCAGGGTCTAGATGCTGACTGGCAATAGCCACTGAAGCAAGGTAGGGATAGAGGGTTGGGGGTTCCCCTGTGAGGGGAGACCCAGATTGTGGGTTATTGCTCAGAGCAGAACCCTGTGATAAAGGGGCACTGTCGGGGGCAGCACCACCCAACGTAAAGGGACACTGGGGTCTGGGAGGAACACGAGAGCGGCAAGCGAGACATTGTCCAGCAGAGGCTGGGGACAGCTAATTCCCAGACGACCAGCGGGAGGTGCCGCACTTGGGAGTCTTTGCTTCACTACAGACTGATACTGGCTCTTGAAGAGGGAGCAGGGCCCATACACCTGTGCCTGCTCACTGCCCCCGTTGGAATATGAGAGAAGGCAATGGTGCCCTAATGAAGAAAAGCCTGGGTGAATCATGCTGGTAGTCAGTCAGGAAAGGCTCAGAGAGAGCAGACATGAGGCTTTCACTGTCAGGACCTCTCTGTGGGAGTGATTGCCAGAGGAGGAGAGGCAAGGTGGTCTGCAGAGAGAAACCTGGTGTGTCAGAGCTAGGGAGCTGCAAAAAGCAGAAGCAGTAGGAACTTCCTGGGAGACACTGCCAGAGTACGCTGGAGGAGTCAGTGGGAACTTTCTGAGGGAAAAGGGGCCTTGAGGGAGAAAGCCCGGGGGTGGCAGTGCTCAGTGAACAGAGCACAGAAGATTTCTACAGGAGTGACGTGCAGGTGGAGGGGAAAATCCCCAAAGAGCTGTAGCTGAGTATGGGCTGAGCAACTGTTTTTGATTGTTTTGCTTAAATTTCTTGAAATAAAGCAGCCAGGAAAGACATTCTGGGTGTGGCAGTGGTCCTTTGTGAGCTGAGGAGAGGACCAGCCTTATAATCACTAATCCACTGAATTATTATCCAGCAGGATCAACACCTGCTAATAGAGTGGGATGTTTGAAGCAAACACTGCCAGCCTGTTAGTCTCGTTCTTCATTGAAGTCTCCTCTTCCTGACTTGTTACTAAACTTTAACATAATTCAGATCTACCTTCTATCCTCCCCGACAAAAGAAAATAGTTGCCTATCAGAGTTATGCCTTGCTGCAGATTCTTTTGTCTCGCTGTCATCAAAACCTGAGTGCCTCAGTGCTGGGCAGGAAAAGTGAAGTGTGGACTTAATTCCCCATGTTAGTGTAAGTGAGGGATTCAGCAAGGACAAACAATTGATTCAAGGACTTGGTGCTGGAAATATATCTACTAAAGCTGTAAGCTCTTCAAGGCAAGGTCTTTTCCTCCTGTGCATCTAGACAGCACCCAGGTATGTTGTGAGCACTACAATTAATAAATGAGTTGATGTTGCTGGACCCTAGTAGAACACTATAGTCTGTTAAAATGCAACAAAATCAAAACAAATATCCCAGAGAATATTCATCACTCAAAAGTCAGCTAAGAAATGAGTATAGAAAATTTCAGCTGCAATCATTCTAGGCAGTGTTATTCTCCTTAGCTAAGTGCCAGGGGTTGGTGGCATATCCACCAAAAAATCAATGGTCCCAGAGGTTTTTAAAATATTCATTCAGAAAATTATTGTTAAGCCATTTGCTAAGTCTCAGCAAGAGAGTAAAGCTGAACACCTGGGTTATCAATGCTATAATGGCATTTTGAGGGGAAACACCATCTCTCACTGGAAAAGGCCAAATACTGTATATAAAATCATTAGTCAAGAGACCGAGGCTAGTAGTAAGGATGAAAATGCTAAACCAGTGCCATTTCTGACTCTTACTGGATCATCTGAGGCTCTTTTCAGACATCTCAGAAACTCCCCATGTCTACTGGTATTCCTCAGAGTGGAAATATTGGTTTGTAAGAACACCATGTTCTTCCAAAACCGGGCCAGCATCTTTTTTTGTGGCAGGTCACTTTGCTTGAAATGTTGGCCATGAAGAGCCTATACATAGTGAATCATCTGTCTCATCTGTCTTGGAATAAGAACATTTTAAAGCTCATATATGGACTGATGTTGCTATTTAATACAGTGGCTGCAGCTGACCCCCATTAGACTGTAGCTCATCACATACTTCTCTTGAACAGGCAAGTTCCAATAATGCTTTAATCTGTGTATAGAAAAGCAATGCATGATCTGAGCCTCATTATGGCATCAGATGGGAAATGTACGGACCCATGTTTAACTGAATGAGCATGTGCTTTCTGCATATTGAGCAAGACCCCATGCTACCAGCTTTGTCCTGCTAAGCTCTAAACCAGGTACTAATGAGAGACACCTAATAGTGTATATTAATAAGGAGAATGCCACACAGCAATCTGCCAGGCCCAGGAGTTTTAATAGTAATTTGGTGCATGGATTAACATCATCAACATCCACAGTTGTTTCTAAGTGAATACATTCCAGTAATGGTTGGAAGTCAATGGTAATTTTGCAAGTGAAAAGACTTCAAGATTTACACTTAATCCAAGGTTTGAAGATAATCAGACCAATGTCAATGTAGAATGCAGTGTATGCTAAAGAATAGGAGCTATCTATAGTATTACACCACTTTTACTATACCTTTTAAACTTGCTCACCAATTACTTCTAACATGAATACTGTGGTAATGAAAAATTTTATTCAGTTACTAGTATTGTGCAAATAGGAATGGCACAAGACCAGAAGAATCTTAAAACAAAATCTACTGGATTTTGTTGCTAATTTATTTAACATCACATTCTACCCCAATTTGGGATGGTCACTTGGGAAGTGATAGCATAAGTAACCATCTTGATTTTATAACATTGTCTTCCGGAGCACTATTTTCTGAGAAAAAAGGCTTGAAATTGAAATGAAAGGAGACAGTTATCCAACTACTGGAAACCTAAAATCAAACTCAGAACTGGAAAAAGTGATTTGAATCAATGGAAAATATGCCTGCTTATGCCAGGTCTGAATTACTGCTCTACATTTTAAGTTGTTCTCAGACTCTGTTAATGGTCATTAGAGTATCTGAAATGGGAAGAATACTTGTACATGTCGTACATGTTGGTAAAGAGTTGTTGCACAACTCTAAAGCAGAGTAGATGCCACATTTCAACAGTAGTGTTCACAAAGTTATCATTTACCAGTAATTATCTCCCTCAGTATGTGTGGTAACTATTGAGGTTTAAACAGCGATTGCTGTATATTGATCACTGGACATTTGTTTTTAGAAACAAAATGATGCGCGGGGCGTGTGTGTGGGGGGGAGCAACTGTCTCTTCCAGTTCTACTCTGAAAAATTGTTGTGTAGACACATCACTTTTCCCTAAAAGATCACTTCTATGGGTACGTGTGTATTCACCTATAACTGCCTGCATTAGCAACAAAATAAGTTTATACTAATTTTTACTCCTATTTGCACTGCGAATACACCATGGCTATTAGAAATTGAGATGATATTCCTTCCATTTACAATCAGTTATACGTACGCACCCCCAGAGCATAGTTGGCCTGTAGAAATGTTAGGAATAGTAATGGTGAATGAGAAGAGAAAACCCAGCTTGACTCTCAGAACCTAGGAAGGCTGATGCCACAGAGTTGCAATTAGAGCACACCTTTTTGCTTGTAAACTGAGTACATTTGATCAGGAGTCATTGAGGGACAATAAACATTCAACATCCTGATGGCATTTTTATAGCTTTCTTCTCCTAAGTAAAACTGCATTTTAAAGTAAGGCAACCAATGAAACTAAATACTGTATTTTCATGAGACATCATGGAGTGCAAAGGTGATGAACAAAGCAGTAACAGCTACAATGAACCGCCAGAAGTAATAGCAAAAACTGTCTTCTACAGCATATGTACAGTTCAGGCCTTCTCTTCACACCTCAGAATGCAACAGGAATACCCATCAAGCTCAATCTGTTGCTATACTGTGGAAATTTATTTCAAACGAGGAAATGCTTGCAGTTACCTGGGAAGATCTTTTCCGCTATTGGCAAGTGAGATCACTACTTTTGGTCAGCTGTAGCTTAAACTGTTGCTTTCCATCATCCAGGTGTATTAATGACACATCTTCAGTACTATGGGTAGTATTCTCACAGAATCCCCTGTGTAGTAATACAACCCACTGATAAGCACTTGCTTTTGGAAAAGAACTATAAATTTGGAAAATTAGCTTCCAAATGCATAATCAGTACGTGCCTCTCTAATTTACATTGAAAAGATAATGAGCTGACCAAAGAGACAGTGAGGATGACTGAACATGTATTCCCAGTATTAAAAATAATAGCACTTCCTTCTCTTGTTTTCCCTCTTCTGTCCGAGCCCTTACAGCAATAATAGGTGATCATGCCTAAATATGTGGCTGCTGAAAATTTTTAGTGTGCTCAGCTATTGATCAATCTGCAACATATATTCCATGCTGATCATAGTACATATAATGAGTCCAAGGGCAATGTGTGTATGCATAAGATACAGAGAGCCAAGTATTTTTTTTTTCTTTTTTTCCCCCATTGTTGTTCTTTTATCTTGTCCTCTCTTTTTGGAATGCTTTAATCCTTCATGATGCAGCACTGGGTGTTTCACTAAATGCTGATGAGACAATGCATGGAATAGCTCTTACAAAGTTATTTTTCAGGTAAATTTTTGTGTGTACTGAATGCTTGGTCAGTGCTTATTAGCATATTGGACAGGATCTGGTTACCTGCAGGTATATCTTGTATTTTAGAGATACCTTCAAGATATTTAGAAATAAACATAAATACATTCACAGTAGTGATTGTGAAAAATTTTAAATTATTTCCAGTGGTTAGATTATACGAGCTCTACGCACACTGTCACTGAAAATGGCAGATGCTATATATTCAGTAACAAAAATGTGTCCTTTGCTTTGCAAATGGATGTGCTGTTAATCATGGGCTTTGTATTTTTGCTTATTCTTACATGAGACTGCTTCTCTAAGCAGATTTGTTTTTATGAATCATTTTTAGAAGCTAGTGAGGCTTTGTTTCTCTCACTGGGAGAAAGTTAAGACCATTGAAGAGTTTGTTCATATAGACTCCGCCCCCCCCCCCCCAAAATGTGTGCAAATGCATTTACTGACCTGAAAGTCTTGCTTAAAAACAGTTCTAGGGCTATTATCTTATATGCCTTGTGAACTTGCATAGAAACCAATGAATTTGTACCAGACAGAACATTGGAGATATGCAAATCACGGAGGCTAGTGTTTTCTACAGTTTCATCTTGATTACATCAAGAGCTCATAGCCTTGAATAAGCAACAGTATCTAATAGTAAACTAAAAAGCATGTAGTAATAATGTTTGTTCTGGGCAAACATAACACAGTATTGGCAGCCCCTTGAGTTAAAAAATCTTGACTCAGATCTCAAAAAAATATAAAATTTGATTTAAAATCTTGAGATTTAAACAAAAATAATGAATGGCCTTTTTTGTCTGTCTCCTATTTGTTAATCTCAGGAGGAAGTTCCCACACCAGTTTCGGTGGGTACAAATCTGTTGAAAATTCAACCTCTATCCAGAACTCATTGAAATAAAAAAGCAGGCTGCCCACAAGCTGTTTGGACTCCACTTACTGTTTCCTATCCCCTAGGAAGTTGCCATTCCCTCCCTCTGTAGCCCCTTCCCCATCATTTCCTTACTTATCTCATCTTCCCAGCCTTTTCTCTCTGTTTCCTACCTGCACCTCCCATTCCTTACTCCCATCCTGTGCCCATTCCTTACTCCCATCCTGTGCTCTGCCACATTTCCTGTCTCACCTTCCTTCCTTACTGCTCCTTACATTACCTCTTCATTACCACACAATCCCTCTCCAAATCCCCATGGTCACCATTCCTGACCTGTGACCTTCAGACACACTCCGTCCCTGCTCCCCTTCACTGGTTCCCTAGCCCACACATTTTTTCCTCCGTTTCCTTCACACATGCCTTTCCCCGCAGTCTCATTCTCTGCACCTCCACATCCTCCTCCCCACTCACTATCTTCTCTCTGTCTTTTTTGCTTAGGCCACAACTGGTGATTTGACTCAACAATCTTATCTGAGGACATTCTGGTTTCAGTTGTTGTCATAAGTGTAAAGTGCTGGAGAGTGTTATTCTGCCTGTATGGCGTTAATGTTACCTGAGAGGGAGTGACATAAGAGCCCGGACCACGAGGCAGAGGGAGGGAGGGAGTTTTGAGTTTCAGTTTCCTGCCGTTCCAGCATTGGCAAGTGACCCAGTTTTCGCCTCTAGCTATGGAGGATGAAAACTTCTACTTTTCTGCCTATATTCATAGCTGTGCTGTGAGTAATATGTTGATTTCCATAATTTTCTGTACCTATTTAGGGTGTCGCTAACCTTTTCAGAGGGGAAGTTAGGGAACTCTAGATTGTGAAGTTGTATTGTAAGTGTATGCTGTATTCTCTTTTCTTTATTAAATCTTTTTAGTTATAAAAAGGTTTGGTTCTTCTCATAAAGAAATCCTAGCTTGGATTTAACCCAGTTCCCAGGTACAGGAAAGTCTGTGTGTCTAAGAGGAAGGCTCACAGGTGAAAGCCTCAGGGCGGTTTCTTATCTCTCTCGGTAACAGACGGGAGGGGTAAGGGGGAAGGGAAACAGCCTCTGAGTGTCCCGGTTCTCAGGAGAGAGAGACGGAGTTTGGGGGAGTCCGGGTGCCCCCCTCCAGGATTTTGGAGATACACCCGGATGGTGGCAGCAATTCCCCAAGTTCCCAGCTGGTAGAGTGTGGGGTTTGGGGGTGTAAAGACTTAACTTAGGCTGGGAAGCAGCTTGTAGTTATTTGGTCTGGCATAGAAGAAACCCCTCTCTGTACCCCAGGTCCAGAGAGAGGGAAGACCCTCTTACAGTTGTGTTCAGGGAAAATAGGATGGTGGTCATCTTTGTCAAGGACAGGCTCACTATGTCTTGCAAGGGATGTAAAGAAATGGTTCCAATCCAAGTTGAGGGTAGCCTGTGACTGTGGTCTGTTGAGAGCATTGGGGAAGGTAGCCATTTGTATTCAGGGCAAGAAATTATTAGACGGTTCCAACTTTCTTCTGATATGAGCAGTTTCAAAAGAAGGATTGCTAACTGTAAGGCTAATGGCAATTTTGTGTGAATTGGCAGCTCTATTAAAATGAAATGGTTCTGGGAATTTATTAAAGTTGAAATAAGCTGTTCACCCTTATGTATATCGCCTCCTACAAACTTGCAAGATTTTGCTCATAGGTTCTCTTCCTGATATTTTCCTACTCAGATGAGTGTACTCTTACGGCCCCCCAAAAACCTCCACTGAGTTAGGGTGCTGCTTTGATAAGTGGAGGTAGAATTCAGAAAAAGATGTCTGTGCCATAATTTTCTTCAGAACGAGTGGGAGGAGAAGTGAAGGGGGAGAAAGACTGAGGCAGTTCTGGTGCTAATGGAATACAAGTGAAAAAGTGTGTCGAGTATCAAAACCTAGATGGTTTTGCTGTTCAGCAATTTTTGATTGCTCCTTTAACTAAACTGAGATGGCCAGGGCATAGCAGTTTACATAGGCAGGTTACAAGCCTGTTGGGGAGAAATACATCTGTAAAAAAGGCAAATTTACTCAGTTGGTGGGTTCTTAATACAAAACTCTAGTTTCAGCTTCTCCAATATATTGTTCTGAGAGATGAGTAAGTACATCAGTCCACATCGTGCCATTCCTTGTTATGCAGTACCCTCCACTGAACTTAATTAATGAGGATTTCCATTTGTGGAAAGATGACAAGATATGGTCCATTGTTTAAAAACATAACTGCAAAGCAATAAAGCAGTATGGTAGATTTAGCTACCACCTGCAATAATCATGACCAAGAAAAAGGGCCTGCTCCCATAATCTATAGTCAGGCAAAGTTGTTGTGTTATCATGAGAAGTTTTGCAAAATCAGCCCAAGCATTGGTGATTCATTGTTACTACAAAGCTAAACAGGGTGCTTGCAATGTATCTTGATGTGACATTCATGAAAAATTAAAAGTTGAAGGGAACATGAACATGCAGAAATTAAGCCTTGAGATATAACACCTATGCATATTTTAATTAACAAGATTTTGATTTCCTAATGTTTCTAGGGCCTAAGGTTGGAAATCACTCAGAATTCATAAGAGCTTGCTGCAAATTCAACACATTCCTGTTTATGGGCTTGATGCTACGAGCGGCATACAGGGCAACAATCTGTATTAAAATGGCACCCATAGGCCCTAATCAAGATCTGGGCTCATTGTGGTAAGTGTGTCACAAACACATAAAGGACAGTCTCTGACCCAAATATCTTACAATCTAAATGGATAGTGCTGACCATTCATCTACACAAAGAGACTTCTGTATAATGCAAAGGAATATGGCACAAGGAAACTTCCTTCTCTGGCTGCTACAAGTGGGCAGAGTGGAAAGTGAGCATGATGGGCCATGACCATAGCACAATGGCTTAAAAAGCAATCCTGTACTTGCAAATGACATGCGTAGTAGCCATCGTAAGTTGTTCATGATACATCTGCTGCCACCCTGGTATCCTGTTTCATCTGAGTATACAGAAGAGCTGATATTAGGCGGAAGTGAGAGCAGAAGCTGTCATGAGGGCCAGAGGTCATGAAGACAACATAGCAGCAAAACCTCCCAGGAAACACTATGGACCCCAGTCTGCTGCTCAGTACCTCGTGAGCTATGTGGGGCATGGTGTTCTGGCCAATGAATCAGCCTGCAGTGCCCGCTTCCCTAAATTCACTTCACCAATCTTGTATAACAGCACTATGCTCATCAACACTACTGGACTTTCAGTGCTGTTTTCTCCCAACTCTTGCTGGAAATCTTGCCAGATCAAGTCCTGGATGAATAATTTTGCTCTCAGCCATTGAATAGTTGTGCTTTGAATAGGTAAAGTTGCTGACAGCTTCTGCAGTTCACATTTTTACTAAAATGCAGAGCATCCAAAATGTGTACTTATCTAAAGATGAATTTCTACTTCTATAGGTCCAGGATTTGCAAAGGAGTCTAAAGGAGTTATGCATTCAATTCCTATTGCAATATAGAGGGCTTCTTTGCAAATGCCAGCCCCCCTCTCTCTCTTTATATGTAGGTATGTTTACAGTCAAAGCTGCAGGGTGCAATCTTTTCCAGCCAGAATCACAGCAGACTGTCCATCTCGTCCTCCATGCTCTTCCGGAGCATTTGGGAATTGCCTGCACCAAAAATACATTCAGCTGTACTAGGGAGTATTGGATGAATAATCTCATGTGCTACAGTATCTGCACAATATGGTCTCCATATAAGGTAGAGACCACAATTAGGATTAGTGCTAGCAATTGAACTATTGAATATATAAATAGTTTTTATTAAGATATAATTTGAAAAGGTAACATGACTGACCACCAATTATTATTTATATTTAATATTCAAAGGCTACTTAGCTGACTTTTCAAATCAGGTAGCATTGTTTTTCTCACCATTTTTTATTGTCATGCAGTTTATTCTTTTCCTCATGGTATGTATCCCTTATATCAGTTTTAGACTAAAATACTGCAAAAACAAAAAAGGTAATGACACTTCCCACACTATTTCAAAAGGTTTTTAAGTGGAAAAAGGTATTTAGTATTTTTAATAAGCATCTTCAATACTATTGAGTTGGTTTCTTTGTTCATATCACAAGATTAATTATGCTGTCAAGCACTTTCAAGGCCTGCTTAACAAAGATTCAGTGATATAATGGTTTGCTTCGCATTGCCTTTTTTCTGCATAGCAATCACAATCAGCATTAGACAATTTAAAACCCTTTCACAAGCCGGAAGTTCTGAAGAGCCTTTTAATCAACAAAAGTAATTTTGCAAACAACTAGATACAGCGTTTTTCATATTAACTAACTCGTGTTAAACTCTATATGCTATATTCATGAATCTCTGATTCTGGTAATGGATTATTCAGATTTATAAGAGTTTAAAAGTGGGGAACACAATTAACAAAAAACACAATTTGCCCCCCCATGAAAATTATAATGTCATAGCCCTCTCAAGCTTCTTATAAACATTGTATCAGTACTTCACTGCAGTTTCATACATTTTAATTATTTCTTAATATACTGTTCTTGTCTAATCAGTTAAAATACTTTTGAAAACAATGGTCAGAGATTTTACTCTTGCCATTTTAAAACAGACTATTGCTTCTGTACCATATGTTAAAAATCACATCAGTAATAGTATACTGTGGGATTCTAAAATTCAAATTAAAATGGGAAAATCTATTTAGAAATCTACCTCTAGGAACATCTAGTTTGAGAAAGCTTTATGCAGCAGTTTTATAACAACATAGGATGATAAGCAAGATCACATGAGATTAAAATATCGCTTTGATGTAGGGATTATGAAAGCAAAAACACACTACACATTTGGCATGTGTGTTTTTTTTTTGTCAAGCACATTTATAAATGACACTAACCTGTTAATGACACCTCTAAAACATTCATTTTTTTAAAACTGCTAGAAGCATTAATTTGTACCATTGCTGCATGTAGTAATTAGCAACTTCAGCAGTGATTTTTTCTGCCCTAAACCTCTTGTGTTTGACAATATTCCAACCAGGGAGAGGAGTGACCCTGGGATACAGTGCCACAGGACAAGTGGAGCAAATCCTGTCACAGGAAATAACAGGGTCAGAAGACGTTGCTAATGAAGTCATAGCAACTAGTGTAAAGAGCCAATCAGAGAAGGCAACAATCTGTAAATGAGGATATAATTAGCAGGAAAAAAATAACATGCTTTGGTTGAATTCTAGGGGAGCCAGTAATGAAGGCAATGACTGGATATTGAGAGAAATTCCGAAAGATTAGAGCAAACATTGTGCAACAAAGAATACCTAATTAGCAAAAAAGTGAATATGCCTTAATTAGAAGGAAAAATCTGATTGAAAGACAGAGTTGGCTTTTAATATGAATACAGTAATGAATGTCAGCCGAAATTCCCATTCTGAGAATGAAGAAAGTGCAGCTATCATCAGTTTTCTGCCTTTACCCTGTTGATAATAAATAGGCTCTCTTGTAGTGTAAAAGAAACATTGTAAATTCCATATCTACAGAATGATGTTAATGCTGTTAAACAGTTCTGAAAATATTGTAATGAGTTTTCACCCAGTTTACTGATTTACCACTGGCTAACGGATCCCTGTAGACTAAACAGTGCAGTATCTTTTAGGCTGGCATGTAGTGTTCTTAAGATATGAAGGAGTAGTTGTGAAAAGGATTTCAGGAAAACACACTGTGCAATAGGTGCAGATGCCTAGTCCTGTGATCCTTGCTTAGAAAAATCCCCTGAAACAATAGCAGTTTAGCCTGAGTAAAGACCCACACTTTGAATATAAGTACTTAACTAGGAATATAACTATCCTTTTTCATTTGATTTTGAATTTAGTGGTTGATCTAAACCTCACTGAATTCTAAGGAAAGGCTTCCATTGACTCTCTACTTTTTGGCCCAGGCCTTTAGTGAACAAAAAGCTGGGAATTTTATTAGTAAAAATTAAACATGTTATTATTCTGAATATAATAAACCTAAATAGAAGAATCCTGTAGTAAACTGTGCTGGTGCAGTATATGTATAGTATTTATGGCTAGTGGTGATGAAATGTGTAATATGGTACTTCTTATCATTTTATTACAATAGAAAAATCAGGACTCCAACTTGCTAATCATTTTTCACTTTTATAGACATTTAAATGGTACAATATTTCCTTCTCTTTTTTTCAAAATGGTTTTAGGTTATTGATTGTCATTTATTTTTATTCTTGATATTTAATTGTTATAATTAGCAATCCAAGTCATATTCCCAATCTTAAATGTATCTTGTCAATTTTATAGCATATTTATAGATTAATTTAAATGTGTAATTTAATTTATAACCGCATACCTTTGGTTTCTCTGTAACATTAAAACACTTATGGTACAGAATATTTTAATTAAAACTATTCATCAAAAAAAGTCCAGGTAGCATGCTTATCCTTGTTTGCAGTAGGGGGTTCTGGCAGTGAAAGCAAGCAAAATAATGGGTCAATTAAAAAAAATCTAAAGATGGCATTTTCAAAGATCCAGTTGTTTAATTTAAGATAAAAGGAAGTGTTTGCCAGTGGATTCCACAAATTAAATTATGATGTTTTTTCTTACAGCCATCAAGGCAGCTAATGCCCAGGCAAGCGCAGAAGTAAAACAAGACAAGAAATGGGTTTGAATTCTCCTGTGTGACATATCTCAGTTTGACACTCAGCATCTGCAGGAAATTGGGATACAATTTTCAGAGGATTCTTCTTGTGAAATGATCTAGACTATTAATTTTTTATTAACTCTGGGAATTTCAACCTGTATTAATAAAAATCCAAATATTTTACTTTTTTAGGCTGGACGTATTCTCATTTTTTAATAAACTTTTTAGTGATATGTTTGATAACCCAAAAAATATTAGTTTGCTATGCTAGCAAAAGATATAGCACCAGCACTGCCTCTAGTGTTACTCAACCGAGGTTTTGCTGCAGCTCTCAGTTGACACTTGCGAGTTTGAGCACATTAAAGTAGACCCGTACGCTCTAACTCACACCCTGTCCATGCTGGCAAGGCACTTACAGCCCCTGGACTCTGCAGCTAGAGCGCTCCCATAAGAAGCATAAGGTTTGTTGAATCTTGGCTGAGATGCCCGGGCATCAGTGTGAATGAGGAGTTGCATTACTGCGCTCTGATTGACCTCCCATAATCACTTTAAGTCAAGTGGTCACTTGTCATTGTTTGGAAATCGGCTGTAGGAATGCAGATATGCCCTTTCAAAGCTCCGTTTCTGACAGCCGGCATACTTATCTGCTCTGAGGTAAAGCAACTATTACTGAGGAACGCTGCTTGCTTTGAGTGAGAGAGAGAGAGAGGTGGGGGGGGAGGATCTGAAATTACAAGAAAGCATGCTGACACATTCTCAGCACTCTAAAAACCCACTCTCTCCCCAACATGTACACAACACACTGTCACGCTCCACCCACCCCCCACATTTGAAAAACACGTTGCAGCCACTTGAACACTTTCCATAATGTACCATTCCCAATGCTGCTGCAAATGTGGCCATGCCAGTGTGCTTGCAGCTGTCAGTGTGGACAGACTGCAGCACTTTCCCTACTGCGCTCTCCAAAGTCTGGTTTAACTCAAAGTGCTCTACATCTGCAAATGTAGCCATGCCCGTTACATCTACCATTCTTTTACCATTTATACTACTAATTCACTTTCCAAGTACCTTAGAGAGACACTGATATTTTTTAGTTTATTTCTCTTTCTGTAGTTCCTTTAGCTAATGTATCTCCCACTGATGCTGTTTTAAATTAAGTAATGAAACAGTGTTGAAAGTTCTGACTAAATCTGATCACAAAATAGATTTAAAAAAATTAGCCACTTTAAAAAAAATAGAATCAGCTGACAACTTAATTGTTCGGCTTGTATGCAAATATTCTGACAATAATTTGCCAAAGCTTCTGAATATAAATTCAGTAATGCATAATTGTAACATTCATTTTCTTGTTCTTTAATTCTAGATTTCTGTCACAAAACAGATGGTTTAACCTTAATTCATGAAGAAATATAAAACATATTTACTAGTGTTATATTCAGTTAGCATTAAGCATATTCCAGTGCAGTACAGTATCATGATTATTTATGTTAATCTACAGATTAGAGATCCAGGGGATGGGTATAGCACATTGGCTTTTATGCTATTTAGCAATGCCTGTTGCAGTACTAACTGTATTCCCAGCAAGATCCATCTACCTGAAAGCACTAGTTGTCAGATTATAGAATAAGGAAGTGGTTAGTGATGTGTAGGACAGGTTCATCCTTATAAAATCTTCCATTAACATGATCATTTGTTTTTTTTTAAGCTGCATTAGAATGAAACTGAATAACTGAGCTTGAGAAGAGAGGAGGTGAGAGGATACTGGTAAATTGGGTTGGAATTTGTCCTGAATCTAAGGTGGTCTTCAAGGAAAAATAGCTTTACAGTTACTAATGTGTGGTAATACTTTATTGACTAATGAATATACAGCTGCTTCTGACTGCTACACTTTATTGTTGAAGACTGTAACAGCCTTGAAATTATATTATTAATATGTGCTAAAGATATGTCTGTCTCTTCTCAGGATCTTAAAATAGGTTCCAAGAGAGAAGCCAGGAGAAAGCAGGTTATGCACCCGCCCAGTGGCTTCTGGGGAAATAAGCCATGCACAGATAATAACAGGACAAACAAGTTTTACATAAGATGTTATTATTGACTAACAGAGGTTGTTGTAGGTGGGAAATTGTTAATAACAAAAGCTTTGGAACAGAAGAATTGCTACTAATCCATGCACTGTTAATGAGAAATACCTAAATTCAGAATTACGTAGTACTCTAAAATAATTTCCTATGTGTGTTATTTGATAGTTTTGTTGCTTTTCATACAGACTCTTTTTTTGTCTTGAAAAATCTCTATCCTTAGAATTCATATAACACTCTATCTTTGAATTAGAAGTATGTGAAAATTACTAGGGAGGGTTAATAAACCTTTAAGTAGGAAATAAACCTGACCAACATCTTTTGCGATATCTTTTTAATTATGGAAATAGGTCACACAACTTTCATTGACATGTTATGTTGGGGCCCACTCAGGAGAAATATGCTGAGGAGCCCTTAGGTATGTACATGAGTGCAAAGAGCCTTGGAGTACTCTGTCAAACAAAAGTTAACCTGCATGTGAAATCTTTGTGTGGCCAAGAGCAGACAAATGGTCCCGTCTCTGGCTTCCTCCCACAATGGTCGTTCCCCTTTCCTGCTGACTATCCAAACCTCTAAAAATGAAGTGAAGAAAGCTATGTTGCCCTGTTTCTCCTCATCTGGATTACTTGTTATAAGTAGGAATAATTTGGGGGCTCTTCATTGAGAATTAAGACCATTTTCCAGACCAGCAGCTGCATGTGTATGAGAATATTGATCACATGCACTTACCTAGGCTATGGTCATCCTATAAACCCTCCCCCCCCCTCCCCATTTGAAGTCAGATGCAGAGGATCTGTGATGTGCTCTCTCAGTGACTTCCATGAAGAGCCAGAATCTCAGCACCTATTTTCTGCCATGTATTCCCACTAGTGCTCTTTTTTGGGGGGGGGGGGGGGGGGAGGGGAAGGGGTATTCACTAGGTGTACATCTATAACTAGAATTTAGCTTTGATATAGCACTAGAATTTTGTATACTCAGACATTTTTGCTTTACCAAAAATGATGAAAGTATGGATTTGCAATGATTTGAGTTTTGCCTTAAGTTTGGGAAGTAATTAAAGTAAGAACCTCAATATAAAAGTCATTAAAAATTCTTGTGTTTTACTTGGTTTTGCCTCTAACCATAAATGATACAGAAATGTGAAATTTCCATAATTTTTTATGGCAGTCTATATAATAGCCTAGGTCAACTCAACATGGGGGTAGGTTTCTGAAAAGATTTGTGGATCTTAGCAGATCCTTCAGCAAACCTGTTCTGCATTTCAGGTTTGCAATTAAATGCAAAGTAGGTCAGATTTATATGGTTTCAGGTTTTGTTGCAAACATTTTACACCGCTCTAGTCATTATCCACGCTTGAATATCTTCTCTATCTAGTCATTTATGTGTCTAAAGCATCTGTTTAATATTTTACATTGCCTCTGAAAATATCTTTGTTGTCCAAATATAATCTGTTCTTAACATGTTCATGATAAAGTCTTCACTATTCTCTTCCTGTATAGCTATGGACATGCATATACATTTTGTAAATGTAATTGATTAGAAATTGAATCTGCATTCCATGTAGTATGGAAATCATGTAATGGAAACTGTTCATCCAGGGAATGGGATGCAATTTTTTAACTGAATGAGGTTCTGAATGGTTTTTTTCCTGTTTTTTAACAGGAGACATTCAGTGTCTTGTATCCACCAATATTTCAGTTGAAAAGTAGCACGTTAAGCATGTGCATAAGTGTTTGCCGGATCATGACCTAAAATAGTAAAAACTAAGTATTACTATAGTGATAGACAAGAAGGCTTATTGACCTCTGGAAGGGTGAGAAGTTTGGAACATTCCCAGGTCTGTCCACTCACATTACTAATAGGACTTACCTCCTATATACCACTCTTTACCTATAGATCTCAAAGCACTTTACCAAGGAAGACAAGTGTAATTACCATTATTTTAAAGCTGGAGGAGATGAGGCAGATGTAAGGTCACAAAGCAGGTCAATGGCAGAGCTTCTGTTGTTTTTGATCTTTGCTGGTGGTTACAAAAAATAAGTAAAAAAAGTGTTTGGGTATGTGGCAGGGTGACCACCCGCCCCCTACGGGAAGGGGCTGGAAATAGCCCACGAAGGGGTTAAGGCTGGGAGCTAGCAGGCTTCCAGGCCTGATTGGGGAGTGGGCTCAGCTGAGAGGCCACGCCCCAAACACTCCCAAGCCAGGATATAAGGGCTGGGAGTCTGAGAGGCGGAGAGTCTCGTCTGTACCCAGAGGGTGACTGGCCTAGCTGCAGGAGCTGAAGCCAGGTACCTGGGTTAGGGCAGAGCTATGGCAGGGCAGAGGGAGCTGGGCAGGCTCTAGCCAGAGAGCCCCAGGCCACCAGGCCTGACAGAAGGCCCGACCCAGGAGTATCAGGGTTGCAGGGGGCAGCCTAGGGCTAGAGATAGCAGCAGCAGGCTAACCCCCCTTGCCGGTGATGAGAGGCCATGATACTGCAGTCTGCTCCAGTGAGCGGGGGCAAGTGGTGACTGGCAGTGGCATATCCTGAGGCGAGGTGGGGATAGTGGGTAGAGGGTTCCCCCAGGGAGGGGAGACCCTCAGACCAAAGGGGGTACTGCAGGGATGCAGCACCTGCAGTTAGAGGGCACCGGGGTCTGGGAGGGAAATGGGATCAGAACAGGAAAAGAGCGGGGCATCGACCTGCGGAGGGTGCTCCGGACACTGGAGGAGCTGATTCCCCAATCGACCAGCGGGAGGCGCCGCAGGGGTGAGTGTGCGCCCCGTGATAGGGTACAATTGAAAATTCAGTACCACAAACACATACAGCAGCCCTAGGAGAGGACAGGTGCTATTGTGGGATACTTCAGTCTTCCAAAAATTCAGAAATCTATGTCTCAGCTGCCTGTACTGACAAATGAGAAAAACAGGACGTGGTTTGTCCCAAAATGGAATGTTTGATTTCTGCATACCAGATCTTCAGATACTCCTATCTGAAATTAGTATATTAGGAGTATATTTCATCAGCACAATGTATTCCATACGTTTGCTAGAATAAACAATGCATGTGAATATGGTTAGATGCAGTCAATAGGGAACTGTCTGCTTGCTTGCATGTGATTTTAACACATCTTTCAAGTAGTAAAGAGATCCGACTGGAGAATTCATTACCTAGTCACATCAGATTAATTTGTTATACTGCCTGGTGGACTTTGGGCTCCTAAACCATCGAGGTAGTCTTTCATTTGTGTCAGATATAACAGGGGTCATTTTAATTTACTACGTACTTCAAGTGTACTTAAATATGTTGCTCTCTCGTGCACGCAAGTTTGTGGTGGGTATATGTTACTAATATGTTATAAATATTCTTCATTCTCTTTCTCTTGTTTCAGAACCATTTGCAGATGCTGCTCACACAAAATATAAAGAATACTGAAAATAGATGCAGTGCATATTGATTGAGTAAATCTCTATGACTTGGTGGGTTTCTTTTCCTTTAAAAGTCTAAATGGGGGCAAACATTCTCATTATATATATATATTGTAAAAGCTCTTAAAGACCACAAACAAGGTTGGGGCCCTATTGTGCAAGGCACTGCATACACATAAAGTGAGCTATCATCCCTGCCAGGAAGACTTCCTTATCTCAGTAAACAACTGACATGCTGTGGGAGAGAGGAAGTATCAAGATACTAACAATAACAAAAGTTGAACTGAGGCACAGAGAGAGTAAATAACTTCCCCGGGTCACACAAGTGTGTGGTAGATCTAGGAATTGAACCCAGACCTCTTGAGTCTCAGTGTTTTAGCCACATGCCCATCCTGTCTCTATGTGACTATGATATAAATAAGAGTGACTGTGACATACTAATCAGAGGGGTAGCCATGTTAGTCTGGAATTGCAGAAGTGACAAAAGAGTCCTGTGGCACCTTAAAGACTAACTAAAGTATTGAAGCATAAGCTTTCATGGGCTAATACCCATGGCCTTGGAAGTCGGTATTAGCCCACGGAAGCTTATGCTTCAATACTTAGTCTTTAAGGTGCCACAGGACTCTTGTCACTTCCGTGATATATTATATATTATAACTTGTTTATTCAACATATATAAGATGTCTCTGTCTTACATAATTCCATCCTCTGTGTCACTCCGCACCTCCTCCTCCTCTTACTCTTATGCCCTGTCACCCCTCTAGCTTCAATGTCCCCCCCTCCCTTCACTTTTCCTTCCATTTAATTTATGCCCTCTTAAGTAACCCTCCCCCCCAACATGATGATTGCAGTCATCTCTGTCCCTAGCTCAGCGGGGATCTGCCCGCAACACACCAAGCGTCTGTGCAGCTCTAATACCATTTGTCTCTAAAGTTCCCCTGGGTCACTTCCTACAAGCAACATTGCATTCTCCACTCTGGGGAGAGGGGGTCCTCTGGTCTGTTTCCCTCCTGTGGCATCTTCCGTCTGTGCCTCAGGGTACGTCCTGGCTTGGCCGGCCTCTGGATCCTGGAGCACCAGCTGTCCTTTGGGAGCTGGCGGTGTGCCTTCTCCCCCTCCGGTGGTCAGCCCAGACTGAGCAGCTCTGCAGGCTTTTATACCTTGTCTCCAGTTGGAGCATGCCCAGCAGGGTTTTCAGAGCATGGCTTCCTCTGCCAGGTTTGAAGGGTTAACCCCCACCATAAGGGTGGAGGGCCGCTCAGCCCCGTCACAGATATACACAGAGCCACAAAACAATCATAGCGTTATATCTTGGCACCACATGGCAATGTATCTGATGCTACTGTTACCGAATGTTGTGCTAATGGTCCAGAATCACTAGCAGCACTGATGACTCGAGGCTTGATCCTGCTGTCCCCCTACAGGCAAAATGGTCACTGACTTAATGGAAGGAATGTGGAAATATAAAGACAGCTGAATTGGGCCCATAGCAAGGACAGTTTAGAATTAAAATGAGGATATGGTATTTCTGTCCACTTATCTGTCAACTCTGCTTTGCCTTAGACACTAAAGACCAGGGTTCCTTTTCTTATTTCATTACCATTTACTTGTTCAGTTTGTTCCTGCAATTCACTTCACTGTTGATTTAAGAAACCCTACAAACTATAGGTTTCTTTCAAGTTTTTGTTGCTGGGGATACCTGAACTGGTGTTTAGTTCTTTAAGTTCCACTTATCGGCTTGTTGGTTTGTTTGTTTATTCAGAACCACATAATACGGTAGAGAAAGGGACTCTCCATATTTTCCTATCCCCATTACAGAGCTTATTTCATGAGTTTTCTTTAGAAATTATTGGCTCAAGGTGCAATAATGCAGCTGTCGTTTCACAAGAGGGCTGTCATTTTTAACTCGTATTTCCCCAAACAAAGCTGCATTGCCATCAGTGGGTGTTCCCTTCTTTGACCCTACAACAGGACTTTTAATGTATACTTTATTTAATATATTGTGTGATAATAAGCTGCAGAAAGTTGACCTCTGGATCTTCTCCTCTCAAGATATTTCCCTACTTCCACCTCATGAAAAGGGGTAATGTTGTTATTATGTGCAATGCTGTTTAGTGGAGATCCTAAGGGCTGTATGATGATCTGTCCGTATTCCCAACATATAAGATATGGCATTGTGTCGCACAAACATTTTCTTATATTGTATTTATAGAAAACCCACTCACCTTGCTTTGAAAAAATGTCACTGTAGCCATTGTACAGCAGCTAGAAGGCTGATAAAGACCTTCAGCTCCAAACTTCATTGAGCTTTGGGAAACTCTGTAATGAATCTTATCTTAGTGGTTTGGGCCCATTTCCAGTTGCAGCTCCTCCACAATGGGTGAAATTCCAGCCACACAAAAGTCAATGGATCTGGGATTTCACCTGCTATGTATTTAAAGGTAAGGCGATGTTTAATTGTTGTAGAATCCATTCTCATGTTTCTCTTCCTTTGTCCAGGTGTATTTTTCTGGCTGATAATGAAAGGTAACCCTGAACTTAAAAAACTGTCCCTAAATCCAGATCATTTAGGTAGCATACCCTCAGCCTTCTCAAGAACCCTTATGAAATAGAATCAGAGAGGTAGCCGTGTTAGTCTGGAATAGCAGAAGTAACAAAGAGTCCTGTGCCACCTTAAATACTGACTAAAGTATTGAAGCATAAGCTTTTGTGGGCTAATACTCACTTTGTCGGATGCAAGCAGTCCAACAAAGTGAGTATTAGCCCACGAAAGCTTATTCTTCAATACTTTAGTTAGTCTTTAAGGTGCCACAGGACTCTTTGTTACTTATGAAATAGATGTATTTTACAGAGTACTTAGAAAGACATGAACTTGGGCTATGTTGTACCAGAAAGAGCAAATTCCAGAGTATCAGAGACCGAACAGAAAATGTCCTGCCAGCTGCTGTCTTGCTTTTATAATGAGGAGGGTCCAGCTTGAGTGTCTCTGGTGATTGCAGCTGTGACAGTATGGCATGGGGAGAAAGACTATCCCTCGGGTAGGCTGATCCCAGGCCATTTAGTGCTTTATAGTTCAAGAGATAAATATCTTTGAGGATCTGGGCCTTGGAACCTAACTTTAGGCACTCAGAGTCAAAGCCCTCTAAAGTTAATGGAAAGACTCCCATTTACTTCAATGGGCTCAGGATCAAACCCTGAGCTTTGAAAATATGGTATATAATGTATCATTGATGTCAGATATAACTTTGCCCTTGAGCGAAGAGTTAACCTATTGTGAGAGTACTTTGCACTTATCTAGCAGCTTTCAGATAATAAACACTGTACACGTCACATTACAATAGAACCTTAGTGTTATGAACACCCCGGGAATGGAGGTTATTCACAACTCTGAAAACATGGTGGTTCTTTCAAAAGTATACAACTGAACATTGACTTAATACAGCTTTGCAACTTTACTATGCAGAAGAAAAATCCTGCTTTCCCTTAATTTTTTAGTAGTTTACATTTAACACGGTAGTGTACTTGCCCTTTTCCTTTCCCTTTCTTTTTTTGGGGGGAGGTGTCTCTGCTGCTGTCTGATGGTGTACTTCCAATTCCAGATGAGATGTGTGGTTCACAGGTCAGTTCGAACTCTGGTGTTCATAACTCTGAGGTCCTACTGTAATTAATTAACCTTTACAACAACATGTCTTTGATGTTAGATAAGTATCAACAATAAATAATGAGTTGAAAACAAATCCTCAAATTCATTCATGCAGACTAGTTTTTGATCTGAGTATATTTGTGCCCCTTTCTACATGTGCATTCTCCGAACATTTGAGCTGCTGAATTTTACTAACACCATTGCTTTGGAAAAGCAAACTTTAACCTCCAACATGCAAATATTCACTCCAAATAAAATTTTAAATATTTAAAATACATGTGTTTTGAGAGAAGGGACAGAATCCAGGCACAATCCAATCCAGGGACAGAAATAATACCATCATCAGCACAGCACAAATCTCAAAGTTTTAATACAAAATTGCTAGAATGCTAATCGTTAATTGCATAAATGCAAATAAATTCATGAATATTTTTGAAAATTAGGTATATTTAATTATTGTGTGGTCCCTGGGGACACTGAGGCACAGAGAGTTTTTGATGTGGTCAATGTCATACAAGTCGGTGGCAAATATGTATCAAACCAAGATCTCCTGATTCCTGGTCCCTGGCTCTGACAATTAGATAACAATATCTTCCCAGTGTAATTTTTTTTTAAAGAGCATAATCATATGTAGAGCCATTTTAGAGAGATGAATCCTATGGTTAATCAGTATACTGGAGGGAGGTCATGTCACCTTTTAAATATTCTGTAAGGATGAAAAATAAAAAGTAAAAAACTTTCTAAAAATACCAGACAGTAGAGTAGCTCTGTTGGACCCAATTGACTAAGTAAAAGGGAATTCTGAAAGGGAATTTTGTTCCTGCACTCCCTTTGGGTTGGACGTTTTTGATGTGCTAATGCCATTCATAATGCTCAGTGTTGCTGAACTGCTTTTCCCTGAAGTAATTGTTTTTATAAATTCGGTTCCTTGTCCTGACTTTGACAAAGTTTTTCTATACTCCTAGGCAACTATCTTGCAACAGGATGAGGATTAACCATAGCTATTAGAGCTTGTCAAGAAAAAGATTCCTTGTCCTTCCTTCACTTGAAATGTTTTCTTCCTGGGGATTATGAGTTAATGCATCTGGAACTATATTAGCTCATCCAGGTTTGTGGTTTATCTGAAAGTTATATTCCAGTAATCACATATGCCATCTGGCTAAGGTTCCATTTGGATCATGTTTATCCATTAGCTGCTAAAAAGATCTCTGGTCATTTATCATAGCGAATATGAGATAGTCCTAAATATGAGTGGAAGTATTCAATTCCCCAAATTAGGGATTGGCATTATTTTTCCTTGGTACTTTTCCTGATGGTTTTTTTCCAAAGTGGCTAAATATTTTTACTAGACTTATTCACCCTTAGGTTTATTCTTCCTTTAATTCCTAGCTTATAAAAGCTCCAAAAACAGTATGATAAATTTTACTAAGTTACTATAGAATGACCCCTTGCTAGGATTTCTTTCAAAGATCAAATGCTCCTTGTTATTCCATAGGTCACTTAAAAGAACAATCTTTGGTGACATTTAAATGGCAAAACTTTTATAAAAATAACTTAGAATAAATGTTTAATAAGACATATTACCCTTTCAATTATAGAAAGTCATTCATAAACACTATTAAATCCTGATAATTATAGTTCTAGCTGCAGGGTTACTACCTTTGCAGCCTCTATATAGACTTTATTTAGAGGACCAGTTGGGACATACTCATAGGACATACACATGACTGTGAGAAAATGCTACTATTAAAGGTTTAATTCAGACTGGTGTTGTGTTAGATTAAATATTTGTTCATGAAACAACATATTTATATGTTGTTTACAACTAAAAGCGCTATGGGTTTAAGTAAATTCTTTAGTCCTGGATTCTAAGTTCCAGGCTCAAGGCAATTTCCTCTCTATTTTAAGTATAATGTGAAATATCAGGATCTTGTCTATTAGGGGGAAAAGAACATCTTTTCCTCAGCAATTTTCACTGAATAATGTATCATATTCCTCAATTACCTTCTCTCTCCAAAAGTATCATTTACAAGGTTGCCTGGTAAATTCCTTTCTTTATCTGTTGCTCTGAAGTTGAAAACTTTCAGTTTGAGTGGAGTGAATGTTGCTATCTTATAGTTATCAGCTATGGATTCTTGCCTTAAGAAATACATGTTAACATCTGTCAAGAGTTCCTTGCTCTGAACCATACTCTTCTGGAAAACAAATTGGGTCACAGGCCTTTCCTGGACATCTTTTGTTAGAAGGCCTTTCCATAAACACCTACCAAGAAGGGTTACTATGGAAACCAGAAATGGGTATCTCATATCTGTTATTTGGCCTAAAATAAACAAAAGGCATCTAGATTTCCTTAATCTCTAGTGTGTATCAGGATAGAAGACTGAATATTTTCCAAGTAAACTGTTTCTTTTCATGGTTGCTCTGGTTTAAGTAAGGCAGGTAGATGAAGTAGGCTAATCATGACATGGTGGTTCTCTGGTAAGCCTGTGTCTGCAGTTGTAGTGGGACCATAGTGCTAGTGCTTCATCCTTAGACCGTAGCTCTAGTGTGCATGCCTCCTGCTATTCAGTTCCATATGGCATGGTGCTGGCAATTCTTACTGGTGATGTCTACTCCTTGAATGAATGCCTGCTTCCCCAAACTTCTTCCATGCTGTCTCCCAAACTGTATTCCTATCCCTGCCAATCTCCACATTTCAGTTAGTTTATAAAAATGAATTTATGATTAACGTACCTCATTGCATATGAGCTCAACAAGACTTCGACCTGCATTAGAATCCAAAGTTCCAACACGTCACATCTAATTTTTGACTGAAAGTGTTGCCCCTTCACAATCATTTGCTGTACATATTCCACCATCAGCCACTGAGCATGTCTGGGGAACTGTATCAGCAACAGGGAGAGCTGCTGACACTGTACTACTGTAGTAATTGTTTTTATCTTGTAGTGCTTCAAGTTTTATAGCAGTCTCTTTCAGTCTTTCCAGTACTGTTTTATTGGCTTCAATAGTCTTTGCCCCCAAATTTGTAGTGTTTAGTTTTCCCTTAAAGCTCAGATTATGCAGTGATAGAAAGCTCAGATGGAAAGAAATGGTTGTACTTGTTTTAATTGAAGGGTGAGCCGGTCTTTTACATTCTAACAGGTGCTGGTACTACTCTCGTATTTGCAAATGCATTTACTATTACATCCCTTAGATTGACAATATGACTTCTACAAATTATTAACATTGTTCATGAAGTATGGCAGCATTCTTTAAAACAATTCAGGTGTGTTTGTTAAACCAAAAGGGCATCCTGATAAAATGCTATGATGATCTGATAGGGGAACAAATTGGAGGCTGTTCCCTATCTGCTAGTCCTTAGATAAGATTGGACTGAGGTAAGTCATTGACATTAGGCTTTTCAGGTGTTACTGTCTCTAATAGTTGACAAGAACTTTTGGTACCATTTGGAGTATAAATGGGGAGTTTATTCCATCTCTTAACATTTCATTCAGTTGTTCCTCTTTCTAACATTTCTCAGTGGAGGTGAATCTGTCTGAGACATTTGGGCAATGGAATAATTATTACCAGTGTCAATGTGGCATTTGATTAAACTAGTCTTACTAGGCTAATCGTTAAAAATATGGGATTCTTGTTCCAAGGGTGTAATTAATTCCTGTTTTTCTGATTTCAAACATTTGTAGATTCTACCAGCATTCTAATGTTCGTGGGTTTTCTTTGGTTTTTATGTTAGATTTTTAAAAGCTAGGAATGCCTTGGATTTGCTGCACAGTATGTATACATTGTCTTTGTTCCAGTTCTGTTATCAGTGACTTCCATTCAAGTGCAAGTATATTTACAGGATATAGTAGTTAAAACTATTAGATATCTTTAAAAGCATCCAAAGGAGATTTTGCATATCAGTAATATTTTATAGTGTGTTCGAAATATTGTGATCTTTGCTGCCCTCACATGCAGTGTAGGAACGAATATGGGAGTGAAAATTGACCACCACCAGATCTCTGCTAGATCCCACATAAGTCCCTTGTAAGGCCTTGTGTTAGCCCTCCACTGTAGTCAGTTTCATCCGTAGGGATTTGAAATGCATGTTTGGGTGGATATATCCAAAAGTTTACATTTCATAGTCTTTTCGGTTAGATCTATCAAATTTGGTGTGACCTTTGGCATTTTGAAGCATTGGTGTGGAGAGCCTCCCCTTTCTAGTCCCAAATGTCCTTTCTCTTAAGGTCTCATGGCTTAGACGCATAGTTCTTCCCCTTAAGGCCTCTGGGTTATGTTTCCTTTTACTCTTGAAGTCTTCAGAATTTGGTGGCACCGTTTCCCCTGAAAATCTGTGATTCACTGCGGGATCTCTTTCTGAAAATGTGTCATTGCTGATGAGTCTCAGTCGCCTGGTTTTTATTGAAATATATTTTCAATTTCTAATCACTGCTGGATCCATTATTTTGAAATTTAAAGCCATAAATGACTGCTCCCCCAATCTTAACCCCCTGCAGAATGTCTGTGGCTCCATAGAGTAGTCAGTTTAACAATGAAATCAAAATTCACTATACTTGGTTTAATTCCTCTTTCTCATTATTTATTATTATTAGTTAAGCATCCACACTGTGATTGGCCTGTGTGGAGCACAAATAAACACTGTCCTTTTCCCAAGCAGTATTCAGTCTTCAGTGTCAGACGCTTCAACCTATACTCGGGTGAGCTGACTTCTATTACAGGAGCAACCTCATGGAAATCAATAGGACTACTCACATGAGTAAGGATTGCAAGATTTTAGCCTAGTAAAGGCAGACAGACAGGAAAAGATTTGAAAGTGATATAAGGACACGGCATTATAGTACCTACCACATTGTTTATAAACATGGAGGTATCTGCCTGATGTCCTACTGTTTACGCCCTGGGCACTACTGTGTCTCTCTGTTCTGACTCCTAACTAGTGGCAGAACCCTTTTAGGGGTGAAACATCCAGAAATGTTTATAGAGCAATGTGCTGGACAGATGAGTGGCTTACAGGTAGGCACTGATCCTCACCTTTATTGGAGATCCCATATTTTCCCCAGACTAAATATCTGCATATGCTCAGTTCTGTTAAGTACCAGCATATTACTTTGGCTTTAACATATTTTTTTCCGTGTCTTTATTTTTTCAGTTTGTTCTTTAGTAATAGCCATTTTAATCTGAGCTCTGAATCATATATTGGCTCACCAAATTTTTGTAATGCTGCTTTTGATGTGCAGAATGTGGTGAGGCTAAAAAAGAAAAGTCATTTATAGATTCAGTAAACAGTGAGTTCACTCGTGGCCTTTCTGCACAAAGGCTGTCTACTTGGGAAACCCCATTAAAGACTTCTAGATGGCTAATACAGTCCCTCTGTGTGCTGGTACTACAGAAGGTCAAGGAACTCCTTTTAGTCAGTATTGAGATTCACTTTGTAGTGGCATTTCAAAAAGGCTGGAAGAGTTGCCCTAGACTACACTCTCTTTGTAATCACTAATTTCAGGTCTCTTCGGGGGAATTAATTTTACAGTGTATGCTGTGTAAATAAAAAATGGAGGAGGCGTGTAAATTAAGGTGTGATGCAATAATCACAACAGTGATATTTTACTTAAATCATTTTTTAGAATGAACAGCAAAGAAAAATTGTAAAATAAAAAATCCAACAAAAACATGTCTTGAAAAAAACTTCAAACCATATTTAGTAATTTAAATATCCAAGTTTTGCATTACTTTGCCGGAAGTGGTTGACTGTTTGTTTGCTGATTTGTTTTACATAAATGACAGTTGGAAATGACACAGGATGTAGAGTTCTTGCATTAGTGTCAAGCTCCATGAACCTTGGGGAGCATAGCTCAGGAGGATCTCCTACTATGTCACTATGAGAGAGGAATTTGGGTGTCTGGATTACCCCTCCAGAAGGAAAGCAATGGACACAGCAGATACTAAATAAAACGAGGAAGACTTTGTAGCACCTTAGAGACTAACCAGTTTATTTCAGCATAAGCTTTTGTGGGCTATAAGGTGCTACAAAGTCTTCCTCATTTTATTTATGGATACAGACTAACACGGCTGCTAATCCTAAACAGCAGATACCATCACACTGAGGATGTATTAGGAGCTGCAAAGCAGTGTTGGAGCCTGAGGAAGAGGATCCTGTCACCTTCGTGCCCTCTATCTCCCAAGGATGTCCCTCATACCTAGATATGTTTATTCAGGCTGTATGCTGGGGCAAGGATTTGCCCTATGCAGATATTTAACTGGAAAGACCTATAAATACAAAATAATTATCATTTGAACATATTTTTAATGAGGATGTTGTGAGGAGAGCAGAGAGATGGGACATCACAAGGTCACTGTGCTGAAGGAATTTGTCCTGTGCTTGGTTTAATCTGGCCCTATTTGGGTAACAAGATACTGAATACACAATGTGTACATCCAGTTTATCAGCTTCCCCCAGATAACGAGACCTCCCTATCTTCCAGGGCATGCTTCAAATTTTACACCTGGGTGCACAAATCAGCACTTAGGCATCTACAATGGACATGTGGATGCCTGGGGGTAGGTCTACGCTACACATTTCCATCAGCACAGCAGCTCTGCTGCAGCACGTCTGGTGAAGATGCTCTAAGACGACAGGAGCGCGCTCTCCTGTTGGCTTAATAAGCCCACCTCCGTGAGAGACGGTAGCTGTACCAGCAGGAGAAGCTGTCTAGTGCTGGCTACACAGGGGATTACGGTTAGAATTTTTCACCCTCCCTGAGTGACATGGTGATACCAAAGGACGTGTGTAGTGCAGACCAAGCCTAAGTGTCTAGTGGAGTTTCCAGAAACAGGAACAGGCCCCCTTACGCATGCACAAGTTTGAAAATTGGACCCATAGTATCAGTCATCCCCCTTGGCTCATCTCTACAGTATCTCAGCAAGAGATAAAACAAAGCAAAAAAATAAATGATACCAATAAACCTCACTGGCAAAGGGCTGCCTTCAGATTCATGCGCAGAATTTCCAGTGACCTCAGTAGGATTTGTGTGCATATATCTGGGAGCTTGGCATTTGACTTGTTTTTATACTTGGTACACAAGGCTCTGTTTATATATGCATACTATTTATGTGTAATGGGGGGAGAATCTTTACAATGAATACAAAAATAAAATACTGATACTACAATCCCCCAGATTCCCCCAGAGCAACAGCAAAAATCCCCCTACTCATTGTATCCTATTCCTAGTTAATGGTGTAGCATCCATAGCAGGCCCTACCATTTTAAGAATTGTCTTCTAAAAATTTGCTTTTGTTTTTAACTTATGCAAACCACATTTTATTAATTTCTGTGCTACCGAGAATGCAGAACTTGAAACTATACCAGGAATCTTGACAGTATATTATGCTAGGGAGTGACAATTGAAAAAAAAAATTCAGTTCCAAGTGTAAGTTTAAAAATGTAACTAAAAGCCTTCATCAAAGTTTAAAGAGCTTCTTGCGCTTTTAGCATTTGCTTATTCTGATTTATTGACAATGACACACCTAGCAACAGTCATCTTTGCTGAACCAGTGGAGTAATGGACTTTAGAAAAAAGGGGGAAAAACAAGTAGGTGCCGTGAACAGGAGAGAGGCCGCTGATTACAGACCACTAATTTGTTATGCACTCCGGCAAATCAGCAGTGATTCATATGACAAATAAGGAGAAAAAATTAACAGCTGTCATGTTGTGATGTGTTAATTTCCTGACAGTCTCTGCACTGAAGCCAATTACTGATTTAAGGGCAGGGAGAGAGAGCCCTGTTCAAGCTTCTAATTAGGCTTCTTCAAGACTAAAAGGATAAAAGCAAAAATAAGAGCAAGAGAATGAAGCAGGTAGCCACAGCTTCATAAAGCACGTATGCTTTTAAAGCCCCAGTTAAACAGCTTTAAGCTTAAGTGCGCTTAAGATAAGAATTTAGAAACATTTATTCACTTTTATCCATGACCCCACGGTTTAGTCTTTTGTGTAGTAATTGGGAGATACAGCAAGCCCCAGGGTTTACATTGTTCTTCTCATGCAGTAGTCCAGGCTCCTAGATGTAATCTACTAATAATACCTTTGTTTAGCAATGTCAACACCCATTCATCACTGAGCTTCAGACAAAAACTGTGTAGGGACATCAAAAAGTCCCCTACTTCCGGAGGAGGGGGGGCAATACAGTAGCTACTTAGTTAACTTGAAGGGTTCCGTTCTGTATCCCTTACTCATACAAGTTGTCCTGATTCTGAAAAGTGATGAGTTCCTGCCCATAAGAGAATAACTGACATCTGGCAGGATTGGGTCCAGTGAAAGGGATGAGCATAAACATCAGCTGTGCCGGAAAATGCTGAGATGGCAGGCAATTCAGAAACACATGGCAATCTTGGTGTGAAAAGAAATCAGTTTACCCAGATAACTCAAAGCATTGTCACCAAAACTGTCACTGAAACAGGCCAACCACGTCAGTTGTGAGAACAAATGTTTCAATGAAGTAGCTGAAATGTTAAGATATATCTGATTTTATTTAAGGTAACACCTAAAAAATGGGAATTCAGGTGCTCTATTTTTGACTCGTCCTTTAAACCCATACTATAAATTATTAACCTTCTTAAAAGAGCACTTTTTCCTCTTTTGGCATTTAGTCAGATGGAAGTGATATGCAAACATAAAACCGCAGAAATTAGTCACCAAAAAAGAAGCATGGATTTCCTCCAAGGAGAAGCAGCGATTTCATCCACATAATATTTTCCACTTTTTATTTCATTTTTAGGTGGTCATGTAGGGGCACTTTACAGGTGGTTACTGACGTTCATTAGATTTTTCAGAACTCCCTTGTGCTTCCTAAAAGGCAATTATACTAAAAATTTTGAAAAAATTCACTTGAATGATAAAATGTGCAGCCATCTCTTATTTTTGCATTATAGCTCCCTTTATTCAGATATAAAATACAGGCTTCTCTTGCTTCAGGAGTCCATAGAAAATAATAGGGCATTTTGGAGGAACAAGAGAACAATGACACCCCAAGAAACTCAGCAGTATATGTGAAGCAATTTCCAAACTCACCAAAAGTATACCTGAGGGGGGAAGGGCCTCAGAGCAGAAGCAGCTGAATAGAAAGTCCAAGAGCCCTTCTGTCAGGAAGAGTTTTTCCTTTGAGTTTAGTGGGAGTGGAGTAGGCCCTTAAAAAAAAAAAAAAGAGCAGCTTCCTGCTGCTGACTTAGCTTGTATTTAGGCCCCGGTTCAGCCAGCAAAGCACTGAAGCATACCTTAAATTAAGCACATGCTTATGTGTTGAGCCAAATAGGGTAGGATTTGTTCTCAAAATTAATCATATGCTTGGGTGTTTTTCCAGACAAAGGGCTGGGGACTTGCCCATATCCCTTTAGGGCTACAGCATGACAGCAATAGATTAGAGACTGGGCAAAGTGTATCCTGTCCATCTTCTGTGTTGCTGTGCTAGACATGAGAAGAGCTTCCCTGTGCTCTCTATCCCATCGCACTAGGTGTGATCATCCACTGATCTCAGACCTTGATGAATGACCAGATGTGCTGAAACAGTGTACAAGAGACTATGCTTACTAGGGACTCTACTGTCTACTCAGAGCACGCCAAAGTATTTTCAGGCTTACTGAGGACATTTCTGCCCCAGCTTTATTATCCAACTCTGTTAAGCAACTGTTTTTTGTTGGTTCCTTGACTAACTACCTAGGACAGACTTCCCTGTATCCTTTGTGATTTGGATGGAGAGAAGAACCCCCAAAAGTGAATATCATGGGCTCTTAGCCTTCTAAAGGAATATTTATGTATTTTACATGCACAGGTGTTGCTGCTTTTAATAGATATTACTAATTTTAGTTTATTTCATTACAAGTTGTAAGAGGTATACTATAGTGAGAGACAATAAGACCTTTCTGGTGTTGATTTTGTCTATGACTTCACCCTTAAAAAGTAATTCAGTCAGTAGTCTTGCTCAGTCCTGATCTACTATCAATTCAATTGAAGTATGTCTGCACTGAGCATATTACCTTTTTTTGGAAGGATAATTAAGTGAATTGAGCTTGTGCAATACTTATTTTATCACTGTCCAAGCTGGCCTATGCTTTATTGATTTATAGGGCCCTTCATAAGCACAAAGATGCTCTACAGTATTTTATGCATAAGGAATGTTTCAACCACCCCTGAAATGCAGCCACCTCTGGAGTGGGAAATAGCAACAGTTTCATTGCTCAACAGCAAGGGTTTAAGGAAGAACAATGAAGTATAATTTATCTAATATGGAAAAAGTATGGGTTGGCTGCATTTCAGTAGTGGTTGAAACATCCTTGGCATACAGTATTGTAGAGAACCCAATCAGCTGCAGTTGCAAATGATAGATTGTAGATGTCTATCCTCTTTGAGGCCAAATCACATACAGCAGTGACCAGTCATTTGCCAGCAGTCCACAAAGGTTTCTGTGATAATATATTCCTCTCTCCCACCTCCCCCCCACACATTCATATACGTTGTTAGATTAGGAAATACCTGTAGTATGTCAAATATCACTGTGTGGGAACTGGTTGCAAATTCAGACCATTTAAATGTCCGTCATTTACTCTGGCAGTTGATTGTGCCTATAGGCAATTGCATGTGCAAAACAGAGACTGGGGCCTTGTCTATACTACGAGCTAACGTCGACTTTCTAGAGTTCGAATTTTAAAAGCCCATGGTACACATTCAATTGTGTGTGTCCCGAGTAAGCGGGCTAATTCGGCAGATTGCGTTCATAGTTCCGTGGCTAGTGTCAACTCAGAGTGGCGTACTGTGGGTAGGTATCCCACAATCCCCGCTGCCCCCTTGGAATTCTGGGTAAAGCCAGAATTATGGGGGAAAAAACCGTCTTTCAGGATTTTTGTTTGCGCTTCCCATCACTCACCCCTCCCTCCGTGCAAGGTGCGGCAGACAGTCCTTTCGCGCCTTTCAGGCCTGCAGATGCCATACTGCTTTCGGCAGACAGAGTGGTGGTCAGCCAGCCACCACTCCTGCTAGACCTCTGCTTTCAAGTCGCTTGCTATCCTATTGTACTCCAGGCAACCCTGAAACTATGTCAAATTGCCTGCTATCCTAACGTGGATAAATTCAACTTTACCGCATAGTGTACACCAGGCCTGGGTTGAGAACACTTGAAGAACTCTTTTAAAAGTCTCTACTTCTGTCTGAAGTAGTAATAATGGGCCAAATCCTAAAGTCCTTACTTAGGCATATATTGTGCTTTAGAAACCACTCCAGAATTACCCCAGCCCCAGGAGAAGCATTCTGCCTCCTGGAGCTCCCAGGCATTCAGAGCCAGAGTATCCATTGCTACACCTCTTCATGATGCAGCATATTGGAGGAGACTGCCCTGTCCCCTTTTGGGGTCCACTGATCTCAGAGGAAGTAAGGAAGGGGCTGTTCATCCTGACCAAAAAGACTGCAACTGTGGCTGGGCCTTATGAAAGTCCTACAAGGCATGAGGAAGGTTCCTGGTATACTCTTTCCAACTTTGACTTGTGCAAAGGCAAGGCACAGTCTGGCCCTTAGGATTTATTTAGTCCTAACACTGGCAAATCTGTTGTTAAAGTCAATGGGAGGTTTGCCTGAGTCAGTACCAAGTGAAGGCTTTAGTATTTGGCTGAACGTCAAATACAGCTTTCCCCAAATTCATGAAATCCTGTTTTAAAAGTAAATTGTCTATATCGCTTTTTACTGCCCTTGGCCTCTTCCCCACACTGTTACCATTAACACTCTGTCCGTCACAGATATCTGGAAATGTAGTCTATCATCAGTAGTACTTTCAAGCTGACTCATATTCATAACCCACTCCAAGGTACCGGGATGAAGAGCATGGTCATGGGTTACTAAACACTGGATTTATAAAATGTGAAAGAAGAAATATGCTGCACTTAAAAGTATCAGAGCACGTTTTGCAGAGTGCTTGATCTCTTACATGTGGTCTTGTGCCACAGTCTGCATTAAAAGCAATTAATAATATCACCTTCGTGGATGAGGAGCACTAGTGGATTTCACCTATTCTATATGTTTCACTTTCTCATGATGATGAATAAATTAATCTTATTAATACATAATTACCTTTAAGTTAAAAGGTGAAGTCTAACAACCAATTTACGGTTCTGTAGCTGGTTTAATGCGGATCATGTGATTTTAATTCTTTCCGTATGACCAGGTGACAAAAAAAAAAAGGAAATGCACAGATTAATTTCATTCTTTAACCTTCCTAATGCATCTGCTTGCTTGCATCGAGTTGCAGACAGCAGATCATCACATGATTTATAGTAGTGACCGCTGCCTGCATCTCTCAGGCTAATGACACATACACTAAAGTCATTGATTTGTATGAATAGCCTCCGCTCTTCATTTATCACAATTTAATGTAAGACTTTGCAATGCAGAAAAAAAATTTCACATGGGAAGCATGGACCCACAGGCCTGACCGCTGAGCTGTTATGAATCATTTGCAGCTTTTTAATATATAGACTGTTCTATTCCTGAAAATGCCCCATAAGGTCATATTTCTTTACAGAACATCACTACAATTAAACCCCAAAGTAGATGTTTTCAGATAAAGTACATACGAAGCATGACCAAATGAACCCTTTGTTAACTCTCTCTCGTCGTCTTAATGCTCCATACTAAACCAAATTTATCACTGGTGTAAATTGGGGAAATTCCACTGACGTCAGTGGAGATGTGCCTGGTTATGTTAGTGGTGAATTTGGCCCATAAACTTTGTTGATTTGCCTTTCAGCTGCACCAAACTCTAATAAGAACACTGAGCTAAATCCAGAGAGTGCTGAAGATCTCCCCAGATGTGGCCAACTATCTTTTTACAAGGCCCCTTTATAAAAATCTTACTGTATGCTAGTGAGAATCTAAAATACCACAGCAATACTATCGTGAAATGTACTGTTTGGGACCACTGTAGTACAATTGTATTTTAATAGGAACAATTTCCTAAAGAAACACACACATAAAAAAATTTCACATAACCATTAACCTTTTAATACAGACTGATGAAATCCATTCCCTTCTAATTGCTATGTCATGGGATGGCAGGTCAAATACAAATAAAAATTTAGGTTTTTGTAATATCTGAAACTTTATAAAATTTAACAACATATAACATTAATTGGAATGTTTCCATGAAACATTAATTTGAGAAGATCCAGTGATTTTGGTTGCAAATGGGAGTGCTACGATCCAAATATTGTATCCCTGTGCTATTGAGTGAGGCACTGAATGTAAAATAAAGTAGACACTGATTATAAACAAAAGTAAAAGTGATCAGTCTGTTTTCCTTATCCTAGATGTGATAAATTAAAAATAGAATCTAATAATCTAACATGTTAATAACACCGGAAAGGATATTTAGTTTCTTTTAAAATATACAATTTTGTTACCTGACAACCTCTAGTTAAGATTATGTAAATGTCAAAAACTGTGGGCGAGGCTCCCAAAAATCACAACTAGTTTAAAAATCTAGAGATTTAAAAATAAATAAATTTAGGATTTTTAAAATTTGCTTTCTGTGTTTTGATCCTTTAGGATTTCAAGCTTTTCTTGACAAACATGAAGCCTAGAAACTTACTTTAAAATGAAAGCTGAGAATCTTGCATAATCACATGACTCCAAGAGCTGACACTTTAAGAAAAAACACCAAATATCCTGAGACTCATGATAAAATCTTGGCAGCTGACAAAACTCTCATTTATTTTCCATTTGTTGTACATAATGCTGGGATAAGTGTTCATCTTTTTATTTTATTTTTTAAATACCCATATTTAAGGCCCATTTCTGACAGGTGTCGTACATGTATGCCCATGAGAAAAGTCTCATAACATATGAGCTGGCTGCTGTGATTTGAGTTCCTCCACAGAATGAGACAGAGAGGCTGCTTTCCAGGGTCAACGTGCCACTGGAAGGCATTCAGGGAGAGGGCAGGGTTGGCTATAAGTCTGCCACTGCTCCTTAAACTATGCGTGATAGCTAAGGACATGCATCCCTGCCGACTGAGGGCAAGAATGCTTTTATGGATTTATTTATATTTATAAAAGCCTCTATGGATGCCCTCCAATGTGCTGGGTGCCCATTGTGTGAAAATTAAAACACTAGCAATAATGATACAGTAAAAAGGCTTGGTTACCCCAGCTTAATTACTATGATAAACCCCAATCTGGGGGAGCCATGCTGCCATTGTTAGCTTCTCCCCTCCACCACAGTGCAGGGTCTGAGGGAATTAACAGCCAGTTGCATTTCCAGTGGCAAAGCTATGTGGTGTGGAGAGGAGCGTGCCATAGAGAGTTGGCTGATGGTACACATCACAGCTCATTTGCATAGTGTAGCACGTACGCTCTTACACTTTGTCTTCTTGACATGTTAACTCTTCTTGCTGTAATTTGGGGGAGGGGGGAGAGGGAGGGATGAGAAATGTGCTAGGCACTGCCCAGTACAGATAAAACTTTGTGATCCTGAAAAATATGTCTGGCTCTGTCCTGGCTTTGAATTGCTTTTGAGATTCTATTTACTTTCAATAAGTGGGCAGGTGTCTGATGTCACATGTGTGAAGTAACATGAAATACCCAATCCCTGTTTTTAAATAGGCACTTCTATTTCCAAGTACATTTTCCAGCACTGGGGGAAATAATTCAATCTTAGATATTTATGTATGCGAAAAAAATGCTGCAGGTTGTGATAGGTTATCTGCATTTTTAGGGATGCTTCTTGAAATGTTTGCCAGGAGATTATAGTTATGCCACGTGATGTGGCAGTTGCTAATATACTTTAACTATACTTTCCTAGTGAGTGGCAGAGTAAACAGGTGTATAAAATATGCATAAATGTCAGTGCATCTGTTAATATGTCCCTAGCAATAAAGTAAAATTCACTCTTTTCTTCTCAAATTTTCTAACATTTCTCCCATCTGCTGTTAATATGTGTATAAGCAGCCTAATACATTACAGATACATATCACTAAACAGTCTGGGCAATGTATTTAAAGCATACTGAAAACATTTCAGTTTTGTATCTGAAAAATCAAACAGAAGGCTTTAAATACCTAAACAACTTATATTTTTAAACAGAGAGGTTATGTATTAATAAATAAATAATAACAACATATAAGGTATGTTTCCTTTTGGGATCTTAGTGCCATCTGAACATTAAGCTCACATTATGAGATAGATAAATATTATTATTATTTCAGATGGATCAACTTGAAGCACAGAGAGGATCCCACAGTGACTCTGCCGAAATCATTGAAGAATTTAATGGTAAAATCCTGGCCTAGTTGAACTCCATGACAAAACTCCCAGTGACGTGAATGGGTTAGGATTTCGGTTCAGGAGTGTAAGCTACCTGGACCCGCTTTAATAAGACCGCTCACTTCTACTCCCGAAAAGAATGATTATTCTGACACCCCAAATTTTTACCAGCTGCAATGTTACTGTGTTGGAAACAGAATCACTTGTTGTTCCTGAACAGCATCCCAGAAATCCTAGAAAGGCTGATTGTCATTCCTCCAAGTTTTATTCTTCACAGGCAGTTCAGTCCTGCATTTGGGAGGAGTCAGCAGTTAGCATCACATTTGCCTTAGTTAATCAGTGTTTAACTTTTCTTTGTTTCCTCTTATTGTATTTCACACTGAACACTGGCCTTTCTGAAAGCTGAAGAAAAAATCCAATGGTCATACTAAATACTAAATCCAATGATCATACTAAACATAAACAGCAGGGACAAATTTCCAGAGCACTCATTACAAATGGTGGAAAATCTCTCCTTTCTTTTCCATTTAAATATTACTGGTTTCTGAATGATCCTTGCCAAATGATGCAGGAATCAAAATTTCGGCTGTATACGTGGTATTCCTTTGCAACCGTTACAAAGCTTGTAAATGGAAAGTTTGTCCGTAAGAGGGGAGTAGGCTTGCGGAACTCCATCAGGCAGGAGATAGGCAGGCAAGACACTGGGCAGGGTTCTGTCAGAACTTTGCCAAAATCCAATCGTCTGATTTTGATGAATCAGCAAATTTTGACAACAAACTGTCTTGTCAGAATATTTCTGACCAGCTCAAGTCAGGACTTTTTAGACTCATAATAAGGCCCCCCAGTATTATGCTATCTCAGAGCCACAGTGCACCTAAATAACCGATCACATGTAGGGCAATATAGCACACGATTATGTGCAAAAATGCACGTAAATAGTGCTTAGGATCCGAGCTTTGGGCCTAGGCTGCATCTGATTTGTGCTCAGTAGAGCTCAGGGGTGTCAAAAACAGAAAAGTGTCCAGGATGCTCTACTATAAATAGGCTTCCAATGGCCTGCAAGGGCTGTCAGGAACTACTGGAGTGCCAGGATGTCTCTGACAAGCCTCCTTTCCCTTAGCCCAGCCCATGTGCACAGTGGTCCTACAAAGAGGGAATTCTCCCCTAGCTGAATCCACCACATTTATGGATGCTTTTCACACGTGATCTAGTGCAAAGCAGCTACTACACACCAAAGAGTGTGGATCTTAGTGTATACTGTCATAAGTACAATGGGGCAGCTACATGAGAAAAGGATGCAGGAAAAGGCCTATTGAAGCTAATGCTGACACTATATTAACTCAAGCTGTGGAGGAGGGGGGAATATAATCATAACACTGTAGCACTCCCCTGTAGTTTCTGGTGAATAAGATAAACTTCACTTTCTATTCTGAGTTGTAGTACAGTGTTATTGTCACCTTCCATATCAGAGGGGGCAGCAATTCATGATGGTTTTGTGACTCTTCATACTATTATATATCATAGTTCTCTAATATGTGTGTTTAAATATTGACTTGTTCATGGGGTTAGAGTTTGATGAGAGGGGCATTGCATAAACAAGGAAAAATTAAATCTGTTTATGAATTTTGAGTATTTTGAAATCTTAGATGAAAAGCACTTTATCATATAAGCCCATATCCTGCAAACATGTGCATGCAAGAAATCTTACCCATATGAATAATCCCTTTGAGTTCATATGTGTTACATTACTCTTGTGTACATTTGCAGAATAGGGGCTTAAGTGGTAGTCATTATTATTAATAATAATTAGGATAATAGACATGTTAAGTACAGGATTGTCAATCTTAACTCTGAATTTCTTGCGTTTTGGTGTTTGTTTCTATTTTGCATTTACCAAGTGCCTATCAACGTGGTATCTAAGTTAGCAAGATAGTATTTGTAAGTGAGTTTTGTTTCAAAAATATTTTTTTAGAGTTGCACAATGCATATTGTTTAACCAGGAGATTGGAATTTTTGCCTTTTCATCAGTTGTGGTCTCTAGGGTACATCTGTCTTGACTGTCTCTCCTGAGAACAAACACTAGAGGGTTTGGAGCTATGTTAATTATTTGAGACCTTTAAAAACTCCTATTATTTACTTGGTAAAATATGTATTTTCATTAGATAATTATTTTCTATTTTTCCCCTTCTTCTGGCTTTCTCATGGTATTTACATTATTCATGTCAAAGGTGCTCATTACTGTAGTGTTTGGGTACCAATGGTTCCTTCAAGCAAGGGTTTTAAAGAAAAGAAAGAAAATTGGCCATGCTTCAGCAAGGCACCTGAGCACATCTAATATTAACAATGTCAGTAGAGCTGTAGCGCCTCAGTCCTTCCCTAATCTTTCCATTGGAGCAGCCCACAACACCTGTGATTCCCTCCCTGCAATACACCTGGGAATTTGCTGAAAAGTGACAATTCAACTCCTCGTTGCCAGCCCCTCTTGTTGCTTGCAGACATTTGCTCCAGCTCCCTGACAATTCTTAAGAGCCCATGTAAAGAAGCCATTAGATGTGCACAACAAGAAGTTGTATTGGTCCTACAAAACTCAGGAACTATGCTGCATATTATTAAGTGCCCTCTGTTGGCACCTTTATATATGCGCTAACTACTTATATATATACAACATTTCTTGTACAGAGCACTCCTGTAATAGTACAGAATGTTCTATTACGGTCCTACAAATAGTTGCATAGGATGGGATTTTTTTTCTTTTACTTTAAAAAAAAAACACCATGAAATTCCATGCAAAAATGAAATTAAAAGAAACATAATGGGCTAGATTCTCTAGTCAGATCTGGCTGGAAACTAGGGTTGCCAGGTGTCCGGTTTTCGATTAGAACACCTGGTCAAAAAGGGACCCTGGTGGCTATGGTCAGCACTGCTGAGCAGACTGTGAAAAATCTGGTTGGCGGCACAGCGGGGATAAAGCAGGCTCCCTGCCTGCCCTAGCTCCGTACAGTTTCTGGAAGTGGCTGCTATGTCTCTGTGGCCCCTAGGCGCAGGGCCAGCCAGGGAAGAATTGCAGCCAATGGGAGCTGTGGGGGCAGTTGCAATTGGCCAATAGCAAATTGGGAACATTTCAACATGGAATATGCCCTAAGGAGCTTAAAATCTAAATATAAGGCATGAGATGACAAATTGATAGAGGCCGTGGAGTAGAAGGAAACAATGAGACAGTATCGGTCAGCATGATCTTTGCACTTCAGCAGCATAGCCCAATGTTTCCCCAAACCGTGGGTTGCAGAAAGGGTTGATGTGGGTCATGAGTGCCCCAAAGGATCTCCCTCTCCCAATCTCCTGCACTCTCATTTTGGCTGTGCAGCAAGAGCACACAGGAAGTGGCCAGTGCTAGTGAGCACTCAGTCAGCAACCTCTCCCCACCTCACACATACCCTGGGGATGTTCTCCCCAAACTGCTGCTGCTACCTGCTGCCCAGAGGCAGTGAAAGCAGGAGGGGCAGGGAGGGAGTGCACCTTGGGCAGACAGACTGCTCCCTGTCGCTGACCACTTCCTCCACACTGCTGCTGTTGCACAGATCCCACTTGTCTCTTCCCCTGGGCAGCAGGTGGAAGCTTGGGGAGCAGGATCTGGGCAGCAGGAGAAATGCAGAGGAAGTGGCCATAACCATCCTGGTAGGGATCATTTTTCTAAATCTTCACATATACATATGCAGCACATTGCAATATTTGTTACTCTCTGTGCGACATACTTTACATTTTATATATAATTGGAAAAGGTGCAATAGAATTCTTACCCCTACTATCAACTATCTCAAAACTTATGTTTGTAATAAATGTCAAATTTATATTAATAATATAAACTAAACTGAAAAGTCTAAACTCAAAATAACTAAATATTCACAATTAGTTTCACAAACAAAATGATCAAGTCATAATATTTTTATTCACCCTTATGGAGACAACTACTGTGTGCTTGTGAAAATGTTTGGAAATCTGAATAGTGTTGCAAATTTTAAAACAAATTAATATTTGTCCAAAAAGTCCCTTATTCATTACTTACTATTAGCTATTTGTTCTCTAATTTAAAAAGTTGCATTCATTTAACCAGAAACAGTTCCATGTGACTTAAGTGACCAGTTGTGCTGCATAAAGAGTGATAGAGAATTCTCAAAGTGAATAGAGAATTCTCAGAATTGTTCTTCCAAACTATTCCACAAATACTTTAAAATATCGATTATATTAACTGGCCTTAGGATATGTTCATTGACAGTTTGGGAAGAGAAAATGGGCTACATTGACAACAAATGTTATTCACCATGAAATAAGTAAAAATCCCAATATGTTGCAATATTGAAATGCTTTACTGGAGTGTTTGGGCAAATGCTTCAGGAATGATGAACATTGTGAAACAGTATCTATTGTGTTTATAGGGTCCAATCATGAGATGATCTAAAGATTTGGAATTCCAGTGAGTTTGGAAGTACTTAATACAGCAAAAAGAGAGAACAACAGAAAATATGAAAAAGGGGCAGGATGTTCTCGAATCTAGAGAGTAGTACAGGAAGGAACTGATTGACATCTGATCCGTTGATCTCTTAGAGACCTCAGTGGAGACAGATGGGAAGAAGTACTGTATAGATGTATAAAAACCCAAAGGGTAAAGTTAATCAGCCATACAATACCAAAACTGCCACACAATCAAAATCTGTCAAAATACAACCAGTTTCCCTGGGCAGTTAGTAACTTCGTCACATTTACAGCTTGTTTTTGCTGTAGATGCCGGTATACTCAGGCAAAATTATTTTAGAAATGTTATGTTATGTTATGAAATATCTTCTAAGAAATTTTGGGTTGTATCATTTTACAGAAATATTAATGAACCTGAAAAGGACTGGCAGTTTGGTTCAAATAAACTCACTCCATTTGTACACTTATCTAGCTGAACCTTTTGGGTCTGTAGAATTATGCCAGAATTTTCATGAGAACTTGCTTTCTCCCAAAACCCTTGGAACTTTCTGACAGGCCAAAGATATTACAAGAACAACATTAATTATGATACTGCAGCACCTTCATTTCCAGCTGGAATCATGAACTGCAAAGATCCAGGAAAAATAATAAATACAAAAATATTATGCAGGCTTTGGCTGGGAAAATTTTGTCCTTAAAAGTTTCAGCGGCTGAAAAATGTGCACAGTATGCTATGCCTATACCACCCATATTTGTAGAGGCAAACAGGTGATTGTACATAATGTCACCCATTTGTGTATACAAGTATCCTTCTCCTTGGACCATTACCTTGTTTTGGTAGAGAGGCTAGTGTGTCCCAAGGACCCTCAGAACTATGTCATCTTGTAGTCCTGGTAGGGTCACCCTTGGCAAACTGTTCTGAGGTGTGGTTCCAGAGAAACTTCTCAAGACCCCAATGGTGGAACAGACATATCTGGGGACTTGTCAGTGCTCTGTGGTTGTGAAGGCAGATAAGGGCTAGACAGAGATGCAATTGGGCAAGATAAGACTATGGACTTCAGTTAGAGACTCCTAAGGACTCTCCAGAGCAGGGAGCCTGAGCCAAACAGAAACTGCTCCCAGGGCAGGAAGTTTGGAGTAAGCAGAAGGCAAGCTCTTAGGACAGATCACCTGAAAGAGGGAATCGTGGAAACACAGAGCTCACTGGGGAGCCTACGGAGCCAGAGAGTCTGGAAGAAGTGCTTCAGAAAAGAGGAGGATTATAGCAGGCGAATCAGCCCAGAGGCCCCCACTTAGTATCTGGGGCAGCCTTTGATAGACCTCCATGGGCCCTAACAGCAGAGGAAGATTCCATCCAGACAGCATTAGAAGACCTGAGGCAAGAGCACCAGATGAATTGCTGGGATGTAGGTGGATACTGAACTCCAGGCAGGTGACAAGCAGACTGGGGCTGAGTGAGTCCCTCAGCTAAGAAGTTGAGATAGAAAGCTGCCATGTATGCCTGTGGGAGACTTTCTGTTAAATGAAAGAAACCCCATGGGGATGGATACCCAAAGCTGGTCATGATTTGTTTATACTCCAGGTGGAAGGACATCGAGGCAGGACTCACCTGAAGTGCCACACCTGACACCAGAAGGGCATACCAGGGTGACCTCCCATGTGTTCATGTTGCCTCTGATCCTATAAAAGTTGAATGATGTTTTGCAATTGATTTGAACAGGAACAGGCCTACCATTACTCCATGTATGTGTTAAAGGGGACATTTCTGTACAGCATGCCTTCTTTTCCCTTTGTTGAGAGCATTTCTTGTCTTTGATGCTGAATATCTCTAGTATCTTTTGGATTTTTGACTCCTTATATTTAGTCTTCAAATAGACTTCAGTGTGCTAATGGCTCCTTTGCTCAGGTTTAGAAATCCTTTATTTAAGATTCTGCCACTGTGTGTCTAGATATCCAATAGTGTGTGGAACAGAACACAACTTTCACTGACCACCAAAGTCACAGCATATCTAAAAGAAGACAGCACCATTTATTATCTTATCAGACATTAAAGATAGATACATATTTATAGTAAAAAAAAGAATCTGACTACTGCAAAAGAATACTAACAAAGTCCCATACAAATATTTGGGTCAATGGCAACATCAGCAAATGTTAGCATGGATGACCAGCTTTATCTGACTGTGCATTCCAGTAATTAGATGGTAATTAGGTGCACAAATCTGCGTGTTTTTGCACATGCAACTGCACTCACAGTTGAATGAAATATCTGGCTCTAGATTCATTGGATTGTTATTTTTGCATGTTTTTTAGAATTTGCTACTCATTGGCCTATTGTACAGAGTTTTAATAGTTTTGAAATGCTTTGAAAAAATAATTAGTAACTTTCAATATATAACTGTATTATTATTGGAACCAAACTTCGGAATCTTTCTGGTTCATGGTTCACCTCCTGTGAACACACATTGCTACAGATAAGAAGAAACGTCTGGCTCTTCGGTGACTGAAAGCAGCAAGTGTCTATGGGATGAGACACCAAATTTCTGTCTTTCAGCACTGCATAAGTCAAATGTTGACCATGTAGATCACATGGCTACTTACATGATAGGTGAGTAAATCCTGATTTTTAATCTTAATTGAAGTCAATATCAGAATATCATTAGTGGAAATAAAGTTTATTATTACTAAAGTGCGTATTATTACTAAAGTGCGTATTACTAAAGTTTATTATTACTAAAGTGCGTATCACCATTCCAAGTGAAGCTGACAGCAGCTACTTGTGATACTACTGAATACTAGCAAAGTTCTGTCTGTATTTTAAGTCAGAGTTACATGGTTCTGCATGAACCTGCCAATGGTCAGATTTAATTTTCCCCCTTTCCTTTTCTAAAATAAAACAATTTAATATTTAATAATCTTGTTAAACTTAATATTTTAGGGGCCTGATCCTACAAACACATATGAGTGCTTTACACATGTGAGCATGGGTAAGTCCATGGGTCTGTGGAGGTGAGTAAAGTTATGCAAGTGCATAGATATTTGCAGGATCAGGCCCTTAAAAAGGTCTCTGCTCTTTTTTAAAGTTCTTTGAGGGGTTTTATTTGAATGACCTCTCCCCCTCAACTCCATGTACTGAATTCATCTAGGAGCCTGTTCCAATGCAGATCCTCCACCCCCATCCCCAGAGTACAATACTGATTTTGCATAAGCAAGATGGAGGGGCCTGCACTCCCTCACTATTCTCTCTACATTACTTGAAAACCTGAAGTATGTAGGGCATAAACAGACCAAAAGGGTATCAATAATGTTTAAGCTTCTACTGGGTAAGCAAATCCTGCCATCCCATTATGTTCAGGTGCACACTTCTCGCAAGATAAAGGCATAAGTCAAATTTTCTGTTCTTGTGATAGAGTAATGTTTCCTTAATGGTACTATGGAACAACATTAGACAGATTTGTCAGCACCTCCCAGGAGACTATACAATATAGACAGAGTTTCTTGCCGTAAAGTCTCCAGAATGTTTAAAACTTGTACAGTTTTCAGTACTAATACTAGCCTATATATAGTGGTTTTTACCCCATTACAGACTGATAATGAGCAAATGTTCATGTGGTCTGTTACACAACACTAAGCTCTTATTTCACTGTCTGCAGTTATGTTCAGTAAGTACAATATGAACATCATCTCAATTAACAGAGTACCTTTAGGGCTTTTCTTAGCCAACTATTCTAGCACGCTTGTCCATACTGTCATCAGCACCTAATCAACTAATGATGGCTGAAAATGAGGAAGGCCAATCCCAATAAATCCAAAGGATAGTAATTTTTCTTTTTTAATGCCCTTCTCCCTCCTTCTTCCTTCTTCCTACGGCACATTGCAGTAAATTAATGTCATAGTGGTTATTACAGTAGCGCTGCTATGGCAAGTATTCAAGCAACGATCCTCGAATATTTTACCTCAGCATTTATTTGTCCATAAAATAAAATAGGATTTATTATAGTACTCTCTAGTTTGAGGACTGCATGGACAGCAGCTGTGACAACTCCTTATCTCCTCTACAGGTAGAGATATAGGGATGTTTCCATTTAACTAAAGAGAAAAAAGAAACATAGAAGTCAGTCAGCTAGGCAACAATAGTGTAGTACAACCTAGCAAAAAAACCAACCCACAGTAAACTTTTACGTCTAATGTGAACCTTGAAAAAAAATTATTCAGTAATGTTGCCCTTAAAGAGCCTCAGACAATTAAAAGGATTTTCACTGTTTCCAAGATTGCTGTATCCAGATCAGATATAGGATTTTGAGATACACAGATGGAAAGATAATTGTGACAAATTTATTAATGCTTTTTAGGGAGGGCATTCAGAAAGGAGCATCAAATGAATAAAAGGTATGGAGCAATAAAATTCTAGATAGGTTTTGATGAGTATTGTTCATTTAAAAAAAATATCTCTAACTATATGGAAGTCTCTACCTTAAGCTCCCAAATTATAATTTACTGGTTCTGAAATGAATCACTTGGCGTTTTGACTGCTGTCTTAAGAATATTCATATTTTCAATCGCATGTAAATTTCAGTGTGTCATTAAAATCTGAGCTCTATAATTAGGTCTCTCTCCGATAGCTATGGATGTAGTTTCTATACAGTATGAGTGTGTAATCCTCTCTAGGGAGGTGCAAGATCATCCTTACAGGGTTTCCTCTTTCTGTTGCCTGGTTTTGTTCTTATCTCTGGCAAGTACAGCCTAGCCACAGCTTTTTAGAGGTTATAGTAAGATCCCAGTGGCAACTGTGAAAGACAACAGAGTATTTATCCGAGTCTTTGCTAGCATAGGGTAGTTAGAGCTGATTTTTTCTTCATAAGCTCTGCATCCCCCCCCCACACACACACACAGTGCACTCACCATTTCAATTACATGTATACGCTCTCAATATTTTAATTCCATAATTTATTCTCCGATTTCCAGTTATGTTTCTGATTTTAAAAAAAATTGTTTTTGGCAATATAAGCAGATGTTGTTTATCATGTAAAATATGTACATTAAAATTCTAGCACTGTTTTTACAAAAAAGCTACTTTAGACTAAATATTATTTCTTGAAATGAAACTGAAATGTTTGTAGCTCCATTCCTGCCTCTTACTTGTAAACACCGCAAAGTACACGTAAAAAAGCAAAAGTAGTTTATTAAAGGACATTTGTATTTGAGTCTGTTCATTTGTTCAGAAGGCCTTGTACTGCTGCATGGCATTCAGGAAATGTTTTCCTGAATATAAGCAAGCCACTGTAGTGTGTCCTGGCCACTTATAGGTTCTCCTGAATGTGGATTCTGCTTAGGTATAACAAAATATCTGATAATGAAGATAGAAAGCCAATAAAGAGAAAAAATATAAAGAATTGCTTAGAATGAGTTCTGTATGTAATTACTTGCATTTTTGCTAACTCCTGTATAAACAACACTTTTAACAAGGCAAATTGGAAACTTGAAGACAAATCTGCTTAGGGATATAGCTTCAATTTATTGCACAATGATAACTGAAAACTTTGTTTCTGCTGCGTTGCAGTCAATTTCCACTGAGCTCAAACTCTGAATGTGTGATTAATCATATGAGTGCTAGGGTTGCCAATAAATACCAAAACCTTAAAACTATAACAACTTGCTCATTTTGTGCGGTCATTCCAAATAGCTAAACAACCAGAAATTGTCAATGTGCACCAAGATCAATGCTCTGGGGTCTCTACATAAGATTGATTTCACTCTCTGAGGATTTCATCTCGCTCATCAACAAAAACACTTTGTCCTCCCTAAATAATCCAATCGAATGCCATCCGCCTGTGGAGCAGCAAGAGATCTAAATTGTTCGGATTAATCTCTGCTTTGAGGTGGCCTAGGAGGTCCCCGTTGAGTGCTATAACTTTGTCAAATATAGCCCAAAGGGAAAACAACCGCCGTTTGATCTGTATTGGGGAAAATGAAGCAGAGAGTCTAAAAATCCCCTGGTTTAAAAGGAAGAAATTTGTGAGAAGAAAACATATTTTAAAGCTATCGTATATAATCTAACACATAATCATTGCTTAGGCACTTCTTCGTTTCAAGGCCTATAAGATCCTCTTCCCTAAAGAAGGCAGAGAAGAACAGAAGCCCCAGAGCAAATGGGTGAGAGGGAGATGTAGAAAGAGAACCGCAGAAGCTCAGTAACCCCTCCATCCCTATCCCTCTGGCATTGCTGAGGGTAGGAGAAAGCATCCTGGCAGTGAATCTGAGGAAGTCCTTTTACGGACCATGTATCTGTAAGCAGGATTTTATGCAGATATAATCAGCAGCACTGCCTCTCATTCTCTGCCTTGCACCCCTTTCAGAAGGAAGGTCTGCATGTCCACAAAGGGGAGGAGAGCCAATAGAAGGAAGCGTCGTTTCCAAGAAAGCTGTGTTACCACTGGAACAGTTTGGGGGCAGTCATTACAAAAAAGAGACCAGCATACCATGGACTGCAGATGTCTTTCCATAGCCCTGAGGCTGCCATAGCATACAAAAAACTTTCCCCTGAGAGGTGTAGTCTAAGGAACTTCACATGGTGAATCACCTGGGGATGTGCTGGCCTTCTCTAATATATTTCCAAAGGACACTAGTTTATAACCCCAAGATCTTAATGAAGCCTGGTGTGTTTGCTATAGTTACAGTACTACTACAGTCCAAGTACAGTCTCAAACACACTCAGAATTTGATAGCTTCCCTTTTAGAAACCTTTTTTTTTTTAAATTGTGAGTTTAGCTGTTTTGAAGGTGCTGGACTGACAGCCACGTAACTGCTACCTTAGGGGTAGTTTGACTTCATTTGTAGGGACAGCTCCAATTAGGCCAATGTGGCCGTGCATTGGGGGAGGGGTCAAATTCTGCACCTGCCTGTGGTCTGCAGTTTGGGGAGAGAGAGAATGCCTCCTTCCCCCTCCTTCCAAACTGCACCCACTACTGCTTCCTCTGTTCACCCAGCAGCCACAGCATGGGTATGGAAGTGCAAACTTCCCCTATTGTCCCACAAATGTGCCTCAACACTTTTCTGAGGGGAGATGCCTGCAGGAACCAGTGGATTGTTCAATATCTATGGATCTTTTAGGCCTTGAATTTTTTGCTGAGATTGCCAAAAAGACAAATGCCAATAGCAGTGGGTTCTGTGTAAAGTGAATATTTGTCATTGAAGAACTGGACTGGGAATACCAAACCCATTTCATTAACCATTGACCACCAAACAGCCATCTTGGCTACCAATCAGGGCTGATGATAATCAAGGCTTTAATAATCCACTACTGAAACAGTGTAGAATCCAGACCCCTAGACAATTTCTGCTTAGGACATGGATACTTGCCCTCAAAGATCAAAATCTACGGGCAGTAATTTGCCTTGAAGGAACTGAACAATCCTCCATAACAAATAGATTCCAGAAAATATCAATATTCTAACGGACTCCTTGCTCAGTCTATCTATTCCACGCTCAACATGTAAGCTCCAGTGGGGGAGGGGGAACTGTCCCACCCCCATGAGAGAGGGGGCTATAGTAGGCTAGAGCGACTGCGCAGGTTGGAAGCCAATCAGGAAAGGGCCTACTGAGAGCCAATCAGAGCCAAGATTAGAGCCAGCCAACCAGGGCTAGGCTGGGCTTTATATAAAGGCTGCCTAGCAGAGCAGCAGGGAGTCTCTCCCTGACTGGCAAGGGAGAAGGACTGACTCCTGAAGCAAGAAGTAGCACCTAGGAAGAACAGTGCTGGGCAGGCCCAGGGGAGTATGGAAGAGCTCTGGCCCATTATCTGCCAGGCTGCAGGCCCTGATAGAAGGTGCAATGTGCAAAGGGGCCGAAGGGGAAGTGGCCCAGGGGGGGGGGAGAGGTGAACAAGGGGAGAGAAGGAGGCAGGGAAGCTGCCGTCAAAGCGTCCCTGGGTTGGGACCTAGAGTAGAGGGTGCATCTGTGTTCCCCCTTATCTTGTACCTGACCACTGGAGGTGGCCATAACAAACTGCCCCAGACCCCTGCCAGAAGGGGTTAGACTTTGGAGTGTGGTTGGCAGCTGCGGCATGGACAAGACCTTAAAGACAGCTGTCAATCCCACCCCCAGAAGGGGGTGAGTGTGGACTAGGTGGCACTGCTGGAGGGCAGTGTCCTGAAGAGGATTTTGTGAGCTAGGAGCAAAGCGGGTCCAAATGCCAATGGAGGGTGAGAGATGGAAGGGACACCACCAGTGGAGGGCGCCCTGCACTGGACTGAGCTAATTCCCGGATGTTCCAGCAGGAGGTGCTGCGGTAGTGAGTCCCGACCCCTTCACACCCAGTTTGAAAGAACAGGTTGTCTTATCGCTAAGACATCTCTCTTTTGCAGATCTCAGTATACGTTTAGCTCTGATGTGAACAATATCTTTCACTAAAATAAAGCAAAAAAATATGCTGCATAAATATTGGAAAGGCAGAAAAAATTAGAAGGAAGGAAATTATCACTTTGTTATCCTGGAGCCTAAAAATAGATTGAAGGGGGCTTGCCTACCACTCGCAAGAGTACATATAGATTTCTTGCTGACATTAGATTCTCTAAATTGAATGTCAGACTCACTGAGAACAGTTTTTAAAAAAAGCGATACTGTTATCATTATTAGAAGGGCAAGAAGAATGAAATATCATGATTATCATTAGAAAAACCTGTAAAACATATTTGTACATTATCTTGGGGCAAATACAAGTGTCACATGTTAACAATTGTTAGACAAAGAATAAATGATATATTGTTATGCCCCTAGGGCCCAATCTACAAAAGTAAGAAGACAGCATGCAGTGCGCATGCACATTCAAAATTCCCAATTTCATTGCAAGACAGAGAGCAAGTCTGTTTGAGTCCCACATACAAACAAAAGAATGAAATAAAGTGTATCTTACATATGCTTCCTTATGAGGGGGTCTGTGAGTCCATTAGCAGATTTAACAAAGCCGAACCCTCCCTCTTTTTTTTAACAATACCCAAAAAATTTAAATCCTATAATTATTTGATTTTAAAGATTATTTTTTCTAAAGTGGAAGATAAAAGGAAAATGGGGACTAGGCACCCATAAAGTTAAGGAAGCCTATTCACATAATAGTTGCCATGTAACAAACTCAAAAGCCATATAAACTGCTAGCATAATGGGTGGAAACATCTGCCAAACAGCCAGATGGTACTGCTGGAAAAATATTTCACGGGCATCATATTTGAGTCCTGTGATTACAATACAGGGAGAAAAACAGTATGAGATGGTGACATAAGTGGTATCTATATACATTTTAACCCCAGTTTGGACAAATTAAAGCTGTGATGCTGAAAACACTTACCATGTGTTTAACTTTACACAGATTAAATCCATTTGGGGATTACTTGGGAGTAAGCAGTATGAATGTATATAAGTGCTGAAAGGATTGGAGCCTATGAAAGGAGGGTTAAGCTACGGACTTTATTTTTAAAATAAATGATGCAAAATTATTTGAAGAAAAGATTGCACTCTAAAGAAAAATTCGAGAATGTTTGTTATGAAAAGACTTCTTACATTTTTCAGTGTTTAAAGGATGAGTGCGCCATACTTGACTGTGCTTATGAAGAATCACGTCAAGAAACAGTTTAAAAGCTTGAGTGGAACATCAGTACTGGTGAGTGATTTGTGTTAGTACAGGTACATTTATAGTGACCCAGAGATCAGCAGTCCCATTTAGGTATGGCAAGAGTAAGTAGTGTTGTAGAAGGAGCAGGGAGTTGGAGATATTCTGCCTCAAGAAGGCACAGCTTTTCCCATAGCTCCATGGTTGTGCTGGTGAGGGGGGCACTCTGACATAGCTTTTCAAAGTGCAGAATGCTTGCTCCCTTACCCCCATTCCCACCACCTGCTCAGCCAGCTCAGCTGGTCAGTTTGAGGAGAGAGGGGCAGAGCCATGTCTCCACCACTCCCCACCCTCTGGCTGCTCATTTGTTCCCAAGGGAAACATCTGGGCACACTCTGAGCACAGGGGCCTTCATGTGGCCTGCAGAGTATGTGTGGAGGGAACCCTTCCTCCCTCTCATTCCTTTCGAAAGACTTGGGTTCAGTTTAGCCCAAACGGAGAGAACAGATTCTGCCATAATAGTACTCAGGGCCAGTGTCTGCACTCTTGCTTATGCTGAGTAGTTCCTTACTTAAGTTGCCTTGCTGATGGAGGATGCCAGAGTCCATCCCTTCCTGTGTGTAAAATACTTGGTGCTCCTGACACTAGGCAAATATTGCTCTATCCATTTTTCAGGTGGTCAGGCTGAAATCTGATGGGTTAGAATGTGCCATTTTATTAGACTAGTGCTAATCACATATCTTCTCCAGGGAGAAGTGTGGAGGAGGAGAAAACCATGGCCTCGCCTCCCCACAACCTCTTTTGGGGCAGTATGCTCCCCCTATAGGTGCAAGGTGGGAGCAGTTTGCGCCCTCCTGAATACAGTTGTCCCTTTCCCATATCAGGGCATACACTCCATATGGCCTCCCTCATCCAGAACTCTGCAAGAGCCAGTCACAGTCTGGCCTTAAATTAATTACCCACGGTCACAGTGAATCAGTGGCAGCATCAGGAACAGGAATTCTGGTCCACTTCCCTGAGAACCAGACATCATCACCCTGAAGGCTGATTCCTGATTGACTTACTCACACAATTAACCTCATTAATTTGAATAAGCAAGATTGGGTCCTGAATAAAAGGGAAGCAAGGGGATTCCCCAAACCCCTCCATCATGCTGTCATAGAATTCCTGATAAACCATTTTTGAGTCATTGCATTGGTTTTTCTTTCTCTCAGATTCATTTTTGGAGTAGCTGTGAAGTTTTCCAAATAACCTTCATGCTGATTACCTCTAAAAATAACATTTCTATGATGGAAATTAGAGTTCCTATCATGGACCACCTTGTTTCTGTACTTTGCCATACATTTCCCTTTACCACATGCAGTCATAATGTTCTTCCATTCATTTTCCAATATGCAAAGTCACAATGGTAGGCCTTGCTACAACAGCTGGGTCTATGTAGGTACCAGAAGCCTGTGCACCTAGGATCAGGGATTTAAAATTTAAAGTACTGGGTTGTGGAAGGAGTTAAATTTTTCCACCTGAAGTTATTCGGAAACTCATGCTATAGAATCGGTTTTGTCTATTACATTTTAAATATTTTTTGAAAACTGCTAATGGACAGTTCATGTGCTGGAGTTATGAGCCCCACAATTGTTTGTGCAATTCTTAAGAACTTTTCTTTATCGGTATGTAGCAAGGAGATTTGCACCTGTGATTGGAATGTTTCTCTTCTATTGCCTTTGGGTACTTTTTAGACTTCCTCCAGATATGTGGTGTGTACATTAAAGTTGTGAAAACATAGTAACACTTTATATTAAGGTGATCGTTATAAATATTTTATTATTTATTAAATTATATGGCATTTTATAAAATGCTTGTAAAAAAAATCTTCACAGTATGCATTAAACCAGTGCCCAAACTATTTGAACAATACTTATATCCTTAAAATATTATTGTAACAGCTTATCATACTGCTGCAGCAGCATCTTTTAAGCATTTATTGGGGATGCGTTTTATAACATGTCGTACAATAAGTTATTAAAGGATGTAGTGGCACCAACTAATCATTTCATAAATATGAATAAACCATTTATATGTGGCACCTTAATTTAAAGTGCTACTGGAAACTTACATAAAATGTTTTGAACAGCTGACACGCTATATTGGTGCTTCCTGGACTGCCAAAGTGGTGTAAACTGTAGGTATATTGTCAGATTCTCACGTGGAGCTATAACCATACCACTCTTACTGACATAGATGGAAGCCACATTGCAAAATTCAGAGAAGGCACCTTGAAAATCTGTCCCATTGTGGACTATGAGGGCATGTATAGAAGGCTGGAGCATTTTGGAGACCACCAATATAAATCTACTATTACCATCTTCACTTAAAAAAAAAAGAGAGAGAGAACCAATCCTCCGCCCCCCAAAAAGGCAAAAAGATGGAAACACAAAGTCTGATTTGCTTTTAGCAATGCTTCAGTTCATCTAAGAAAATATTGGTAAGAGCTAAGTAGTATGTATTTAGCACCTTACTCAGATGATAAAAAGATAATGCAAGATGATCAAAATTCAAAGCTGGCAAGGAGATAAAGAAGTGAATCTTTAATCCAAAGAGAAAGCATATGTACTGTCAAAATAAAACTGAGAGATTTAAAGTGTAAATAGTAAGATTAGAAACAAACTCTACAATAGTATTTAGAACCATTTAAAAAACCAATAAAAGATAATGTCAGATAATCAAAGTTCATGTGAAAAACACTGCTACAACACTTGCTGTTTGCTGCAGTCTAACATGAGCATTTAAAGAAAGGCCAAAAAAATGAAGTCACACCCTATTTTTTCCCCCATAGGTATAGATTTTATTTGACTATTGCTTTTAAAATAGAATACCTTAAAAAGCACACTTTACATGATAAAACTCAAAGACAAAAGAGGGAAGAATGCAAATCAATACTACATTACATGTATGTTGCTCCATTTGGCAAAATCAAATGAGATCTTTTCATCTCCTTACTGTAGAACAAAAACAGAGCAATATTATGAAATTTTGCAGGGCTTTATTTCTAGGCATCTTTTGTGTCCAGTCTTTTAAACTCAGGTTTTTCTGCCTTTTTTACTGACAAGCCCACAATTTTCAGAAAAGAAAGCTAGCATTAATTAAGACAGTGCCAGCTGTAATTTTCTTGGGAAGTAAATTTCTGCACAACTAAAGGTTACAGAGACCTTTTCACTGTCAAAATTTACTACAGCCTGTGAATGTTAATGTTTCTAATGAAGACATGTTCTCTGTCCCTGAACTTAAAAGTACCCTGAGAAGAAGGCAAAGAGAAAAAAATCTCTATTTGACGAATGTATCTGGAGTCTGTGCATTAATTCAGGGTTATGCCTGCTGGTGCATATTGTAATTATAGTGTTTGGATAGCCTTGTTTTCTAAACAAGGAATATTGCTATAAATTGGCAATTTTGCATGAGGAGTAGTCTTGTAGTAGGTGCCTTATGTTACAAATAAGACAGTGATATAATAAGTATTTAAACCACTAGACTTGGGGATGCTCTAAACTAACTCTGTAAAGGAAATGTAATGTAGAATACGGAATGAAAAAGGTACTTTTCTTTAGTTGCTTTATAGTCATCCAACAGACAAGCACAGTAGTAATCTGTATTTCTAATGATAAAATTTCTCCGCATTTTAACTTAATATTTCTGCTATTACACTGAATTTTTCTGCTCTCTTTTCCTACCAGTTCAAAGTTGATTATATAGTTTTTGCTGTTCAGTTCTGGGGAACCTTTCTCCCCCCCCCCCCCACCCTCTATTCTACAGATGGATTCTATTTACTGCCATACAAAACTGAAAAGAAAAAGAAAAATTGGACATTGCTGAAAAGTTATTCATTTTCAAGTTTTAGAGCTGCCATGTATTTTATGGGATATTTTATTGTTCCTTTCTTTGTTTTTTTTATTTTAAAAGTAGAATGATAATCTTAAAACAGTGGGGAGGGGGAGGGGGAGAGAGAGAGAGAGAGAGAGAAGAAAAACTGTGGCTGTGTGAACAAGTTCTTGATTACATTTACACAAGTACGGTTTACACACAAGAAAAAAATCTGACCATTTCATGATTGTTTGGGTTAAATTGTAAAACCAACAAAAAGCAGATTCAGCAACTTATTAAAAGTATGTCCATAGGGATATGCAGTTCATATCCATTATAATGGGGAATGCAGTAAATCATCAATATTTGTGTTTTTAAAATGGGACATTAAATCTTAAGCTGATATCTTCCACTTAAGAAAATGCAGGTTGATTTTTTTTTCCAGTTTCAAGGCTCTAAGAACTTAGATTTTGGAGACACTGAGATTTCATGAATGTCTAGAAATGAACAAGCATCTACAATTGCTGGGGAGAGGGTATTAAGAATAACAGCATCACAAGTGGACATAGAGGCTCTGTCCAAAGAGCAGCAGAACTTCACGTTTGTCATTCTTTGCAGTAGTGGGAGATTTGGAAAATCAGTTCCATAGCACTTCCTATGCAGTCGATTTGCAGTGGTGAAGGTTGGCTTTTCATTCAGTCTATCACCATTAGGGAATACAATAGACCACTCTGACAAAAAATTAAGAAATCAAGGTTTCTGTAAATATCTGTATGGAGATTGGGATTACCTATTAAAAATCGTAACTATACTATACCAGTAGAGATCAGATATCATTATCCCTCCAATCCCTTCCATAACATGTAAATTGGACTTCATTTTGAATCTCCCTTCCAGCCCCCCACACTACTGCCATATACCCTTCAAGATCTCTCAAAGGTAAATATTTAATGTCTTCATCGACATAATCTGTGGCATGGTTAGCAGTTCTGAACAATTACTTTTGATAAGTATGTTGGCTAATGAGTCAACATATTAGATATTGTAGTCCTGGATAGTATGGCATAGTTAATAGTATTTAACAGAGTGCCGCAGAATGAGATAATAGCAATGCAAAACAGGAGAATGCTATATAAGGTTAACAGACACCTTAAAGGATTATTTGACAAACAATATTTTGCTGGGAGGAAAGTATGGCTGATTATATTGAAGATCACACTTGGAATAACTTGGCGTGCTGGGAAGTTCACAATAAATTTTAGAGCTTTAATTTCAGGCTTGTCTACACACAAATTTGCACCTGTTTAGTTTTATTGGCACTGAATTTGAGTGGCTTATTCTGTTTAGTTTAAACCTGTTCTTACTTGACTTCCACTAAATCCCTTGTTTAAACCAAAATAAGTATGTCCACACAGCGCTTTGCATCCATTTCACTGAATCAGTTTAAAGTTGCACCCTTAGTTAAGCCAGTGCCATTCTGCGTGTAGAATAAGTCCTTAGACTTGGTATTGTGCATTCATGTAAGTATAAGCAAAGCTGGCCATGCAGTTTGTGAGCAGTTCTGTTTTCCATACTTTGAGGAGGTGTGTTAAGTCACAATCAGTGCAGAGAGCCATCTGCTCTTCCACACCATTAGCAAAGCTTGCCCATGTGAAAACCATGAATATTGCCCATGTGAAAACCATGTTTGGAAACATGAGCTGAGGAAAGTGTTTGGAGAGCTCTGCCATAGATCATGTTACTAAGGAAACAGATTTCTTTGTCTATACATGTTCTGAGCAGCTATGTTATGTCCACATCTCAGCATAGGATCTAAAGAAAGAAGCGTAAAAGACTCAGAAATAAATGAACTAAATATCAGTAAAAGCCAAGAGAAAATCTGGAGCATTCAAAATAGTTTTAAATTGTTTGAGTTTAATACAGAACAATAGGAATGTTAGGGCCTGCCCTAGTTATTCATCTTCAGGTTACAGAAAAAGATGTTGGGAGTATTTCTGCTTTGTTTTACTCCTTACTTTCGTTTTTGGTCCTTTATTAAAGAAGGATTCAAAAGGTTTATTTATATTTCATTTTAATTTAGTGAGTTTTATGGTTACTGTGCCATATACGGGCCATCTCCCTAAACCTTTCTTTACCTTACCTCTGTGATCACACTGAAATGCACTCCTGGGAACTAAGTAAAAACAGATAAGGGAACTTTGAACATTTTTTAATCTTTAGTTGAACTTAATATCACTTCTCTCTCTCTTTGTTATTTGGGAGATTTATTAGTGAGGGGACAAAATATTTTATTTTAATTCATGCTATTATATCAGGGATACTATCATTTACAGATCAGAGAATCTTTGATAAGATAATTCCCTGCTGATTTTTTGTCTCAGTTGCCCTCAAAAATAGAGAAGGGAAAATAGGAGAAGAGAAAAAGGAAAAAATATCAACCATCCATCCTGGTTTTCTTTCTAAGTCTCCGACTCTTCAACCTAGTGGCAAAGTGGCATGATTTCTTGTGTCCTATAATGAGGACTGGTAAGTGATACTGGGCTAGTGGTAGGTGGTAAGTATAGTATAGGTGATGTGCCAAACACATCAAGTCTTTATGATTGGGAGATCTGAAAAACTGGTATAGAAGGTCAGTGAAATGTAGAATTCCTTTGGGTCCATGGAAAAGGAAAGGCAGTGGAAATTACATGAAAGGGCAACTCTGTAGATGCTACAATGAGCAATGGCAGGATCTTAAAAAAAAGTTTAAAAGTCAAATCAGGTCCAAAAGTGTTGATGTTAAACTAAATGTATCCATGCCCCTTTTGGGTGATGGTTCTAGTAGGCTCATGTTTTTAGCATACCACCTTGCCCATCTCTAGCCCCAGGAAGATTCAAAAAGTGGTAGTTGTACAAAACTCATTAAAACAAGTAACATCAGCAGATTGCTCTTTCTTTGCCAATGACTGGCAAAACATTGACATGAACATCAATATAGGGAACTTTTTTATGATAACATGATGCTGTTTATACAGCAGTCAAAGCGAAACAGGTCTCCATTCCAAGAATCCTTGAGTGTGTGTACACTCAAGCACTTCTTGTTTAGTTTACTAGGCACCTCCAGTACACTTGAAAATGACCATTGTTTCTCGTGAGACACATAGTACGTGTACAGACCTACCCACACAATACATTCCTGACTGGGTCTGAAAGCAAATACCATTGTAGTATGGAGGAAGAATAATTTTGTGTTAGGGCTCTGGAATGCAAGTCAAGAGGTCTAGGTTCTGTTCCGGAATCGGCTGTTATCTTGGGAAAGTCTCTTTGCTGTGCCTTTATTTCCCAATCTATCAAACAGGGATTGTGAGCTATAAGCAAGAACTTACTCCCGGAGTTCATATAATATCTTCCATAAATGAACATTTTAAGCCAGATTTAAATCTGTACCAAAATCCCACCTTTGGTTATAAATATGTCACTGTTTTATACTCCTCCTTATACCATACAGATTTCCAGTATGGACTGCAGACTCCTACATATACTCATCTAATAGCCAAACTTGACTTACTGTGTCTGGTCTACATGTTTTACAAACCAGAGAAAAATATTGTTAGATTTGACATAGCTTTATGAAAGACTTGTGCTGAAATATATTGAGAAGAGTGTAGCAGATGCAAATTGGTGTGTGTCTCACCTCTCAGCTCTGGGCCTTGTCCTTTGTTAGTTAGTTGTTGCAATATATTTAGACTGGGAAAGTGCAGCACACTGTGGTGTAAACTCTCATTCTCATGAAGTCCCTCATCAATCCTGATGCAGTACTTTCTTCAGAATGGAATTATATTTATATGTCATACACCCCACACTGCTGAAGTTTGTCCATGTATTACTTCCTGCATGGTAATGCAGCACCGGAAGAGTGCTAAGATGGCCGTTAAATTTGTGACTTTTCTATCAAAGAATGACACGTAGGGGGAGCCTACTGCCTTTTGTGAAACTGCATGTGAAGACCCTTTTGCATACTGAGAGAACAGAAGGCTATAATGGACAGCTTTAAAAATTATCTGTACATGTCTTGTCCACCATTCAGAGTCTATTCTCAGCACAAACTTAGTGGGACAGGTGATTTTATTGCCAAGAAAAGTAGCTTTACAACAGCTGAAAATATTTGAAACCAGTCTTAAAAGAAGAAAAGCATAATAGTTCCTTACTGATCTTCATTACTTGATACTGAGAGAGGGAGGTAGATGATAAAAGCATTGAGTGAAAATAAAAGATAAGAGCATGATTCATGAATATGAATGTGGGCAGAGCAAGGTCCTTCGTGACTCAGGGTGAATATTTTACATGTGGTTAATCCATGGAAGTTTTATGAATCACTCTTTAGCTTTATAGACTAAGAAACGTCCCAGTTTTGGTATGGCCTCTGTTCTGTGAGATCCTCTGTTGTTGATCACTGGAGTACAACTCAGACTGGCAAACTGGTTCATTGAATAGCTAGTGATTCTATGTTCTGGCTTGCACTTGAGTGTAATAAGGGGAGCATGTTTTAAATAGCAACATTACACTAGACCCAGGGAATGTGCTGACAATGGTTGCCTTGTACTTCACATGCCTTACAGTGCAAAGCTTGGCCTTCAGCGCATCCTCCACCCCGGCTGAGAGGCTTTTACAGATTAGAAGATGGAAAAAGAGGATGCATGATGACCTGTTCAGTGAGATTACAAACACTTCTGGGATAGCTGAGATGGAGCTAAAATTGTGGAGGATTTCATCACCTGAAAAACTGGACATGGACATGGAGACCATCCCAGGAGCTTGAGCATGCCATGCAGGAACAGATGCTGTGGATTATGAAGGACCAATCAGACATGGTGAGGCATCTGGTTGAGCTTCAAGAAAAGCAGGAAGGCCTAGACAAGGTATTGGGCTGCAGGGAAAGGCAGCAGGTCCAAAAAACCCAGTGCCTATAATGACTGGCTTTCATACTGCAGTCCGCCCCGGGGAGCGGGGGGGGGGGGGGCTTGCTGATGACTGGCAGTAGCCCTAGACTGAGGCAAGGTGGGGATAGAGGGTTGGGGGTTTCCCGGGGAGGGAAGACCCAGTGAGAGTGTGGGGGTATTGCCAGGGGGCAGCACCCCAGAGAGAGGGGCATCAGGGTCCAGAAGGGACATGGGGGGGCCCAGTGGACTGTGAGACATCAGCCTGCAGAGGGCGCTCCGCAGCAGGAAAGAGCTAATTCCCAGACAGCCAGCAGGAGGTGCCACAGGGCAGAGTCATCGCGCTGCTACACCCTGCAACAATGTTTTTGTCCCATGCCCTTCCCCAAGCCCGCTGCGACTAATTGCACTGTAGGATAGCTCCCCACGGTGCAGTGCTCTGTGATTCAATGCAAGCGCTGCTAGTAAGGGCGCACTCCACCGACACAATGAGCATGGTGTGGACACGCACGACTGACTTAGTTACTGTGGCAGCTGGATGTCCAATTACATCAAGTTGACTTTACATTGTAATGTAGATATGCCAATAGAAAAACAAGTGTTTGCTTTCATTTTTGTGCAAGTGATTTGTCTGCTTGAAAGCCTCATTTTGGTTATGCATAGCAGCATTTTTTAAAACTGTGTCTTGGTCACTGCTACAGAAAAATGTTTTCAATACTGTTGAAGGCCCTTAAACACATTACTACTTTATTTGTCATTTGGTCTCATAAAATGTCAATTGCCTTCTGAAACTTCACTATTTGGCTATTTGTAGCATTCAATGTTTTTTTCTCATTAGCTCACTGTTCAATTAAAAAGCCTGAGAATTCAATAACAACATCATGGAATTATATATCCTTTTCTAACACTCCTTGCTGATACTGACTCTTTCAAATGTGATGTTCTTAGCAAAGCCCTTGAATGTCACTATAAATAGTCCAAGAAGTCTTAGGATGTTTGCAATTTTGAATATGAACTTCATGAAGGGGGTGAGGGAAATACACTCACTCCGCATTTTCAAAGATTTTCATGGAAATCGTTAATGGAGTTCATGTCTAAATCTCATGAAATGCCTCAAAAAAATTGTTGGAAAAAGTTCATATTGTATTTGCAACCCAATGGATGGTGCTCCAGGGACTAAAAGTCATGCACGATGTAATAAGTTACAGAGCCAAGCCTGGGAAAGACTTCTGCAAATAGTAGTGGATTGTTTCATAATCTGAGAGCTTTTGGATGCTTTGGGTTAATTTGAGATGAAGGGGCAAATTATTAGTGAGGTATCTGAAAGATCTAGTATCTGTAACACTGAGGCAGTCTAGAAGTGACCTTAGAAGTCACCTGGAGATTCACTAGAGTGCAATTATGTTTACTTTTGAGTTGGAATATTCTAGAATGGGAATTGTCCATGGAGAGGAAAATCTGTTTGCTAAATTGTTGTGGTTTGGATTTAAAAAAGAGGGGTCAGAAGTCTCCTCACAGTAAGTTCTATAGGGAAGTGACTTAGGTCTGACATAGCTTCTGCAGAGACCCAGTGGAGCTACACTGGAGTAGATGTCGCTCAAAAGTGTGTTGGCACAGTAATTGCTAGGGTCCAAATACACTGTTTAGTGTTAGTCAGAAGAAGTGAGTTTAAATCCTTAGTGTATGTTTAATTAACATTAGGGGTAAACTGTTGATCTTCATTTCTTTGTATATTTTTATGGTGCAACATTTTAATTGTTTTATTCATATTTGCCACACTAGTCTAGATAAATGATTGTGTTGTTTAAAAAGGAAAGATGTAGAAGGGTATGCACAACTTCTCTGTTCAACTTTACAGGTATACTAAGCTACAGGAAAAGATACAGGAGGGAATCAGCAAGTGATACATTGTCCTGAGGGAATAACAAAAAACATAGGTTGGTGGGAAATAAAAATTAATTAAAACCCCTACAAATATCTAATGTGAATCAACCATGTATTTCTGGGAGACGCGTGTCAAGCATATTCAGGAGGAGACAATATGTAGAAGGAAAGGACTAATGAGTCTAGCCCCGTGCAGGTTCAGGTCTTAACAGCTGCTGTGTAATCAGAGTCCAAAACTGTGACAAAGGCTGCAATAAAGTCTTGCTATGGTAGGTGACTACATGGTTATCCTTCAGGCAATACAAATATTTTGCAGTGTGTGTGCAATCATTTTTAATGGATTTGCACCATTTGGGTGATGGGTCCCCAACAGCAAGACTCTTCATTCCTCTTGGAGGATGTCCTGGCCACAAAAGTCCACAATGTAGGACATTTTTTTAACTTACAGTTTGGACTATCGTAATTTACTCTTCCTGGGTCTAGACAAAAAAAAAAAGAAAGAAAGAAAAATCTGGAAAAGATACAGTTGGAGCACAAAGTAATGTTCTATCTCCTGAGCATGACAAGCTAAAGAGAGCGTATTATACAATTGCCGCCCAACTTGTATTGTTTCCTTGTTCACTATTGGATCCAACTCTAGCTTGTGGTACTGGTTTACAAAGTCCATAGTGGGATAAGACTATAGTGGTACAGTCTCAAAGACTGCCTCTCCTTCTAGTATTTGCGGTGGCACTTATAGTCTGCTATGATTTTGCAGTCAGAACCCCAGAGAGAGTCTTCAAAAGTCTTAGGAAAATTCGTTTCAATATGGGCCAAAGACTCTTGACCACACTCCCCGGGGACATCAAGCAGAGTGCTGCCTTTATTCATCTTTAGATCCACCTGCACTGCCCAATTCTATAATAAAGCATTTCCCAATGAAGCAATGCAAAAGAAAAACCTACTAGGGTGTTTCAAAGCAAAAGCCACTGATTTAATTCAAATACAGGATGGAGAAGTGTCTGTTCTTTCTGGACAATTTCAACTGATGATCACACCACACCTGTGTATTCATAGTTGAAAATAAAACAATCTTTCAACTAGAAGAAAAACAAACCAAGTGCCCTTGAATTTTCAAAGAAATATAACTCCTCCATGTAGCCCTAGGACAACATAGTCTGTTTGTTGGGAAGCATACTTAGTAGCTAGCTACAAATCTCTTTGTGGTGAGACTGAATGATCGTCATGCATTTTGTTCTCTTTGTCTCAGTTGATAGTATCTGTAGTACTATTCAGAGATAGGAAATATGTGTCTGTCACTGTACCTATCGGAAAATAGCAATACCCTCTAGGTGCAATACTCCACTTTATGGAGTTTTATTAGTATAATGAATGAAAGCCCAGGAGCACACCCTCTAACGCTTCTAAATTTTGGATTTTAAAAGTTATCGTTATTAACAATGAAAAATTACTAGCAGCTTGTTTTATGTACACTTTGTTAAAAGGATCCACATTTTAAGGAGGCTTTAATCCATGGTAATTTGTCATCAAATCCTCAGCATGAATGTAATATAATCCATACAAATGCAAAATGTTCTGCTGGAAATTTGTAAACATAATGCAATCATGTGTTTGCATTTGTGACTCCTGAGTAGCTAGCAGCAGCTGTATAAACTTTTCCTCTTGCCCAGAAGATATACAGTGTGAACGAATACAGTTGTGTATTGTTAATTACATGTGATGCTTTCATTTGCCACCGTGTATGTTAATAAAAGAACAAAAATGTTCTTTTGGTTGGTCGTTATTTTAAACATTTGATCCCAAAAGACACATTATGTTTTTAAAAAGGCACCAGTTACTTTGCCAAATATCCTTTCCTAGTACCAAGTGCACATGCATACACGGAGAGAAAAAGAGAGAGAGAGAGCTGTGTACAGACACCAAAAACTACTGTACATAATTTCAAGGACTTATTTTTTTTAATAAAACTAAGGCATTATGGGTGCTATAGCTGCATATGCCTTATATTAACAATGGGCCAGATCCAAAACCTCTTGAAGTCAGTGGTAAGCCTCTCACTCAGGCCCCATGGACATTTGGTCTGTAAAATGACTGTATAAGTGGTCCCTATATTTAATTGGTTAATCTATTAACAGAAACCCATTGTTTTATTAATTGAAGTAGATATATAGCATACTGTTTTTATTATAATTGTTGAGAGGAGACTGGGAAATCCACCTCTGAAGTCAAAAAGGTAAAAGGCTATTTGCAAAATTCTGAACCACACCATAAGGAGGAAAACAATGTATCTCCTTCTGTTCTTAAAGCCCCTGGAAATGTCAGAGTGAGATAATCTCAAGACCTCCTCTTTCAACTTTATCTTGGTGCATAGGTATGCTCTGATGCCTTCTGCATTATAGGGCTTCCATCATTTCACCTTTGGGTGATAAATCCTTCTGTGGTAGCCTTTAGGCTGTGGAACATGTTCCTCTTAGACATCTGTCTTAGCTTTATCCCCGTCACATAAAAAAGAGCATTGGAACCACTTCAATATTAAGAGTTTTCTGTTGTATCCACATAAATGCTCTCTGCACACTTTTGTATAGGGGATGCTGTTTTGGAAATTTCATTTTTTGTTTGTTTTTTATGCTTTTTTGATTTATGTTCTTGCTATTGTTGTTATATTTTAGCTCAACCGAATGCCTCATCAGGAGGAATGGTGAGGGGAGAGGATATATAAATAAAATTATTTGCTATTTTTTATTCTTTATTTGCAATGTGATTAGCACTTTTGAGTGTCCAGCTTCCTGAAGACAGAAGGCTTCAGAATGTTCAGGAATCAATGAATTGACTGCCGAGGAAATGAGAATAATGGGGCCCCATTCTGCAAGATATTCACCCATTGACGTCAATGGGAATTCACGGGCAATAATTCATTATTTTTAGGAACTGGTTATGTACAATATGCCAAACATATTAGTTAAGCCAGGTATACTTTATATGTCTTCAAAAATGAGTCACTTCTACTTTTATGTTGGGTGCATGTTTGCCCTATCTATGAGCTGATGGGTGCTTCTCTCTTTGCCCCAGTGAATTAGCCAAAAGCAACTGAAGAAAGTTGACTTCATCTATTTAGATAACTTGTCCTAGCAGAGAATGTTTATATATTGTACCTCTTTCCTTACAGCCTGCCCTCCCTGTATAAGACCTGTTCGAGCGTCTCAGTCCTTGCCTAGCTGAACCTGAGCTTCCAGTTGTACTGCAGAGCAAGGACATTCCTCATGAACCTCATCATTTGAATATGTAAGATTAAAATTTCTCTTAGTGGCTAATTTAAGGTACTCCGGGGTTACAGCTGAGTAGGCTGTTTTAGTCCCTACATTATTCTAATCCAGGACCAGGATAAGTCTCCTATACTACGTTATTCATTGTCATACTTTTCAGTTCTACACACTTCCTTCAACCTAATCTGCTTATGGTTATTCTTGTTGAGTGACTAATTCTGGGTTGACACACATGCCTTCTCCTTGCTGCACATCTGCATGCAGATGTCACAAATACATTGCTTAGCCCACAGATAAGTTGCTATATTGCTAAAGAATACAAAATATTGTTGAACCTATGATATGCTACTTCAGTTTGCTTCAACTTTATTTTCATTTTCTCATTCTCAGAATGTGTAGCCCAATTCAGAGCAAAATGCTACCAATTTAAAGCCAATTTTTCAGGTGCCATTGTGGTTTGCTGAATTTCCTGGAAGGAAATGAGTTTAAAATGGCAGATAGTTGGGTAGATTTCAGATTGTCAAACTTATTCTTTCACCAGCTTCTTACTCAGATTGTGCCTGATGAGTAATGTGAGTCAGGCTCTGGTTTTTATGAAAATATCCACTTCTCAGCTCCCAGCCTACAAAAGGCCAGGAGTGATACAAAGAACAAGTCTGTGGTACGTTTTCCTTACCAAAGCTTTCCTTGCATCTTTCCTTAAAATTTCGGATCCCTATTTCTGTGAAAATTGTTGCCATGCTATACTACTAAACACCAGCATTTGAATATTGTTGAATTGGCTTGAAGACCCTGTACATGACTATCTGTAAGAGAGGAATTGAGAAGGGTGGATTTGCACAGCAGACTAGGGGAGAGACTGTGCCAAATGCTTTGTGTTGCTGCACAAGGAAGTGAGAGGGTGGGAGACATCTGTTTCTCTCTCCTTCTACCCTCTCTTCAGGCCCCAGACACACTGGAAGTCTGTGTGCTGAGACACCGAGGGAGCACAGGAACTCCGCCGGGCTAGCAGTCCTGATGATGTAGTCTGGGCAAAAGATGGTAAGGAGGGACTCAGGCTCTACAACTCCAGCTCTGTTCACTGATCACAAGCTGCACTCTTTACAGGTGGCACAGTAACCATAGTTCTCAAAGCCAGGGCCGGCAACAGAAATTTGGGGGCCCCTACTCTGATAGTTTGCCCCCCCCAGCCCAGCCGGGCCACCCCCAGCCCAGCCCAGCTGACAGCGACTGGGGGCTCCCCCAGCCCAGCCGGGACACCCCCCCCCCCAGCGCTCCCCCCCAGCTTACAGCTGGCCGCAGCGGGAGCGAGAGCCCGGGAGCGGCGTGAGCCACCCTTGCTGCTCCCCCCTCCTCCCCGCCCTTTCTCCCCCCGGACTGCGCCGCTGCCGCCGGCCGGGCTCACTGCTCCTGCCGGGGACACGCGCGCTCGTCCGGAGGAGAGCCGCGCCGGATGACTACGGGTAGAGCTGTACCGGGGTGCAGGGGCCCGGTACTGTTCTACCCGTAGTACCCCCGTCGCCGGCCCTGCCCAAAGCCTTTGGGAGTATTGCATCTTTCTGAGATACAATGATCTTTTCACCAGCTCTGAGCATCCAGGGGAGTAGGGCAGCTCCATGCTATCCTTGACATAAGGCTGTAATTTAATGCTAAAGTTTAACCTCCAACTGGAAAATTCAGGAGTTAAGCCTGTGGCATGTCTCTGGATTCAGAATGTATTTGAAGAAATCAAAGCACTGGCAGAGCCAGGAGAATTTGTCTGCTTAGGAGTATTCTGTGTGGAAAGGCTGAGGAAAAAGTCTTGGGAGGAGATGACTAAAGGTACTTGCTTTTGTTGTGGTCACTAGCTGATGGGAGAGAGGCTTTTTTAAAAATTAACACGGTTACCAGGTAATAGTTATATAAATATAACAGATGCACAAGCAGAATTGTTGAAAACCAAGGCATCATCACATGACTCATAATATCATCACATGCTTGCTAAAACTTCTTACCAGATTCATAGGAGACTGCTAGTTCTAAAGCTAGCTGTTCATCTTAGCTACATAACTGAGTTTCTGAAGATTTTCTACTGATCTTTATGTGATGTTTATGTGCTCTAAAATTTACACCAAACAAAATCCAAAAACTAATATTACTACATTGCAAAAGTTAAATATAGCATAGTAAGAATTCACTGATAGCTGTCTGTCTGGCCAATATTCAGACAGAACAAAGAGTCTGCCAGTTACAACTATAACCATTAGCAAAGAATAAAAAGAAGGAAAAGTTTCTCCTTATGCCCATTGAGGGGCCCCTTGCATCCTGTCCACCTCAGCTGTGTTCCTGGCCAAGGAGTCCTACTGCTCCTTGCTCATCCACTCCCTGCTTATACCCTCACTGACTGACCTACTACCCCAGCTCTCTCTCTGCTCAGGATCTAGCAAACTTCTTCAAAGACAAATCTGAAGAAGTGTGCTGCAGGAGCTTGCCACCTGCACTTCCCCTCCCACTCACTTTATTCTGTCCTCCTTCTCCTTGTTTCTAATGCTATTTCTCAGCTGTCTGCTTTCCTCCTCCAATTCCTTCATCTATTTTCATGAACCCATCCCCATCAGCATCCAAACCTCCTTACCTCTTTTGCTCTTCCCCTCCCTCTCCCTCATCTACTGTTCTCTCTCCTCTGGATACTTTCCCTCCACATTTAAACATACCATTGTTTTCCCTATTCTAAAGACACTTTCTCTGGATCGCTTCTCTTTCTCTCTTCTGCTTGCTCATCCTATATCCCTCCTTTCTTCCATCTCTATGCTTCACGAACATGCCATCCACTTCCAATGCCTTGACTTTTTCTCCTCTAACTTTCTCCTGGTCCCTCTCCAAACTGGCTTCTGCCTCCCCATTCCTAAAATTCCCCTCACTATAGCTACTGATCATCTCTTTCTGGCTAAGTCTAGGGGACACTTCTCTACTTTCGTTTTTGATCTCTCTGATGCCTCCAACATTCTGGATTTTCTCTCCTCCTCCCGGTCTTCTCTTCTTCTTATTCTTCTTCTTCCAGGATACCACCTTTCCTGGTGCTTGTCCTACCTCATTCAAATCCTCCTGTTTTGCTTTTGGTGTATATTCCTCCTTTTCCCTTTCTCTTTCTTTGGGGTCTGTAATGGGGTTGGGACTCACCACCGCTGTGCCTCCTGCGGATTACGCCAGAAATTAGCTCTCAGTCCTCTGTGGGGCGCCCTCTGCCAGTGGTGTCCCATCCATCGTGCTATCCTCGGGACCCACGTTGCTCCTCCCTCAGCGGCATCCACTTCCAGATAGTCCCCCATCTGATTCAGGACACTGCCCTCTGGCAGTACCCACTAGTACAGTCACATCCCCTTTAGGGGAGAGCTTTTAACTACTCCTGCCACAGTGACCAACCACAACCCCACAGTCTAGCCCCTCGCTCAAGGGCTGGTTGCAGTCCGTTATGGCCACTCTCCCACGGCCACGTGCAGCACAAGGGGGGAAAGGGGGTGACTCAGGTCCACCCATTGCTCTGGGTCCTGACCAGGGATCCTCTAGGAGCAGACTCCCTGCCCTCCTTCTCTCCCTCTTCTGTTGGTCTCCCTGGGCCACTTTCCCTCTGGCCCCTGGCACCTGTTGGGCCCTTCTCATCAGGGCCTGCAGCCTGGCAGGTATTGGTCTTGAATTCTTCTATGCTCCCTGAGCCTGCCCAGCACTGTTCTGCACATGGTGCTGGTCATCTTCCCTCAGGAGACAGACCTTCTCCCTTGAAGGCCTGGGAGTCACTGACTGCTCCCTTCCTGAGCAGCCTTTATATAGGATGTAGCCCAGCCCTGATTGGTCACTTCCAATTTAACCCTGATTGGCTTCCAGTGGGCCTTTTCCCATTGGCTTCCAGTCCGCACAGCCGCACTGGCCTGCCCTAGCCTAGTCCCTCATGGGGTGGGGCAGCCACCCCACCACAGGGCCCTCTCATTTTATTTTTCTACGCTCACCTCCTGAGTCAATTTATCCATTCTCATGATTCTAGTTACTACCTGGTTGACAACTTTCACATGTATATCTCCAACCCATATGTCTCCCCTGCTATTGAGGCATGCATTGTGAGATGGATGACCAACAGCTTCTTCACATTAACAAGCTAAAAAAATTAATGTCTCATCTTTCCTTCTTAATCCTTTTTCATCTGACATTTCTTCATACCAGACATTAACATCATCCTCCGTGTCATCTCATCTTGTAAATCTGAGGTCATCGTCCTTTTGTCTTCACATCCAGGTGTTCATGTCCTGTTGCTATACTTCAGTAACCCCTTCCTCTCTGTCCCTACCACTAAAACTCTCATCCCTGACTTGCTTATTTCTTGCCTGGACTATCTCTATCTTCCTCCTCTCTGAACTCCCTTCTCCATCACTCACCTCTGAAAGCCATTCAATCTATTGCTGCCAAAACCTCTTCCTTGTCCACATTCCTTAATGATGAAGAAACATTTTTGTAATGGAGATATCACTCCATCTCTGGGGTGAGGTCCTTCAGAAAGCCATTTTTGAATAGGCTGCTTTCTCAAGAACTGAACTCTCTGATTCCAGAGCGCTCTATAATTCTTTCTGCTGTGAAGGGGATATAGCTGATGGGCCAGATTTTCAAATATGTTAGGTGGACAGGAATGAGATAAAATGTGTGCCTACTTTGCATGTGATGTTACTATGAGTGCACGTGCAGTTACGAGAAGTCTGAGTGAGGTCACTATAATTGCATGCAAATTAAGCATGTAACGGGACATATATTCCACACAAGCCATTGCCTAGTTTATTTGAACTGTACTGGGGTTATTGACATAACTCACTTCCTGTCCACACTCCTGCCAAGCTGTAGAGTTCTATAATAGTAATACGTAGAACAGGTACTACTCTGTAGTCACACCGGGTGCTTCCTAGATGTGCTTCGATGTCAGGTAATCATTGCAGTATAAAGCAATAAATGATGTGTGCAGATGACAGAATTCCCCTGGCCTTTGATATACTCAGACAAGCATTATCAAATGTTGTTATGACACTTATTTCAATAGAAAGGTATCGAACATTTTTTCAACTATGCAAACAGAGGAAAATGAGCAAACTGGGGCAAAAAGGAAGATTACAATGCAGTTGTGCTACTTGCCCTGGCCTTGGTATAGGGATCACAATTTAAGTAAGTTCATAGCCATGCCCCCATAACATCAGTGGTGCCTAATTGTAAGACTGTGGTATGGTGCTTCTTTGAGACCAGAGGAATTGGGAATCATTTTCATTGTACATGTCATGCTATGGAAAGAGAAGGGGCATCAGCACATCAGTGATTCTGCTTGAGGTCTGGGAACAAATGATGTTGTATATGAGGCCAATAATGATCAATATATCGACTGTGTCTCAAACTGGTGACTTCATTTTCTCTCATCAGCTTTTCTCTCCTGATGCCTCTCTCTCCTGGTGCCTGTGCCATTCCTTCTCCTGCCTCCTCCTGCACTTGTCTTTTTTCTCCTTTCCATGATGACTTCCTGCTGGTCCGGACGAGTATGCATACAAGTCTCTCTATCCATATGGGATTGCATGGAGTAAAGAATGGTTTCTGCCTTGCTTTTCTGCATGTCCCAGGTTAACCAATGCCTCTGACGCTTTGTCAGGCCTTTTCTTTTATCTGCCCATGGCAGCTGTCCTGGGAAATGGTTGGTTTTTTATTTTTTTTTAAGATGTTGGCTTACTTGCTATATGGGCTGTTGTTCCCCTACTCATACTTGGGACCATGGCTCTTATTTTGTTTTAAATGCAGTGCTCCAAAGATTAACATTTTCATGCTCATTGAAAGAAAGTATCGAATATGGATTCCCAAACCAGGGATAAGTTGTCTGCCAGTTGCCAGAGATCTTGTTTGACTCTTTCGCCTTTACCTTATTGAAACTTGATAGAACTTAGTACTTTTTCCTGGCACTGCACAGCAATCTGCTGGATTCTGCTCTCCACAAGGCAATTGGAGATGGGCCAATACACTATGATTATGATATGCACAATTCAGATCATCCTCAATACTGTCCTAGAATACATTCCAATCAGCAA